>BLSH010553296.1:97474-146198 GCA_018402905.1 Glandirana rugosa | reverse complement strand
ATTTGAAATGTCGGAACTGCCTTGCTTTTCAAATATTTCCACCGCCACCGACCCGTTCAAAATTAAAAAAAACAGTCCTCCGACTCTCTGGTCATGATGTCACAAGGGGACGAAGACCGGAGTAAGACAACAGCAGAGGAAGAAGACCAGAGGAAGAAGACATTGGGGGCAGAACCGGAGAAAGTATGTTAAACCATTAAAACAAAAAAAATGGCCAAAAAGGAAAAAAAAAAGAGAATAAAAATAAAAAAGAGAACCCCCCCCAAAAAAAAAAAACAAACAAAAGGGTAGGGGACCCCTTCTGTATGCACTAATTCATGCCAATACATTATGCCCTAATATAAAGATGGTCTCGGCCACAGGTAAGACCTCAGAATATCGGAGGTAACAAAGTCCATTCAAGCCTTCCATGTAAATATGAAATTGGAATATTTATCGTACAGGCCCGCTGTCAACTCTTCCATTCGTATGATATAGCTTATTTTGGATACCCATTCTTTAATACTAGGTCCAACTGCAGATTTTCAATGTTTAGGTATAACAGCCCTAGCCGCAACAAAGATAAAGTGTGTTGGGCCCTTTTTGGCCATCCGAAGCGAACCTGGGAAAATTATAAATGGGACCAATTTAGGTAGGCTGATGCCTATAGTGTATGTGGTAATTTGAAATACAGCTTTCCAAAAAGTTCTCAAGTACATGCGTGACCACCATGAATGTAGCATTGTGCCAATTTCCCTCCTGCAGCACCAACCATGGGCTGGATAATTGGGTAGAATCTTTTGTATTCTGTTAGGACTTCAATACCATCTAGATACAATTTTATAATTCCTCTCCTGTATCTGGACTGAGAGACTTGACTTATACAGTATGTTAGAAAAAAGACTTTCCCAATCATCTGTGGAGAGCGAGTAGCCCAACTCCCACTCCCAGTCCTTGATGTACAGTGGATGATGAAGAAAGGCACACTGAAGAAATATGCTGTACATAGATGATATCAAGCAAGAACAATCATTTTTCTGGAGGTATAAAGTCTCAATAGGAGTCAGGTCTTGAGTTAATTCTAGTTTTGTGAGCTATCCAAAGAAATGTTTTGGTTGAAAATAGTCCTTCAGCACTGTATGCTTGATAGATTTGGGAGGGCGATCTTCTCCACTAGCCTAGGAATATAGAAAAGACCGCCACCTGGGGAAGTCCGGATTACCCAGTATCGGTGTGAGTGAGCCTGGGAGTGATTAGATACCCCATCTCCATACCCCTATATACTAAACCCTCAGGAGGGATTAAGTTAAATGCAGAAGTCACTGTCTTGGTGGGTGGTGTCAAATTTACAACCAAGGAAGGGAAGTCAAGGGTACTTCTAACATTTTATGGTTCTATAGAATCTCATTGTTTAGATTTTGAGTGAGAAAATCAGAGTTGAGTTTGGCCAAAGACACCGCAATAATGCTGTATGTAATGACCAAAAAAACAATCTTGGTAAGATGGGGAGAGTTTGATAGAGATAAACGAGGCAATGTGTCCATTTTATAAATGACCATTCTGCCCATTCAAGAGTATTTCCCGGTCGAACAGGCCTGTAATCTATGAACAGTAGAGTTCAGGACAGGTAGGTAGTTCAATTTGTACAGTTTATCAGGGGAAGCAGAAATGTGAACTAGATATTTTATGGAGTGGGGTACCCAGAGAAAAGGAAAAGAGGATTCCAAGAAAGCCTTCTAATTTTGAGACAAGGTAATGTTTAAGCAACTAGATTTGTTAGCATTAACCACCTCCAGACCGCCCACCTCACATTTACTGCAGCAGGGCGGTCCGGCTGTCTGAAACAACGTATCTGTACATTGTCTCCTCTTCTGTGTCTGGGGCGCATGCCACCGCCCACCCGCTTCCGCTGTGATTAGACACAGCAGGAGTCAATGAGCGGGTCTGGAGGATGTGATGTCCACTGGGACATGCTGATTGTTGACAGGAGAGGCATAACGGCAGTCTGCCTATGTAAACAGGGCAGATCGCCGTTCTGTCAGAGAGGAAAATGGAGATCTTGTGTTTCTGCTAAGCAGAAACATGGATCTCTGTCTTCCTCCAGTTAAGCTATCCCCGACACGGTTAGAAATCACTCCCTGGGAGCACATTTAACCCTTTGATCGCCCCTGATGTTAGCCCCTTCCCTACCAGTGTCATTAGTACAATGACAGTGCATTTTTTTTAGCACGGATCGCTGTATTAGTGTCAATGGTCTCCAAAAAGTGTCACTTAGTGTCCTTATTGTCCGCCGCAATGTCGCAGTCCCGCTAAAAATCGATGATCGCCAACATTACTAGTAATAATAAAAATCTCCCATAGTTTTAAACGAGATAACTTTTACTCAAACCAGTTAATATACACGTATGCTACATGTTTTTGGTAAAAAAAATAGTTTTATAGCAGAAAGTAAAAAATGTTTTTTTTTTTTTCAAAATTGTCGGGTTTTTTTTGTTTAGCTGCCTTTCAGTTTGAGAAGCAAGGTAAGGCGGTGAATTTGAAGTATTCTATGAGCTTTGGCGAATGTAGAGGATCTAATAGAGATGGGTCTGGGTTATGGATGTTATGTAAGACCTTCTATTTGTGAAAGACAAAAGCTATTTGTTTTGAGGCATGGACCATTTCTCTCTCAAGCAACATATTTTAGTAATATATAATCTGGTTTGTTTAATCCAGATTGACTGAGCAAATGCCTACCAATGACCTTTGAGCACAATCTTTGTTTTAGATATGCTTAGTCCAGAAGAGAGTGAAGCTCTGCTCTTTTTTGCCGCAAAATCTGGAAAGTAAGAGTGTCTGAGAACTGGGTTTATAAAGTTGAAATCTCTATAAATAAAAAGGTTATTGTGGAGGTTCTCTCTCTCTCTTCAAGTGGGTACCATGTGATATAAGAACTCCTCTTAACACGCACTTTAAAGCTTCCCACTGTATAAGGCATGGGGTAGCATCATCATCATGATTTTCAAGAAAAGACGAGATTGCCTCCAAAAATAGCCACTCTAGTTAAAGTATCTTTCAAGAGGGTTTTGTTCAGCCTCCAAGTTGATTAGAGTTTATAGGTAACGGAAGATTAAAGAAAGGTAGATTGCTGAATGTTCTGACCATAACTGCCTATTAATTGATGTTTGAGGATGCCAGTCTAGGACACAATGCGAGGCAAGGAAGTAGTTCAGTCTACTATAAGTGGCAGAGTAGCATGTATAATCATTTACAGTAGATGTGGATGTAGTATATGCCAAAAATCAACAAGTTGAAGATAATGAAATTGTCGCTTAAGACGGATTAAATTTGATGTTGAAATGTGAGGGGTGACTGTCGTGGTATCTAAAATAGGGTCCAAGGTTGCATTGACATCTCCCCGATGTCGACATAGTGGCCTAGCCATGATTCTGTACATATACGTTAGCTAATGTAAATTCATGGTTATATATTTTGCATTTAAGTAGAATAAATCTACCCTCATCATTGATAACTGTATGTACATCAGCGATTGGTAAAGAAGCTTGAAGGTAAATTGCTACTCCCCTAGATTTTTTTTAACAGGATTATGGGCAATATACCAAGTGGAAAATCACCTAGTGGGCATACATGGGGCTGAAGAGGCTTTGAAGTGAGTTTCCTGTAAGAATAGGATATGTACCTTTTTTCTATTCATGTTGTAAAGTACCTGAGATCTCTTTGGGGGCACATTCAGGCCCCTGGAGCATGGTAATCAGTAAGTAGTAAGTACTATTATTGGCATAGAAAGTCCACACATGTCTAGGGTGTCTCCCCCCCCCCCCCCAAAAAAAATGAATGTAAAGAATGGGGGAGAGGAAAAACAGGAAACATCTCTCAATTCAACCAGTCACAGACCACTTAGGGTCAGATCTTATCGAGAGCCAGTCTCCCAGCTGATCCCGTCCTAAAAAACAAAAGTAGATCAACATTCATATCGAAACAAAACATTTCATGCCCCTTAATTGTAATGTACAGTGTGTCCATCCACCCCAAATTCCCTCCTGCTCACCAAAAGCATTATATTGTGGTGAAAAAGGGGCTCTCCACTTCTAGCTCTTAAAATAGTTGTATGTAAAATCTACCTGTAGTTCAGCTTTAACTTAAAGTGCAACTAAAGGCAACATACATGTTTTAGTAAATCCTCATATAAATACCTGAAAGTTACACATGGTAATAAGCATAATAATTGAAATGATTATTTTCCTTTTTTTTTTTTTTTTTTTTTCCACTTCAGCTACGTGCCTTCCAAACAGTTTTCATTTCAATGTTCAAACCTCTATGTCAGGCACCTGTCACATCATTGTGGAGTATCATGTTCAGTTTCTATTTCATTACTTTATTTTGCCTTATTCTTTATTATTTTCATCCTTAATTTTGCACATAGAAAAATCTCTAAAATCTTACCCCTTAACCTTCTTTCCCATCCCCCCCCGCCCCCCCCCCCAGGAACCTCCCTCTCCCCCCCCCCCCCCTATTTCTATTGCTCTATGATTGACCTATATTCATTCGTTTTCCTGAATTCCTCCCACTTTCCCCATATACTTGTATATCTATCTAGATTGTCCTCTCCCATATATATAGTTTCTTCTATAGTCAATGAAATGATTATTTTCCAACCATGTAGCTACAAGTGTGGTCTGTAATCTCCCATTCATTTCTTCTTTGCTATACACTGCTAGAGATGATGAGAGGAGTTCAGCAGAGCTCAGATGTAATTTCCTTTCAGTGAAATATCTTGTCTATCCAACAGTACTCCAGGCTTTCTATGATGCTCAGTCTATTTTACATAACATCTGCCAATCAATAGCTGGGTGTGTGCTATGTAAAACAGTACAAGTCATTACAGGTTAATTTACACACAGATCAGTCTATTAATCTGTGTGCTTCTCTCTGCCTGCTCTTTTCTGGTAATTTGTAAACCGACTGAACAAAATCCAACCTAGGAGCTGACTGTATAGACAGTGCAGTGGGTGGGCAAAGGCGGGACATAGGTGGGAGTGGGCGGGGCTTCACAGGCCAATTGTGAACGGAGCCTAATCAGGACTTGTTTGTAGAATGAATGGCTGAGATTTCTGTGGATATAGGAGCCCCTCCCCCAGTGATGTCAGGATGTTTCTGCAGAGAGAGGTAGACGCAAATGGGGACAACGTGTGCTGTTCAACACAGGCAATTTGAATACCAGGAAGTAAAGTTGTCTCCTCACTAAAGGAAGTGCACATGAGAGCTGGAGACAAGGTAAATATCTCAACATCCTTACTGCTTTTTGCAAAACATTCAGTCACATGTTTAACAGACTGTATAGGTGCATAACATATTGATTTCTTCATTTCGACCATAGTTCTACTTTAAACCACTTTGCTCGGGGTGGCTATACACAAAAACAAAGAACAGGGCGCACCAACCTAGCACATTATTTTTGTGATAGCTTTGTTAATGTTAAAAGAACAGATGTATACTCCCAAAGAACATTAGCAATAAGGCACATGAAAGTCCACAATGTGCTTGAAAGAGCCTGGTCATCTAGACGAGTCCCAAGCACAAGAAGACCTTGCAAACATCTGATGTGTTTCGAGGGAGATCTCTTTCTCAGAGCCCCTGAGGAAGATCTCAGTGCGCCGCTGATCTCAATGCACCAGATGCAGCACCTCTGAAAAGACTGAAGGAAAAAGAGCATACAATAATGCATTTGGGTACAACGTTGCATGACTGCGCAATTGTCAGTTAAAATAATGCAAAGCCATATCGGAAAAAAATGGCCTGTTCACAAAAAGGTGTAAATCTTCCAGAGATCAAGTGGATATTAAAGTGGTTGTCAACCTGTGACAACCACTTTAACCTACAGGTAAGCCTATAATAAGGCTTACCTGTAGGTCCCCTGCATATCTCCCAAACCTGCACGGTTTAGGAGATATACAGTGTACTGTGATGTGCCCACATCATCGGTTACATGCACAGTGAAGAAACAGCCTCTGTGCCGTTCCTTCACTGTGATCGTGTCGTGACGTCACCCGACTCAAGCCAGTCATAGAGCCGGAGATCGCGGCCGTGGAAGGAAGAGGAGCAGAAGATGGATGCGGCCTGGAGCGGGGACATCGCTGGCTTCCAATGCAGGTAAGTGGCTCATAATGGGCTAATATGCGATGCATACTAGCCAATTATGCTTTTACTCTGCAGGGTAACATAGAGGAAGTAAATCCCAGCAGGTTTTACTTCCTCTTTAACAGATTTATTGTGGTGAAAAGACAATTCATCCATCCACGCCATTTAGTGTTGTTGGGAGAATAAATCGATTTCTCTTGGACAGTCCATGAGTCCAAGAGAAATCTTACAACGTATAGCCAGTTTTTGTGAGATTCATTATCATAATGCAGTTAGGTTGTAGATTTTTAGAAAGGGAAATAATTGGTTGTATTCAGTAATGTGATTCAAAGAGCAGTAATCTGACAATAGGGTAAAATATATGTAGATATGTGGAGCTGGCCGTATCAACAAACAGGAATAAATCTTGTGCGAAATAAATGTGTATATTGTGGTATAGAGTGTCGCTTGGAAGTTGGAAGGAGGCTACCAGCTGTCCCTGGATATTTTGCCTGGTAATCAGTTCCATCTCTGTCAGAGGAAATGCCAGCCGCCCAGAGGATATCGGCAGTGACAAGTGCTTTTGATCCCTGTAATGGGGATCAATTGGTTCTGTCGAGTAGGGTGTGACACCGGGTGTTTGGTGAAGGAGTTTGATCTTTGAAACATCTTCATCTACTGGTCTGGGATACTGGATGATCTAGCATATCTCCTCATTGGAATACAGCCATTGGATCTATTGAACTTATATACAGAATCTCACAAAAGTGAGTACACCCTCACATTTTTGTAAATATTTTATTCTATCTTTTCATGTGACAACACTGAAGAAATGACACTTTGCTTCAATGTAAAGTAGTGAGTGTACAGCTTGTATAACAGTGTACATTTGCTGTCCCCTAAAAATAACTTAACACAAGCCATTCATGTCTAAACTGCTGGCAACAAATGTGAGTACACCCAAAATGAAAATGTCCAAATTGGGCCCAAAGTGTCAATATTTTGTGTGGCCACCATTATTTTCCAGCACTGCCTTAACCCTCTTTGGCATGGAGCTCACCAGTGCTTCACAGGTTGCCACTGGAGTCCTCTTCCACTCCTCCATGGTGACATCACGGAGCTGGTGGATGTTAGAGACCTTGCGCTCCTCCACCTTCCATTTGAGGCTGCCCCACAGATGCTCAATAGGGTTTAGGTCTGGAGACATGCTTGGCCAGTCCATCACCTTTACCCTCAGCTTCTTTAGCTAGGCAGTGGTCGTCTTGGAGGTGTGTTTGGGGTCATTATCATGTTGGAAAACTGCCCTGCGGCTCAGTCTCCGAAGGGAGGGGATCATCTCTGCTTCAGAATGTCACTGTACATGGCATTCATGGTTCCCTCAATGAACTGTGCAGCCCCAGACCATGACATGCATGTGCACTCAACTTCTTTGGTCGACCATGGCGTGGCCTGTTCTGAGTGGAACCTGACCTGTTAAACCGCTGTATGGTCTTGGCCACCATACTGCAGCTCAGTTTCAGGGTCTTGGCAATCTTTTAGCCTAGGCCATCTTTATGTAGAGCAACAATTCTTTTTTTTCAGATCCTCAGAGTTCTTTGCCAAGAGGTGCCATGTTGAACTTCCAGTGACCAGTATGAGAGAGTGAGAGAGATAACACCAAATTTAACACACCTGTTCCCCATTTACACCTGAGGCCTTGTAACACTAATGAGTCACATGACATTGGGGAGGGAAAATGGCTAATTAACTTCGGGGTGTACTCACTTTTGTTGCCAATGCTTTAGACATTAATGGCTATGTGTTGAGTTATTTTGAGGGGACAGCAAATTTACACTGTTATACAAGCTGTACACTCACTACTTTACATTGTAGCAAAGTGTAATTTCTTTAGTGTTGTCACATGAAAAGATATAATAAAACATTTACAAAAATGTGAGGGGTGTACTCCCTTTTGTGAGATACTATATATATTTTTTCGTTTACACATCACCTAAGTTAAATTATCTGGATCAAGTACATGCACTTTGCTTATACTTATACTTTTTTGCACTATTTTGCACTGTTGCACATTTGAGATTATTTGCATCGTAATTTGGGATTGCATATATTTGACATTTGCTATTTGCACGTACCTATTTGTGAAATTTTGCACTATATTAATTTCAGTCTTTGCATTTTTTGAACATTAGTTGCTCTAGATTTTGGGATTGCTTACACCTATTATTTGCTGTTTTATTCATTTATATATATATATATATATATATATATATATATATATACCCAAATCCACTTGTAAAGTTTTGCACAATATCTACTTTGTCTGCATACAAAAACCTTTGCAAATTAATCTGACTAAAGTCATCTGAATTCTGATTTACTATGGATAACTGCTCATTTCACACACTCCATTCTTCATTACTTGGAATAATAATAAACAATTTACTTTATGCCATAACAATATATGGCAGATTCGATTTTTTTTAAACTATTTTATTACATGCATAAAACCCATATGGGTAAAAATAGACAAATATTATTAGGTTGTAATATGTATTTTATCCTGCTGGTGGCAGTATGCAGCTAATGAATGAGTCTTCAGCAATATGCTTCTTCCTATGCTTGTTATCCATAGAAAGTCACTAAAATAAGTGTCTGTTAGCAGAATCTTCTGTGATAAAGGTGCAAAAATACAGTTTAGAATGCTACTCGATTCTAGCTGATTTTGTAGAACTCGCTGCAGCAATATGTTTGCAAGAGTACAATAAAACCTATCGAAGAATGGATCTTATATGTAAAAATGTTATGTGAAAAATAGTTCTTACTGTCTTATAAATCAGTCCTCTTTTGACTCTCATATTCCTTAGAACAATTTGCAGTAATTAAGATTTTTCTTATGTAACTAAATCGTTGAAAAGTGTGTGCTGAAAAATGTAGAGTTGATAAGAAGATCATTAATACTACAGTGTTTGACGTTTTACTGTCCTTCATTCTCAGTTCCCTGTGAACTTTGTAACATCCCTCTATTAATCTTACAAAGCATACTGTAAATGTGCAGATTCTCAGTAACTGAAGGGGAGTTACATGTTTTATCCTGAGCTACCTGTAGTGCATTAGTAAGGAATCCCTGTTGTAGTTTATGTGGAGCCTCCTGCCCCATAATGATCTCATGCTGAAATGATTTTTACTCTTGTACAGATGTTTAGCGTATGAAGCCTTTAACACCATGTAAGTCATGCAAGTTGATTGGAAACTTTATTTAACCTCTTGACAGCAACAGACAATTTCCAGCCTCCCTCTCTGGCCTCTGTAGGCAGAGCAAATACTGGGCATGTAGTGGTTTATTTAATGTGTTAAGACTATACGGTCAGGTCCATAAATATTGGGACATCGACACAATTCTAATGTTTTTGGCTCTATACACCACCACAATGGATTTGAAATGAAACAAACAAGATGTGTTTTAACTGCATACTTTCAGCTTTACATCCAAATCAGGTGAACAGTGTAAGAATTACAACAGTTTGTATATGTGCCTCCCACTTTTTAAGGGACCAAAAGTAATGGGACAATTGGCTGCTCAGCTGTTCCATGGCCAGGTGTGTGTTATTCCCTCATCCCATTTAAAGGAGCAGATAAAAGGTCCAGAGTTCATTTCAAGTGTGCTATTTGCATTTGAAATCTGTTGCTGTCAACTCTCAATATGAGATCCAAAGAGCTGTCACTATCAGTGAAGCAAGCCATCATTAGGCTGGAAAAACAAAACAAACCCATCCGAGAGATAGAAAAAACATTAGGTGTAGCCAAATCAACTGTTTGGAACATCCTTAAAAAGAAAGAACGCATTGGTGAGCTCAGCAACACCAAAAGGCCCGGAAGACCACGGAAAACAACTGTGGTGGATGACCGAAGAATTCTTTCTCTGGCGAAGAAAACACCCTTCACAACAGTTGGCCAGATCAAGAACACTCTCCAGGAGGTAGGTGTATATGTGTCAAAGTCAACAATCAAGAGAAGACTTCACCAGAGTGAATACAGAGGGTTCACCACAAGATGTAAACCATTGGTGAGCCCCAAAAACAGGAAGGCCAGATTAGAGTTTGCCAAACAACATCTAAAAAAGCCTTCATAGTTCTGGAACAACATCCTATGGACAGATGAGACCAAGATCAACTTGTACCAGAGGGATGGGAGGAGAAGAGTATGGAGAAGGAAAGGAACTGTTCATGATCCAAAGCATACCACCCCATCAGTGAAGCATGGTGGTGGTAGTGTCATGGCGTGGGCATGTATGGCTGCCAATGGAACTGGTTATCTTGTATTTATTGATGATGTGACTGCTGACAAAAGCAGCAGGATGAATTCTGAAGTGTTTCGGGCAATATTATCTGCTCATATTCAGCCAAATGCTTCAGAACTCATTAGACGGCGCTTCAAAGTACAGATGGACAATGACCCAAAGCATACTGCGAAAGCAACCAAAGAGTTTTTTAAGGGAAAGAAGTGGAATGTTATGCAATGGCCACATCAATCACCTGACCTGAATCCGATTGAGCAAGCATTTCACTTGCTGAAAGACAAAACTGAAGGGAAAATGCCCCAAGAACAAGCAGGAACTCAAGACAGTTGCAGTAGAGGCCTGGCAGAGCATCACCAGGGATGAAACCCAGCGTCTGGTGATGTCTGTGGGTTCCAGACTTCAGGCTGTAATTGACTGCAAGGGATTTGCAACCAAGTATTAAAAAGTGAAAGTTTGATTTATGATTGTTAATCTCTCCCATTACTTTTGGTCCCTTAAAAAGTGGGAGGCACATATACAAACTGTTGTAATTCCTACACTGTTCACCTGATTTGGATGTAAATACCCTCAAATTAAAGCTGAAAGTCTGCAGTTAAAGCACATCTTGTTTGTTTCATTTCAAATCCATTGTGGTGGTGTATAGAGCTAAAAACATTCGAATTGTGTTGATGTCCCAATATTTATGGACCTGACTGTATGTGTCTCACTGGAGTAGGAATTATCTTAGGAAGGCCATTACATGACCTGCTTAATTGTGATGAGTTTAACGTGAACCTGTGTGTTACCCTTGCAGGCCAAAGAAATAGGTTCACTTTAAAGCCAACTCAAGCAGCAGCTTATTTTTACCTTCGTTTGATCTATCCAAGGATAAAAGTCCCTGTATAAGCTCCAAGTTGGTTCTAGTCTAGGCCTATACAGTGTGGAGCTAAATGAAAGTGAGTATAAGCCTTTGCATGGGCCATAAACCTTCCCAGCATAACACAGATTCACTTTAAATCAAATATTGGGGTCAATTCAGTAAGGGTTAAACAACGGGCAGTAAAAGGTAAAGCAGTTTTCAAAGTGCAATTCATTCAATGCATTAAATAACTAATGCAGTATTTGTTCGATTGAGCGGTAATTACCATATTTTATTATGCAGTAACTGATTACATTGAGCTGGTTGCTAAGAAGCGAGCAAGCGCCCGCCCCCTCCTGAACCATACCAGGCCACATACCCTCAAAATGGGGGGGTGCTTTGGGGTGGACATCGCCAATCAGTGCATGCTGGGTTGGTGACGTCACAAGGGTCGGTGACACCAGTTGGCTCCGCCCCTTACTTATATAAGAACTGTCCAACAGCAGGGCAGGCAGACTCTGGGAGCACTCGTGGCGAGCAGAGCTTGTGTTTTTTTTTTTTTTTTTTTCTTTTTTGGGGTCCGGCGGTGGAGGCGGGCAGCGTGATTGACGATGGATCTACATCAGGGGCTAGTTTTTTGTTTGTTCTTTTTTTTAACAAAGAAATTGTCATAAACGTTTGTACTGTCTTTATCCACTTTTACACTTTTTTGGTGAATGGGTAGGGGGACTATATACCCCATACTCATTCACATAGAGGGGACTGGGATCTGGGGGCCCCCTTGTTAAAGGGACTTCCAGATTCCAAAAAGCCCCCGGCCTGCAGGCCCCCACAACCACCCCCCCTTTCCCGACTTGTCAGACTGCATGCTCGGATAAGGGTCTTTTGGGTGGACAGCTCTGACCTAAATCATCACTGGTGGGCAAATTCTTTATTAACCACTTCCCGACCACCGTATGCAAAATGACGACCGGGAAGTGGCTCAGTTATCCTGACTGGACGTCATATGACGTCCTCAGGATAACAAGCCACCGCGCGCCCGGGGGGGCACGCATCGCGGCGATCGGTGGTGTGGGAGGTCAGTCTGACCCCCCACAATACCGATCTCGGTAAAGCGCTTCGATCTGAAGCACTTTACCATGTGACCAGCCGTGACCAATCACGGCTGGTCACAGTGTAATACAGGAAAGCCGTTTATCGGCTTTCCTGTACTCAGGTCTGCAGACCTGAGGAGGGGAGAGCCGATCGGCTGCATCCCTGACAGGGAGGGTTTGTGCTGATGATTTATCAGCACAGCCCTCCCTCGGATCGCCACCCTAGACCACCAGGGAGCCTGCCCAGGGACCACCAGGGATGCGCCCACCCGGGACCACCAGGGAGCCGATCTGGACCACCAGGGAGACCCCCCTAGACCACCAGGTAAGTGACATACTGCCCAATGTGGATGGCACTCAGTGCCACCTTCAGATGCCACCCTAGACCACCAGGGAATGAGCCCCTATCAATGTATATGCACACCAGTGCCCCTATCAGTGCCCACCAGTGCCCCTATCAATGCATACCAGTGCCCACCTATCAGTGCCCATCAGTGCCGCCTATGAGTGCCAATCAGTGCTGTCTATTAGTGCCCATCAGTGCCGCTTAGCAGGGTCCGTCAGTGCTGCATATCAGTGCCCATCAGTGCTGTATATCAGTGCCACCTCTCAGTACCCATCAGTGCTGCTTATCAGTGCCGCCTAACAGTGCTCATCATCGCTGCATATAAGTGCCTCATCATCAGTGCCATCTCATCAGTGCCGCCTCATCAGTGCCAATCAGTACTGCCACATCAGTGCCCGTCAGTGTAGCCTCATCAGTGCCCACCAGTGATGGAGAAAATTTACTTATTTACAAAGTTTTGTGACAAAAATAGAGAATTTTTTTTTCAAAATTTTCGGTCTTTTTTATTTGTAGCGCAAAAAATAAAAACCGCAGGGGTGATCAAATACCACCAAAAGAAAGCTCTATTTGTGGGATCAAAGCGCAACAGCACTGAAAATTGGTCTGGTAGTAAAGTGTTCTAAGTGCATAGTATTGAAGTGGTTAAAGTTATATGATTTGTTAAATGGAGGTAATCTGTGTGTAGTTGAGCGGCTTCAAGTGATGTATGCATATATGGTGAGTATGTTGACATAACTTACACCATGAAGAGAAAAGAACACTCTGAGCAACTGTGTAAAAAGTTGATTGAAAAGGACAATTTGAAAAGAATACAAGAACATTTCCAAGTCAGACTATTCCTCAATACAGTTACAGGGTAACTCCACTTTCTTAGGAAAAAAATTTAACAAATAAAAAAAATAAAGCATTTTTAATTGCTACATAAGCCTTACAACATAGCAATGGAAAAATGTATTACCACTTCTCTCCCAGCCAATGTATATAAATGGTTAGACGGGTGCTCTCTAGTTACGGGAGAACTAACCTATACATCCTCCTGCACAGGTCCCCTGGGTTGTGCAGTGGTGCAGTCTGTGACCGATGTGTCCACCAGACACGGTGAATCACAGGTGTTGGTAAGGGGCCATTGTGATTGGCTCCTGTACCACAGCGATCGCATGTCCACTATTAAACAACTGTCATGAATGAAGGCCATTCATGATGGCATTGATTACTATTGTGATCTCTGTGATTGGTCACAGTGATCACATGGTACAGGGCCAATCACCGTGACCCTGTACCATGTGATAGTTGTGGCTAATCACAGCGCATGTACAATGCAGACATTTTATCAAACGTTGTAGCAGATTCTTACCTTTGGTTGCACTGAAAAAATATCTGTTTGCTTGTCCTATGCAGATTGAATCTGAATGGGAAGGTCTGTGTTCATGATAATCACCTGGTGTACTTTCAGTGTTCTAATGAGAAAAGTTGTAGTGTCTGCATCTCTGAAATTCCTAAAGGGGGTAGTGGCGGAGGGGTGGTAAAACTGCAGCTGAACTGCAAGGTTTTACCACCCTCCAACCCCATGATGGAACAAGCCCTACTAGTACAACCAGTCGCAGTTCTCTGAACACCACCACCCCAGCCACAGTTTTCCATACTAGAGCAGTGTAAGCCAGCTACACTGTTCCTGATTGCTGCTACATAAGTCCTGCTGTCACCAGACAAGTGCAGCCAGCAACAGTGATCCTGATCACTGTCCCACTAGTGCAGTGTTCTCTGCCTACCACATGTACTAGCTCTGGCCTGTTTATTGACAACGTTTTTGCCTGCTGCTTGGACCATTGCTCTGTCTGTTTGCTGACCATGTCTCTACCTGTGCCTGAACTGACCCATCTGTATGTCCGGCTGACTATGTTCCTGCAAGACACCAGTGCCAGCCATACCCTGCAGACAACGGCACTCCTGAAACCACAGGAAATCTTTTGTTCTTCCTATCTGTAGCCTCTTGTACTTCCTGGCCAGTGAACCTGGCATTTCTGGGGGCAGGACATTAGGCTAGGCTTGCTTGGTTTATAGGAACAGGGACTGCTATAGACAGGGCTAGCCCAAAACATTGTGCTGCCTGGGTCCAAGAATGAAATGCTGCCTCCCCCCCCCCCCCCAAAAAAAAAATCACACCCACCAAAAGGACCCCACATTCATTATTTTATATTATAATTAAAGCTAAAAATCAGATTTACATGCAACAGCGCCTTGTCCATATGCAATATTACATGACATTCCATTACGTTCAAATCCAAAGTGTCACTAAAACTAGTGCCGCTTTACTGCTAACGCTCAGGCGGCAGCAGTGTGAAAGCAGCCTAAATATGTTCAGGCCAGTCAGTATTGTGTACTTCACAAATAAACTATGCAGATACAGTCAGGTCCATAAATATTGGGACATTGACACAATTATATTTTTTTGGCTCTATACACCGCCACAATGGATTTGAAATGAAACAAACAAGATGTGCTTTAACTGCAGACTTTCAGCTTTAATTTGAGGGTATTTACATCCAAATCAGGTGAACGGTGTAGGAATTACAACAATTTGTATATGTGCCTCCCACTTTTTAAGGGACCAAAAGTAATGAGACAGATTAACAATCATAAATCAAACTTTCACTTTGTAATACTTGGTTGCAAATCCTTTGCAGTCAATTACAGCCTGAAGTCTGGAACGCATAGACATCACCAGATGCTGGGTTTCTCTACAGCAACTGTTTTCAGTTCCTGCTTGTTCTTGGGGCATTTTCCCTTCAGTTTTGTCTTCAGCAAGTGAAATGCATACTCAATCGGTCAGGTGATTGACTTGGCCATTGCATAACATTCCACTTCTTCCCCTTAAAAAACTCTTTGGTTGCTTTCGCAGTATGCTTCGGGTCATTGTCCATCTGTACTTTGAAGCGTCGTCCAATGAGTTCTGAAGCATTTGGCTGAATCTGAGCAGATAATATTGCCCGAAACACTTCAGAATTCATCCTGCTGGTTTTGTCAGCAGTCACATCATCAATAAATACAAGAGAACCAGTTCCATTGGCAGCCATACATGCCCACGCCATGACACTACCACCACCATGCTTCACTGATGAGGTGGTATGCTTTGGATCATGAGCAGTTCCTTTCCTTCTCCATACTCGTCTCTTCCCATCACTCTGGTACAAGTTGATCTTGGTCTCATCTGTCCATATAGATGTTGTTTGGCAAACTCTAATCTGGGCTTCCTGTTTTTGAGGCTCACCAATGGTTTACATCTTGTGGTGAACCCTCTGTATTCACTCTGGTGAAGTCTTCTCTTGGTTGTTGACTTTGACACACATACACCTACCTCCTGGAGAGTGTTCTTGATCTGGCCAACTGTTGTGAAGGGTGTTTTCTTCACCAGGGAAAGAATTCTTCGGTCAATCACCACAGTTATTTTCCGTGGTCTTCCGGGTATTTTGGTGTAGCTGAGCTCACCGATGCATCCTTTCTTTTTAAGGATGTTCCAAACAGTTGATTTGGCCACACCTAATGTTTTTGCTATCTCTCTGATCGTTTTTTTTTTTCAGCCTAATGATGGCTTGCTTCACTGATAGTGACAGCTCTTTGGATCTCATATTGAGAGTTGACAGCATTCCAAATGCAAATAGCACACTTGAAATGAACTCTGGACCTTTTATCTGCTCCTTGTAAATGGGATAACGAGGAAATAACACACATGGAACAGCTGAGCAGCCAATTGTCCCAATACTTTTGGTCCCTTAAAAAGTGGGAGGCACATATACAAACTGTTGTAATTCCTACACTGTTCACCTGATTTGGATGTAAATACCCTCAAATTAAAGCTGAAAGTCTGCAGTTAAAGCACATCTTGTTAGTTTCATTTCAAATCCATTGTGGTGGTGTATAGAGCCAAAAAGATTAGAACTGTGTCGATGTCCCAATATGTATGGAGCTGACTGTATATATATATATATATATATATATATATAATATATACAATAGATATTATATGTAGATTTAGATACATATATATATTAATACACTGGGCCATGATCTCAGAGGAAAAAAATCTCCCCACTGACCACTCCCCAAAATGCCACACTTTAATTAGGGCTGGGCAAGGCAACGAGAAGCTCTCATGTCTCAGTCATACAACTGTCTTGTAAGATGTGTGTGTGTGTGTACTTACAAACAGTGCTTGGATTCGGACTTCTGGCTGCACTACTGCAGACAGTGCTGCTGACTCAGTGGCGGTGCAGTGGTGGCGGTTGGTGGGTACTTCTGCTGTGGAAGCCTGCGGGCTGCGCTGTGGCCTGCCTGTGCTGTGTTCCGTGACCTGGAGTCTGAACTGCTCCACCCCTGCTCCGCTCCCAAGTCCTGCCCGGCTCCCCAGCACAGCACTACAGGCATACCCCACTTTTAAGTACACAATGGGACCAGAACATGTATATAACACGAAAATGTACTTAAAGTGAAGCAATACCTTTTTTCACTTCTGGGGTGTCAATGCAGCCTGTCTGTGTCCAGCAATGCAGCCTGCCTGTGTCCTGCAATTCAGCCTACCTGTGTCCAGCAATGCAGTCTGCCTGTGTCCAGCAATGCAGCCAGCCTGTGTCCAGCAACGCAGCCTGCCTGTGTCCAGCAACGCAGCCTGCCTGTGTCCAGCAATGCAGCCTGCCTGTGTCCAGCAACGCAGCCTGCCTGTGTCCAGCAACGCAGCCTGCCTGTGTCCAGCAACGCAGCCTGCCTGTGTGCAGCAATGTAACCTGTTTATGCAGGGGAATAGAGAGGAGAGGATTGCCAGCCGATCATCAGAGCGGGGAACATCACTGTAACAGCTTTCATTTGAATTGCCGCGTGTTCCTGCTGCTCGCCGTCACATGCAGCCCCGCCTCTTGGCCCAGGTACTTTGGTATACGTCACTGGACAGGTTATCTGTCTATCAAAGTACCCGGGCTGGGAGGCGGGGCTGTATGTAATGGCTAGTGCGGGGAACACTCGCAATTCTAATGAAAGGCGTTATAGCAATCTTGCTTGCTCTGATGATCGGCGGGCAATGCTCTCCTTTCTCTCTTCCCTGGCTCCCATTCAACCCTGCTTGCACTTTACGTACACTTGTGGGTATGTCCGTACTCAAGTGTACGTAAAGTGAAGGTCCGTAAAGTGGGAAATGCCTATATACATCATGCTGCAAGTGAAGCATGATAACAACAAGTCACTGCATGTTCGGGCAGTACGCCCGTGTTTCCGGCTGGCTGCCGCCTCTCTGAAATTGCCGCCTGGGACCCATGGTCCCACTGAGTCCCATGGTAGGGCTGGCCCTGGCTATAGGTGATGCTATACTAAGCTATATTCCCTGACCAGTGACCACTCGTATAGAGGTGACCATTACAGTACATTGGTTTAATACAATTGATTTCTGTAATACGCAAGACACAATGGGCTCAATTCACAAAGAGTTATTTTACTCTTAAAAGCTGAGATAAAATAACTCAAAGATTTTTTTCAATTTTTTTTGCAATTAACAAAAAAAAATACTAAAATAAAGCATTGTTTCATCAAAATGTGAAGTATTTTACTCATGAAACTATGTGGTATTTTATCTCATGATATGACCAATGGGATGGATACAGTGTAGAAGGATAAGAACCTCTGTCAGTTTTTAGTGTAGATAAAGAGGTAAAATGGTTTAAACTGTAGAAATATGCCAAGTCAGTGCGGTCCCTGCAGCATATGTATTAATACAAAAGAAAAAAATGACTAGAATACCAGTCAAAGGGAAGCTGCGTTCACAGGACACATGTGTAAGCAAATACAAAATATCTTTATAGATGTCAAATATTGAATGAAAATAGTTTTAAAAATCACACACACTTATATAAATGCCTTTCTTCCACTAAAAAAAGGCAGCTTTGTCATTTGGGAGATTTGCCTTCAATGCTGTCCCATAGCCAAAACAGGAAGTGAAAGGAAAGCCCTTCAAATTAAAATAATCCCTTGGAGACTCCCAGGTCACCAGAACTAGTGTCCCCATTAAGGGTTTCCCCTCTATTTCTTTTCTGTGGACAACCCAAAATTTGGGATTTTCTTTCACATTCAATGATAATGGTAAACAAGACAAATAGAGGAGGTGAATCTCACTAACCGGGACACAGACAGCAATAAAAACCTGAGGGGGTGCTAATCCATCTTCACTTTATCCAAAACTAAAAAAGGGCGACTTTTCAGCTTTCAAGTTTTCAGCGCTCTCAAATTTTGAATGACAATTACTCAGTCATGCAACACTGTAAACATATTACATTTTCGGCCCTTTTTTCACACAAATAGAGCTTTCTTTTGGTGGTATTTAATCACCACCGGATTTTTTATTTTTTGCGCTATGAATGAAAAAAGACTGAAAATTTTGTTAAAAAAAATGCATTTTCTTCGTTTCTGTTAACAAATTTTGCAAATTATTATTTTTCTTCATACATTTTGGCCAAATTTTATAGTTGCATATCTTTGGTAAAAATAACCAAAATTGGTGGTGTATATTGAAAGTGAAAGTTATAGAGTCTACAAGCTATGGTGCCAATCACTGAAAATTGATCACACCTGATCTACTGAAGACTTATCTCATTTCTTGAGACACTAACAAGCCAAGAAAGTACAAATACCCCCCAAATTACCCCTTTTTTGGAAAGTATATATTCCAAGGTATTTAGTAAGAGGCATGGTGAGTTTTTTGAAGTTGTAATTTTTTTCCCACAATTCTTTGCAAAATGAAGATTTTTTTTTCACAAAATTGTCGTATTAACAGGTTATTTCTCTAACATGCCATATGCATTCTTGCAACTACACACCCATTCTGCTACTCTTCCTGAATATGGCGATACCACATGTGTGAGACTTTTTCATAGCCAGGCCGCATACAGAAGCCCAACATGCAGGGAGCAGCGTCAGGCGCATAAATTACACATTTAATTTCTTGACTACCTATTACATTTTGAAGGCTCTGGAGCACCAGGACAATGGAAATGCCCACAAAATAACCCCATTTTGGAAAGCAAACGCCCCAACACATAATCTAGGAGGCATAATGAGTCTTTTGAACATGCCATTTTTTCTCACAAG
The DNA here is from genome assembly GCA_018402905.1 of Glandirana rugosa. Taxonomy (NCBI): domain Eukaryota; kingdom Metazoa; phylum Chordata; class Amphibia; order Anura; family Ranidae; genus Glandirana; species Glandirana rugosa. Next base: position 126,402 of record BLSH010553296.1, on the reverse strand, counting down.
TTTTTGGAAAATGTGGAAAGAAAATGAAAATGCATTTTTTTTTTTCACAAAGTGGTAAATTTATAAGATATTTCTAATGCATAGCATGTACATACCACAAATTACACCCAGAAATACATTCTGCTACTCCTCCTGAGAATGGCGATACCACATATATGAGACCTTTTCACAGCCTGGCCACATACAGAGGCCCAGCATGCAGGGAGCACCATCAGGATGAGCACTGATGTGGCTTCGATGAGGCATGGATGAGCACTGATGTGGCTTGGGTGTGGCACAGATGAACATTGATGAGGCATGGATGAAGCACAGATGGGCATGTATGAGGCACAGATGCGCACTTATGAGGCACAGATGGGCATGTATGCGGCACAGATGGGCATGTACGGGGCACAGATGGGCATGTTTGAGGCACAGATGGGCATGTATGAGGCACAGATGGGCATGTAATGGGCACAGATGAACATGAGACATGGATGGGCATGGGTGAGGCATGGATGAGCATGTATGAGGTATGGATGGGCATGTATCAGGCACGGATGGGCACGTATGAGGCACAGATGAGCATGTATAAGGCACAGATGGGCATGTTTGAGGCATGGATGGGCATGTATGAGGCACAGATGGGCATGTATGTGCCACAGATGGGCATATATGAGGCATGAATGGGCACAGATCAGCGCTGTTGGAACTTCAGATCCAGCCCACAGGTGCTGCTGCACCGGCTCCCTCCTCTCCTTACATGCTGTACCGATCAGTGTGAGGAGAGGAGAGAGCTCAACCGGACATGCGCTGGTTTGTTGACAAGTGATCGCTCCATCATTGGATGGAGTGATCATGTGCTAAAGGGCCGCTGTCATCGGCCCTTTACCCCAATCTGTGATGCACTGAGTCTGGAGTACCCGGTGATCACAGACCCTTCTGGGTGTTCACCCCAGGGTTCAGACCATGCTGCAGTTGTCATTCGTCTATGGCCCGGTCAGCAAGTGGTTAAGTAAATCAGCCCAATGATTCTGTGTTTTTCCATATTTAGGTTTCTGTGCATTACTATTGAGAAACTGATCCAAAAAACTAGAGCTACTCAAAATTGGCTATTATATTTTTACATTCCTTAAAGCGGAGTTCCACCCTAAAGTGGAACTTCCGCTTTAATGGAAGGTGACCCCCCGACATGCCACAATTGGCATGTCTTTTTTTGGGGGGTGACCAGGGACCCTGTTTTCACAGGGTCCCAGGTCCATTTCCTCCCCTGGCGCCATGGCTCAGGGAAGGAAGTCCACCTTCCCCCCTCCCTCTCTGCGATCTTCTGCGACGCTGGCCAGTCACAAGGCGAAGCACGACTCGTGCATGTGCAGTGCGCGCCCGGCTTTGAAGCCAAAGCCAGGTGCCCACACTTATGATGCCAGCGCCGCCGAGGGGAGGGGCGAAGTGCGAGACCTCGGGCGACCGCATCGCTGGAGTGAGGGACAGGTGAGTATTAAAAGTCCGCAGCTACACTTTTTGTAGCTGCTGACTTTTACATGGGTGGAACTCCGCTTTAATCACTTGCCGCAAAATCACGTACCTTCATGTCATTCTGTTATAATTGGTTGTACCGGGGTGATGCCTGCAGCTGCAGGCATCACTCTAATACTGTTTTTAGAGCCAATGGTCAGCTTTCTTGTGATAACAACTGATGCTGCTAATCAGCTGTTCGATTGTTATCCCAAGCAGTGGGAGGGGACGTCCCCCCACCCTCCTCCTTCGGCACCGGGAGGCCAGCCGGAACATCCGTCGAATGGCCGGAGACCCAAACAAAGCTGGAATCAGCAGCTTTGATCAGGTCTCAGATCTATAAAACCCGTAAGTGACCTTGTGACCTTAAAGGCGCCAGATTTAGAATAAACGTCAGTATTTAAAGCAGTCAAACTTGGCATTTTGAATGCCTTTAAGTGCAAAGGAGGGATTTGGGGTCTTATAGTGAAAACGTCTCACATTTGTTGTATCACCATACTTAGGAGGAGGAGTAGAATGTGTTTTGGGTTCTAACTTCAAGTTTACCCATGCTGTATGTGAGAAATATCTTATTAAATTAAGAACTTTGTGCAAAAAAATGAATTATTTTCATTCTCCATTTTCCAAAAACTTGAACAAAAAAATTAAGTCTTCAAAAGACTTACCATGCCTCTTACAAAACACCTTGAGGTGTTTGCTTTCTAAAATGTAGTCATTTTGTGTTTCCACTGGATGCCTAAAGGGGCTCCTTGGATTTTGGGCCTCTCTATGTGGCAAGGCTGTGAAAAAGTCTCTCACATGTGGTATCCCCATACTCAGGAGGGGTAGCAGAATGTGTTTTGGGGTGTAATTCTAAGTATACCTATGATGTGTGTTAGAGATATCCTATTAATTGACAATTTTTTGTAAAAATAATACATTTTCAAAAAACTCATTATGCCTCTTAGAAAATTCCTTGGAGTGTTTGTTTTTAAAATGGGGTCACATATGAGGTATCTCCATAATCTGGAGGCATAGCAGAATGAGTTTTTGGTTGTAATTATAAGTATGCCTATGCTGTGTGTGACACATAACCTGTTAAAATGACTACTTTGTGAAAAGAAAAAACTAATTTTATTTCATTTTCATTAATTCATTATTTCATTCATTAATTTTCCAAAAAAGTGTGACAAAAAATTACAACTTCAAGAAACTCATCATGCCTCTTACTAAATCCCTTTGTACTGTCTACTTTACAAAAAGGGGCCATTTAGGGGGTATTTGTACTATACTCACATTTTAGGGCCTCAAGAAATGAGTTAGGGCAGTCAATAAATCAGCCCTAGTGTAACTCGGCTTTAATAAGATAAAGTTTTAAACACTACAATGGTCAAACTCACATTGTGTGAAGATGGATACAGCATAAGGATTCCACTGTGGCCGCACTCCTATAACCACCTCAAGATCCCGACAGGGAAAAGGGGAGCTGTGGACGTTAAATCTAACTGCCTGGATCCTAGCAGCACATCCGAGGATATCCTCCACCACCAGATTTGACGTGCAATTCCTAATGCACTCAGGCCAGCCGGCGCTGCTCTTCAAGGACACACAAACAGGATACAGGTGGAAGAGAGTGAGGACATCACACAGTTGCCTCGCTGGTAACTCACCAATTTATAGGGAGAGAGCCGCTCACCGTGACACCTCCCCTGTCGCAGATCTTAAAGGGACACAGAGGTAGGGAAAGCAAAAATACTTATAGGTATTGGTTACAACGGGAGGACTATTGCTACTTAATAGATAAAATATCATAATAAATTCATTCACAGGTGGTAATAAAAACAATTACACAATTTATAAAGATGTACCTGCTCCCACCAAACACTAGTATGTTAAAAATCTGAATATGCTAATTAAGGGAACGACCATGAAACAGAGAGCTTACTACTCTCATCAAATGATGCTTTGATCACTAAGCTGACCTCTGTAATCACCCATTTTCACTAATACCCCATTTTAATATAATGTATACATATAAAAATTATAAAAATTAAGAAGAGAAAAAAAAGGAGGAATTATTATTTTGGTGCAATACTATATATACATTTATACACACATTCTCTTTCCTCTCCCATAAATTGTACATGTATTTCATATGAAGATATGTAAAAAGATGAACTTAAATATAACAGGAAGAGGGAGGGAGGGGAAAAGAATTTATGATTAGGAACTACCTCTTGTGATAACATACTATTTCCATATCTCTATCTCTCTCTCTCTCTGTATAACCATCTTCCCTCCTCTAATGAAGGCAAAAATAGATGACAAAAGAATTCAGAGAACATATATGCATATGTACAAAGGAATAATATACATACACATATATGCAGTATCTCACAAAAGTGAGTACATCCCTCACATTTTTTCCCGAGTTTTTCAGCACATTTTTTGTGCTGAAAGAGACCCCCCTCGGCTTATACTCGAGACAGTGTCTGTGGGTGATCAGTAGTTTCACATTAAACAGAGCTGTGCTGCTTCTAAGAGCCGTTCTGTGCTGTGTAAGTGTGACTAAACACATTGGAATGTAGAGAATGCTGAGAGAGGTGTCAGATTTTCAGCTTGATGTCGGCAGGTGGGCGGGACAAGCTGATGTTAGCTGTTCAGTCCCGCCCACCTCCTGATCTAAGTGAAGAGCTGCAGCTCTCTCTCAGCATTCTCTACATTCCAATGTGATTAGTCACACTTACAAAGCACAGAACGGCTCTTAGAAGCAGCACAGCTCTGTTTAATGTGAAACTACCTTACTCATGCCTTATGTGTTCTGTCTACAGTCTCTGTGTCCTGGCTAATATCCCTGTATCCTGGTTAATATCCCTGTGTCTTGGCTAAAATCCCTGTGTTCTGGCTCCCTGTCCCTGTGTTCTGGCTGCTGCATTTCCTACCCTAGGCTTATACGTGGGTCAATAAGTTTTCCCATATTTTTGGGGCAAAAGTAGGGGGTCAGCTTATACACGGGTCGACTTATACACGAGTATATACGGTATATCTTTTAATGCGACAACACTGAAGAAATGACACTTTTCTACAATGTAAAGTAGTGAGTGTACAGCTTGTATAAGAGTGTAAATTTGCTGTCCCCTCAAAATAACTCAACACACAGCCATTAATGTCTAAACTGCTGGCAACAAAAGTGAGTACCCCCTAAGTAAAAATGTCCAAATTGGGCCCTATTAGCCAGATTCCCTCCCCGGTGTCACGTGACTCGTTAGTGTTAAAAGGTCTCATGTGTGAATGGGGAGCAGGTGTATTAAATTTGGTGTTATCGCTCCCTCTCTCATACTGGTCAGTGGAAGTTCAACATGGCCCCTCATGGCAAAGAACTCTCTGAAGATCTGAAAAAATAATTGTTGCTCTACATAAAGATGGTCTAGGCTATATGCAGATTGCCAAGACCCTGAAACTGAGCGGCAACACAATGGCCAAGACCATACAGCAGTTTAACAGGACAGGTGCACTCACAACAGGCCTCGTCATGGTTGACCAAAGAAGTTGAGTGCACATGCTCAGAGTCATATCCATAGGTTCTCTTTGGGAAATAGATGTGTGAGTGCTGCCAGCATTGCTGCAGAGGTTGAAGGGGTGGGGGGTCAGCCTGTCAGTGCTCAGGCCATACGCCGATCACTACATAAAATTGGTCTGCATGGCTATTGTCCCAGAAGGAAGCCTCTTCTAAAGATGATGCACAAGAAAGCCTTCAAACAGTTTGCAGAAGACAAGCAAACTAAGGACATGGATTACTGGAACCATGTACTGTGGTCTGATGAGACCAAGATAAGCGTATTTGGGTCAGATGGTGTCAATCGTATGTGGGGGCAACCAGGTGAGGAGTTCAAAGACAAGTGTGTCTTGCCTACAGTCAAGCATGGAGGTGGGAGTGTCATGGTCTGGGGCTGCATGAGGGCTGCCGGCACTGGATAGCTACAGTTGAGGGAACCATGAATGCCAACATGTACTGTGATGTACTGAAGCAGAGCATGATCCCCTCCCTCCAGAGACTGGGCCGCAGGGCAGTATTCCAACATGATAATGACCCCAATCAATACCTCCAAGATGACCACTGCATTGCTAAAGAAGCTGAGGGTAAAGGTGATAGATTGATCAAGCATGTCTTCGGACCTAAACCCTATTAATCCTCTGTGGGGCATCCTCAAATGGAGGGTGGAGGTCTCTAACATCCACCAGCTCCGTGATTTTGTCATGGAGGAGTGGAAGAGGACTCCAGTGGCAACCTGTGAAGCTCTGGTGAACTCTATGCCCAAGAGGGATAAGGCAGTGCTGGAAAATAATGGCGTCCACACAATATATTGACACTTTGGGCCCAATTTAGACATTTTCATTTGGTGTGTACTCACTTTTTTTGCCAGCAGTTTAGATATTAATGGCTGTGTGTTGAGTTATTTTGAGGGGACAGCAAATGTACACTGTTATACAAGCTGTGCACTTACTACTTTACATTGTATCAGTGTAATTTCTTCAGTATTGTCACATGAAAAGATAGAATAAAAGATTTACAAAAATGTGAGGGGTGTACTCACTTTTGTGAGATACTGTATATGTATGTGTATATGTACTGTATATATGTGTATGCATGTATACTGTATATCTGTATGTATATTATTTCTTTGTATATATGTTCTCTGAATTATTTTGTCATCTATTTTGCCTCCATTATAGAAGGGAAGATGGCGAAACCAAGAGAGAGAGAAAAGAGCACCTTCAAGAAATTATGTTAGAACGTGGCACAGTGATTTACCCTTTATTGGGGTCCTGCTGACCATCTTAGGACACCCATAATTCCCTTTATGATACCAAGAGAGAGGTAGAGATATGCAAATAGTCCATTATCACAAGAGGTAGTTCCTAATCATAATCTTTTCCCCTCCCTCCCTCTTCCTGTTATATTTAAGTTCATTTTTTTACATATCTTCATATGAAACACATATGTGCAATTTATGGGAGAGGAAAGAGAATGTGTGTATAAATGTATATATAGTATTGCACCAAAATAAAAAAATTCCTCCTTTTTTTTCTCTTCTTAATTTTTATAAATGTTATACATGTTGTTAAAATGGAGTATTAGTGAAAATGGGTGATTACAGAGGTCAGCTTAGTGATTGAAGCATCATTTGATGGAAGTAGTATGCTCTCTATCTCATGGTCGATCCCTTAATTCATTAATTAATTAATTAAGCATATACAGATTTTTAACATATTAGTGTTTGCTGGGAGCAGAAACATCTTTAAAAATTGTTTAATTGTTCTTGTTAAAAATCCAATAAAAAATACTGAAAAAACCCCCAAAAAAAAAAACGTTTAATTGTTTTTATTACCTCCTGTCAAGGAATTTATTATGATGTTTTATCTATTAAGTTGCAATAGTCCCGCCGCTCTAACCAATACCTTTTAGTATTTTTGCCTTCCCTACCCCTGTGTCCCTTTAAGATTCAAGACAGGGGAGGCGTCACCATGAGCGCATCTCTCTTTCCCTATAAATTGGCGAGTTACCAGTGAGTTAGTGGGCATGACCTGAGGAGGGAGGCTATGCCTCTCAAATGTGGTGGCAACTGTGTGATGTTCTCACTCTCTTCCCCCTGTAATCTGTTTGTGTGTCCTTGAAGAGCTGTGCCGACTGGACTGTAGTGTTTTTAACTTTATCTTATTAAAGCCAAGTTACACTAAGGTGGCTTTGCGCTCTGTTCTTTTGTGTTTTGTCTAGATGTGTTCCTGCCACCCAGAGGAACCATAGAGAGCAGCAGCACCCTTTGACTTGTCTAATTATTACTAATAGCCAGCTGGAGGGCTATACCAAACTGTTGATCAGCGCACCTGCTCGTTTTTTCTTTTGTGTGTATTTTTAGTCAATAATCAGGTTTGATCAATTTTCAAATATGTACACTATAGTTTGTGAGCTCTAACTTTCACGCAGACTAAATAATATACACTCATTTGGGTTATTTTTACCAAAGAAATGTAGCTGAATACATGTTGGCCTAAATGTATAAAGATTATTTATTGTAACTTGATAACAGAAACTAAAAAACATGTTTTTTATTCACACTTTGGATTGTTTTCATTTATATAGCAAAAAATAATAAAAAAACAATAATGATTACATACCACCAAAAGAAAGCTCTATCTGTCAAAAGAAAAAAAAAAGTTACACTTTTCATTTAGGTACAATGTTGCAGGACTGTAATTGTCATTTAAACTTTGACAGCACTGAAACCTTAAAAATGGCCTGGACAGGGAGGAGGTGTCCAGTATCTGATTTCTTTTTAAATCTAAAACTGCTGTAATTTTCTGCAAAGTTCAATGCAATATGACAATCTGGAGGCGTTCTGTACACTTTGGCATATAGAACGCCCCAAGGTATGCCATTTCCTGCTTGTGTGATTGGATCAGTGATTTTGGCAGAAGTCTGCACTAAGATACAAGTCAAATTTTAGGCAACTCTCTTATCAATTGAACCCTTAGCTGTAGCAATCCGATCCCACCCTAGTATGCATGGCATATGTTGTGGATAACAAGACCATAAATGTTCCTTGTTTGCTGATGATATCATGTATGTCACTAATCCTCAAGTTAACCTACATAATCTGCTAACTTTGTTTCACCAATTTTCCCAGCCCTTAAGGCCTTCTTTGAATACCCAAAAAACGATGGCACGTAATATTTCTTTACCCCCCCCCCCGAAGTGGCTGAACTTACAAAATATTTATAAGTTTCAATGGTCGTCATATTTAGGCATTCGGCTGACATCTTCGTTTTTTCGGGCTAACAACCCTCCACTCTTTTGTCGACTTTAGAAGATCTTCAATGATGGGCAGACTATCCCTTATCTTGGTTTGGCAGAATCAATCCTATTAAGATGACATTTTTACCCAGTATACTTTATTATTTTAGAACTTTACCAATTGCGGTTCCAAGGGGAGATCTACAGCATTTACAATCAATACCCTTTGCTTTATTTGGGGTAGTAAAAAACCTTGAATGAATAAACTGACGTTGTATCTGCTATCAAGCTGCTCAAATAACTCAGCATTCCTACACAACGGCCAAGGGATCTTCAACCCTCTGCGTCTCTAACGAGGCTCTTTCGTGCTACCTTTTTGCCATTGGCTCCCTAATGTGGTTTCCTAGCCACCTTCACCCCCCTATTTTGTGCCCTACCCCATCTCATTCCCTAGCGGTCTGGAATGGAGTATGACATCGTAAATCCCCGTCATCCCCACATACACTGCTAGCCCCATGTTCTTTAACCCTGAGTTCTCCCTCGGATTTCATTGGTGGCTCAACAAGGGGCTTTTTAGGATAGGAAATTATCTCAATGGGGATCAGCCATATTCTTTGCAATATTTTAAGGACACATTACAGATGCCCTCTAGTGAACTGTTTAGGTACAATAAGTTTATTTCTTTTGTACAATCTAAACTTAACCTGTTAGATGGACCCCTTACACTTACAAATTTTGAGCTATCATGTTAAACGAGGGGTCTCCTACGGGAAAGGGTATCTACGGTATATGCTACTCTTACTGACCCGATTACAAAGCTCACTTACAGGATTCGATGGGAATCATCTGACTTGAATTTGAATTATCTGACTGGCAAGATATTGCCTATGCTTTATCCAAAGTATCTATTAATACAACACTAATTGAAGCAAACACTTCTTTGATGGTATTTGGTCCCAACCAGGGTTGCAAGGATGCATCCATCTGCATCCCCCACTTGCTTTAGATGTTGTGGCTGTCAGGAAGATCACCAGCATTATCCCCCTCAGGAGAGGCCCATCTAAGAACTTCCTTGTGTGCTGGTGCATGTGTGCGCACGGCCATCTTCGTGGTGGTTGATCGGCTGACAAAGATGGCCCATTTCTTGCCCTTAAAAGGTGCACCCTCCGCTCCGGAGATTGCCCGGGTGTTCATTAAGGAGATCGTCCGGCTCTATGGTGTACCCATAGACATTGTTTCCGACCGGGGGGTGCAGTTCACCTCAAAGTTCTGGAAAGCATTATGCGGAATCCTGAAAATAAAAGTTTCCCTATCATCGGCCTACCACCCCCAGTCCAATGGGCAAACGGAGCAGACTAATTAAACCCTAGAGCAATATCTCCGCTGTTTTTCATCATTTGTCCAAGATGACTGGGTGTCCCTCCTGCCAATGGCGGAGTTTGCTTACAATAATTGCTGCCACTGCCCTACCAAGCAATCTCCCTTCTTTGCGAACTTTGATTTTCAGCCCACCTTCCTGCCAGACTTGATCCCCGAGTCCCCAGTGCCTGCCGTACAAAGCACCCTGAACTTCTTTACAACAAGTTGCTGTAGGAGGCTATGAACATGGCCCAAGAAGACAGCAAAAGAGTCTTTGATAAAAAGAGGAGAGGAGAGCTAAATCTTCAAACTGGAGACCGAGTGTGGTTGGCCACAACCAACCTGAAGCTGGCATGCCCATCAAGGAAGCTGGGCCCTAAATATGTGGGGCCATTCCCTGTCAAAGGGAAAGTTAATGAGGTTTCATACGAACTGTCTCTACCTGAAAGTTTTAAAATTCACCCAGTGTTCCATGTCTCCTTATTGAAGCCTGTGGTGCCAGACTCTTTCCCCAGTCGTAAGACAGGTCCACCTGCGTCCATAATGATTAATGGGGATGAAGAGTTTGAGGTGGAGGCTGTACTGGACTGTAGAAAAAGAAGGGGGCAAATACAGTATCTGATTAAATGGAGAGGCTATGGACCCGAAGAAAACTCCTGGGAACCGAACAAAATTTACATGCCACGGATCTGGTCAATGCCTTTCTCCGCAGCCACCCACAAAGAAGAACCTAACTGGGCATCCGGAGGCTGCCCGTAAGGGGGGGGGGCAATGTCAGGAAGATACCTCAGGAGAGGCCCATCTAAGAACTTCCTTGTGTGCTGGTGCACGTGTGCGTGCACACGTTTGCGTGCGCATGCGCATGTTCTGGCGCCAAAACAGGCCATTTAAACCCTGCTGACACTCAGAGTGGGTGCTGTCTGATCTACAGCTTAACTCATGTTTATCTGTGCCTGCTATCTGTTCCTGATCCGTTTTAAGGACCCAGCTTGTCCAGACTCTCCTGCTATCCGACTGCACCCGACCCCGGCTTGTCTCGACCACTCTTCTGCCTGCTCCTCTGTAAATCGCTGCCAGCTCGTTGCCGAACATGCCTGTACCTGACTCTTCTCCAATGCCAGTGGCCATCCAGACCTCTGTAGCTCCCAGCTCCTCAAGTCTTCTCCAGCTCTTTCAGACTGCTATCTTCTGGCTGCACCTTAGCCCCGCAGGTCATCTCCATCTCCAGCTATCCTAAAAAACCTCCAGCTGGTAGACATCATCGGACTACCACAGGCACTCATACCTCACCGTGCTCCTGTGGCTGCTGTCTCACTCCCAGTGGTCCCTCGAACTGAGGTCATAGAAGAGGCCGTCCCCTGCCGTCAGGCTCAGTAGCTGGTATGTAGCAGTGGCCAGATGGGTACAATGTATCATGTTTAGTGGCAGTGCCCTGTAGTCACTAGATTTTGGATTCAAATATTTAACCTGGTGTATTCTGTGACAGGAGTTAATATCCGTAGATCCCCGGAACCAGCACTTTTCAAAAGCTTCCTGATGAGGTCCCTAAAAAATATACAAAGCTAAATATATATATATTTTTAGCAGCCAGAATAACTAGAACACCAAGAGACCTATGATCACTCTGAAGCAGTTAGGCGTCAAAGTCCATGATGACTACATACAATAGCTGTTGTCTGAGTGCTTTACCAGTCACAGCTAGAAGAATAGAAAAGAAAGCCACTGTTAACCAAAACACACATGACAAACTCCGACATGTCCCCCCCAATATCGCATTACCGCTAAAAATCGCAGATCGCCGCCATTACTAGTAAAAAAAAAAAAAAACCCCAGAAATGAATTCTCATCATAAACGCGGCCACTTTTGCTCAAACCAATCAATAAACACCAATTGCTATTTTTTTTATCGCAAATATGAGGAATTATATAAATCGGCCAAAAACGGTGAAAAAATATGTTTTTTTATATTTTTTTTTTTTGGGTTTGAATTTTAGCAAAAAGTAAGAAATTTGGGTTTTTTTGCAAAATGGTCGCTCTTCTTTTGTTTATAGCGGCGATAAGAAATGACGCAGAGGCGATCAAATACCACCAAAAGAAAGCTCTATTTGTGGGAAAAAAAGGACGCAAATTTTGTTTGGGTACAACGTCGCCCGACCGCGCAATTGTCAGTTAAAGCGACGCAGCGCCGAATTGCAAAAAGTGCTCTGGTCCTAAAGTGCAAAATTCTTCCTGGGCTGAAGTGGTTAAACAGTCCCAGAGGGTGCCAGCTTCAGTATACATGTAGCATAAAAAATTGAAGGAAAACTCCGGATGGCCGCACTCCTTGAAATGCTTAATTGGTACAAATCCATGCGATACAGAAAGGGAACACATTTTCATATTTATATATATATATATATATTCATATAGAACCGTTTTTCTTCTTTTACAGTTGGGTCGGCCTGGTTGAATCTCAGGGGAGTCTGCAGTAGTGTGTCTGGAGGATTTCCCCATTTATATTATACGCATAATACCTGGCCCTCTGTTGGACTTCACAACGCTGCACCTCTAGGAGGATCTGCAAGATCAAGGAAGCTAATTATGTCAATGACTATGTATCAGCTGGTAGACTGTGATGCCATTGACTAATTTTGGGAAACGACCATTAGAGTACTTGTATTTATATGCATGTGTACCTATGTTGTGTTAGCTATGAGTAAGCGCCCTTAGGGGGGGCGGGAAACGCGTCAGGATATTGTTCCCTTTCTGTATCGCATGGATTTGTACCAATAAAGCATTTCAAGGAGTGCGGCCATCCAGAGTTTTCCTTCAATTTTTTATGCTACATGCATACTGAAGCTGGCACCCTCTGGGACTGTTTAATCTGTTTACAAGAGTCAGGTATTTTGGAGCGGTCTACTCTCTTTCTATACTTCTCATCCAGATTGTGTGCAACGAGACCTGCTCACACACCTGTTATCTCTTTTACAATTCTATTTGGATCTACACACCTGTTTTGTCAGGCACGTGCACAGTGCCAGTTTTACATGGATACTTCCACACCGGTCCATGCGATCTCAGACTCCATTTTCAGCCGAACGCTTACAGCCCCTGCAGACAATCCCCTCCGTACGGGCTCTCAGGGACTTTTACTCCAGTCATCGGACGATGTGGATATTACTATATTACGGTCCATTCGGAGACTGGAATTTCTGATGGGAAAGGAGATACGTGCATTTTGGGATGTCAACACCCTTATGGAGTACATCTCACTAAAAAGGGTTCCCCTTGGTTTAAGAATTAGGAAGTTCCCTACATTTGAACTTCCTAGTGAAGAGGTGAAGAAAGAATGGATGGATGTTCAATCGGAGTGCTCTATTCAGCTTATGCGGATTATTGTTATTGCAAAGGAAAGTGAGATGGAAAAACTCAGAAGTGACATCTCGCTTGTACAAAAGGATTTAACAGGTTTACAAGATCATCCCAAATTTAGGGAATTTGATCATCGTCTGAATGCCAAACTAGATAAACTGGAGAGGGACATTATATCGGGCAAGAAAGAGAAACTCACCAGGGATCGCCTGGACTATGAGAGTAATGCCGTTTATTCATAGAGAAGGGCTCCCTCCCGACGCCCCCGAAGAAAACACCACGGTAAAAGAGTCAGCTTCTCGGATCCGAGAACGAAATAGTTAATGATACACTTGCCGTTACAGCGTCTGACTCCTCTCCTGAGAGTGCGAGCCGACTGATAACATCACAGTCTTTAAACTCCAATGCCGGAGCCTCCAGCTCAAGATTAAAAAAGAAGAAAGACAAAGGAAAGAAAAATATAAACGAACGAGGAGAGGGGGCAGGAAACATCAACGAAGGAGACAAGGCCCGTTATCAACTCCGGGGTCGACTGTGACCACGGTAAGCAATGTTGTTAATTTATCTAGACGACCCCTGAATGAGACTGAGACTTCGTTACTTGCTAAGGGTTTGAACTTCTGCCCTTCACGTCATTTTGACCTTTTTTCCACTATCTTGGATGTGAATAGACTGGTTCAGACATTAACCCTTAAGAGGCATTTTCTTGATGATAGCTCCACTGAAGATAGTGGTACATAACATGAGGATAGGGAGCTGGCGGAGTCAGGTCCTTGCCCCTCTCCAATCAAATTCTCGGATGTTTGTGGGTTAAACGATTTGTTGGATTTGGCTTTAGAGTCAGACTCTACCCCTATTCAGTCCACCTCGGAATATATTGGGGTTCCCTTTAGAGTTAAGTCTGACTTTTACCCCATAGGTTCATGAGGCAAGGATATGGATCTGTTCCAAAAATTGGTGGAAAGGGATCTTGTATCCTTAGCCAAAAAGAGCACTAGGTGCTCTATTGAATATAACTTAACACCAGGTGAGATAGTGGGACTGCGGGCTCTAAAAGAGGACAACAAAATAGTTATAAAGAATGCGGATAAGGGGGGAGCAGTGGTGATATTAGACTCGGAAGCCTATAGAGAGGAGGCTTTGCGACAATTGTCGGACACCACTACGTATACACGCCTTTCAGGTGATCCCACTCTAGGTTTTAGGAAGGAGTTGTTCTCTTTACTGGATAGGGGGGTGGTGATGGGGATTATCACTAAGGATGACAAGGAGATGTTGATACCAGCCCATCCTGTGATGCCCATCTTCCACCACCTCCCCAAAATCCATAAGGGTTGCAGTCCCCTGCGTGGTAGACCCATTGTCGCAGGGATTGGCTCTCTCAATGAGCGACTGGGACAATGGGTAGACCACTTGTTACAAGCTATGGTGTCTAAACTTCCAGGCTATATCAGAGACACAAGTCATCTGTTAAACAAACTTTGAGACTTTGAGTGGCAGGACGGTTATGGCTGGGTCACGTGTGACGTTGCGGGCCTGTATTCGTTCAATCCCCACTCATTGGGTCTGCGAGCTGTTGAATTTTTTCTTAAGCACTTCACTACTCACTCGTTAGTACATCAGGAGTTCATTCTATTGTGTCTGGAATATCTGCTTACACACAACTTTTTCATGTTCGATGGGGACCACTATCTGCAGAGATGCGGAGCCTCTATGGGTGCCAAGTTTGCACCTTCCCTTGCCAACCTTTACATGGGTTGGTGGGAGAGGCTCCGCATCTTTGCACCGGGTGGTCCCCGCCGTCATGACACCTACTTTTACGGTCGTTACATTGACGACCTGTTGTTTATTGTATCCAGGGATGCGGTTTCACCCGAGGAATGGACTACATACATGAACGACAATGCCTTTAATCTGAGTTTCACAGCCTGTCATGAAGATAGGGTCATTACATTCCTGGATGTGACTTTGATGGCCAGGGGTGGAAGGATTGTGTCTAGTCTATACAGGAAACCTTCGGCGGGCAATTTGCTCCTTCGAGCAGATTCCAGTCACCCAGCACATACATTGAGAGGAATCCCTGTTGGGCAGTTTTTGAGACTCAGACGGATATGTAATGATCCATCTCATTATGAGCATGAAAAAGTGGGGATGCAACGACGCTTCATGGAAAGGGGCTATTCGCCTTCGGTTGTACAGAGAGCCATTAATATTGCGGACAGAGTGCCACCAGAGAAGTTGCAATTCGGCTCAAGTAGAACCAGGCGCATAGTCCCTCTGGTCAACCGATGTCCAGTTTTTTCCACGCCATACAGTTTGGAATTTCATAAAGTTAGGAGTATAATCCTCTTATATGTGTCCATTTTACAAATGATCCACTGTATGCGCGTATATTATCAAATGGGGTCAAGGTGGTCTCGTAGGGCCCATTCTTTGGGCTCTACTCTTTCTCCCAGCCTCTTTTCCAGCAGCATAAAAAAGGAACACTGGTTACACTTTAAAGGGACTTTTTGTTGTGAGAAGAGCGGGTGTCCGTGCTGTCCGCAAGTTCGGAGGGGGGACACCGTTCAATCTACTTCAAATAATAAACATATGAATATCACCAGGTTCATTAATTGTAATACAAGGTATGTGGTTTATATGATTAACTGTTTACAGTGTCGTGTCCAGTATGTGGGACGAACCACACGGAGGCTACGGGATCGCATGAGCGACCATCTTAGGGACATCAATAAAAACCATGCCACCATGTCTCCCAACATAGGAATGAGGTGCATCAAAGGGATGTTTCAGGTTTAAAAATTCAGGCAGTGGAAAAAATCGTATCTCCACCCAGAGGGGGTGATAAGTTTAAAATCTTGTGTAGGAGGGAGGTGTTTTGGATATTTTTTTTTTGGAACTAGGAGACCTGAGGGGCTCAACTTTGAGTGGGATGTTTCCCACTTTTATGATCAATAATATATATATACAGGTTGCGAGCCCCCCGGGTCTCCCTGTTTACCCATGACGCCTCTTACCCACAGGGTAAGTTGTTCGGCTGGAAGTTAACCTGGGGATTGTTTTCCTATTTAGGGACTCTGTATTTGCACATAGTATTTAAACAAACATCATGTATTTATACAAAGAATTTTTTCTTCCAATAGAGACTTTGTTTGAGGGCTTTTTAGCTATATTGTTGCCAACCACCCGTGTTTATGGATGGAGGTTAGCAGCAAAAATGTCTCTTTGCTTATTTCTTTTCCTATTTTTATGGATTTGTGATGTTTTGTATATTATGTTTATGAGTGTCAGATATCCTTATCTTTCTTTTACAGGGTTCCTAGATGGTTTTTTCGACATGGAACTTACACATTTTAAGTTATATGTCTTTGTCTGTTCCCTTGCCATTATTGATATTATATAAAAAAAGTTTTTTATTATTATTCTATGAGATTATTCATTACACAGTATGTTGGGGTGAGAGGTTGGGGGGGGGGAGTTTCCTCTCCCGATCCTCCTTCTTGATCATGGATTTTTCTTTTTTTCTTTTTGTCACTAATTAGCTTCTTTTTACAATTGCCTTTATATTGTTTTTTCATATATATATATATATTCATATAGAGCCGTTTTTCTTCTTTTACAGTTGGGTCGGCCTGGTTGAATCTCACAGGGGAGTCTGCAGTAGTGTGTCTGGAGGATTTCCCCATTTATATTATACGCATAATACCTGGCCCCCTGTTGGACTTCACCACGCTGCACCTCTAGGAGGATCTGCAAGATCAAGGAAGCTAATTATGTTAATGACTATGTATCAGCTGGTAGACTGTGATGCCATTGGCTAATTTTGGGAAATGACCATTAGAATACTTGTATTTATATGCATGTGTACTTATGTTGTGTTAGCTATGAGTAAGCGCCCTTAGGGGGGGCGGGAAACGCATCAGCATATTGTTCCCTTTCTGTATCGCATGGATTTGTACCAATAAAGCATTTCAAGGAGTGCGGCCATCCGGAGTTTTCCTTCAATTTTTTATGTCACATGACAAACTGTCTACAGTTTGCAGAAGTCAGCTGAAAGAAGTTTCTATCACTAATGAGACCAAAGTTGACTTATAACATGATTTGGCCATCATGATCATCAACACTGCACATCATCATAAACACACTAGCCCCATCGCAAACCATGGTGGTGGCAGCATTCTGTTGTAGACATGTTTCTCTGTAGTAGGCCCTAAAAGGTTTGTGAGTGCAAAGGGTAGAATGAATACAGCAAAATACAAGGAAACCCTGGAGAAAAACCTGTTACAGTGTGCATAAAAACCTTGGGAGATTTGTAATGGCTTGAAACAACAACGTTAATGTCCAAATAGCAAAGTCCAGATTTCAAGACAATAAAGCATATGCTGCTGGACTTCAAAAGGACTATTTATTCATTATCACCATGCAACATTACAGAGCTTGAGCTGTCTGGCAAAGAGAAATTAGGGAAAAAGCAGCAGTGTCCAGATGTGCAGGGCTGACAGAGACTTGTCCACACAGATTTAAGGCTGAAGTTGCTTCCAAATGATCATCCACTAAATACTGACTTAAATAAGAGTATACTTCACTTATTTTTTATGTAATTAATTTAAATCACTTTGCAGAGATCTGTTTTCTCTTTGACATTAAACATGATCTTATGTTAATTGGTGTAAACAAAATAAATATGATATCCACTGTGATTCAATTTTTTTTTTCTCTGGCTCAAGATCCCCTACGCCTACGATTTTCTCGGAATAGAAGGGGGAAATGATATAGGGTCTCATGTTCCTGCAAAGTTTGTTTTGGTGAGTTTAAATTGGGGTCATGGACAAAATATGGGTGTTTTTAGAACCTTGCTCAAATTGTAACACCTTTCAAGGAGACCACCATCTACAAAGCTTCTACTTCCTCCAGCAACCAGAGTTAATTTTGATGTCAAATTTCGATTTAGTCTTTTGACTAAAATGCCATTTTAGTTGTATTTTAGTCATCTGAATCGTTTTAGTTTTAGTCATGTTTTAGTCTAAAACCTCCAGTACCTTTTAGTCAACTAAAATCGAATGGGTTTAGTCAAATTGTAATGCATTCTTCAAGCATTTCTCTAGAATTGCCAAACTCATTATATACTCCTGGAGTAAAAATCTGATAACATGTTATTATTTATGGTATTAAGGTTTGAACTACATACACAGATTTAGCCATTGTGATATATAACATCTTTATAAAGAAAACCAAGTTTTATAAACAAACAAAAATATTGCTTTTTCACAAACAGAAGTGCATTTTTAAAATATAAAAAACCCCAAGAAATTGTAAACTCTATTGGCTGTAATGTCATTGCACATATTACCTGAAAATATTACCAACGTTAAATATTAAGAAAAACAATAAGAAAAGCCTTTTTCTTCAAATTTTTTCTTTCAGCAGCTTAGTAGATACCCCCTTCTTATTCTTATGTGGTATTGCGGTGTTAAAATTGATGTAAATTTTTGATTTCGTTTTAGTCATAATCTTTTGACTAAAATGCCATTTTAGTTTTAGTTGTATTATAGTCTCTTGACTAAAATTCCATTTTAGTTTTAGTCGTATTTTAGTCACCTGAAATTGTTTTAGTTTTAGTTGTAGTTTACTCGACTAAAAGAGTGTTAATTTAGTTGGCGAAAATATTTTCGTTAACAAAATTAACACTTCCAGCAACACAATTCTACTTTTCCAATCCCTGCTGTGACTAGGGTAATGGTGCTAAAATCACTTATCAAGTAATCTATTGGCCTATCACTGTCTTACTGAGTTAAAGTGGTTGTAAACCTTGTTACACCACTTTTACCTACAGGTAAGCCTATAATAAGGCTTACCTGTAGGTACCGTGAATATCTCCTAAACTTGCACAGTTTAGGAGATATTCACTGTATCCTCATGTGCTAATGTCATTGGCACATGTGCACTGAAGAAACGGCCCGCTGGTGCCATTTTTCAGGGCCCGTGCTGGGGCTCTCACGTGCATGCGCAGGAGTGACGTTATATCGGCTGCGGCCAATCACAGTGCTGGAGCCTGTGACCCCAGAAATAACTCCGGGAGACATGTCGCCACTCACATCGGTGTGCGGGGACCGCTGCAACAGTTTCGATCTAAGGTAAGTATTTCATAATGAGTTAGTATATGATGCATACTAGCTCATTATGCCTTTGTCTTGTGGGGTTTTTTTAGGTTTACAACCACTTTAAGCCTGGTACACACTAATAGTTTTTTTTTTTTCATTTTTTCATTCAAACTGTCAGCTCTGGTCGGAGTTGCTGTACAAACGATCCAACGTCAGTACAGTGATCTCCCCCGCTGAGCTGTTGTGTTCTGACAGGGGGATCACCTGCCCAAACACTCCAATCTGAGAGCGCTGATCGGGAGCCAGTTGGCTGCTGGTTCTCCAGCATGATTGTCCGTCAGAAGCCGGCCAAATGGCTGGCTTCTGTCGGACCAACTGCCATACACACGGTCTGAATCTTGGACGGTTTCTGTTGAACTGGCCAATGTCACCCTGCATTAAGCCCGTATGTACTGGGCATTAGTGATATCAACATTACTCCCAATTGGTAAGTGCTGTGATTAGTTGTCTGTGAAGGCATGCCGAAAATGAATGCGGCAAAAGTACATCATTTGGGTATCCATGATGGATCTTTCTCTTCCCAGGAGATGCCTGTGCAGAAACAATAGATCATTAAAGACATATTTACAGTACATGGTCAGTGTTATTTTGGAATGTGGTGGCATTTATTTTGAATGGTGGCCAAGCACACCTTACTGGTGCACCCTGATGAGGAGATAATTATATGCTGAGATGTACATTGGTTGTAATGGACAATAGTCAAGATGAGAGTATGTGTACCATGTTTTTAATTTAATCATGAATAATAATGTAAGGTTCCAATATCTGTATGATAATTTAGGTAGAACAGTCCTTGTTGATTGATAATATAACCAAAACATGAACAATTTTGTTTTAGGTACAAACATAAAAATGCAATCAGCGCAAATAAAAATATCCTGAAATAACATGCTGCTGAACACTATAAGATCATTCACAAATCTAAAATTGACAATATTCCAATGAAAGTGCAGTGCAAAAACGTTGAATCTCAGTCTAATCAATTAGTAAAAAAAGGCCCAACCAGCATCAGTAAAGAGTATCCACGTAAAGAAAAGGAGTCCAAACACATGGTATCAAGTGACAATTCCTCCACCTCCAAGATACTCGCTTCGATCACCTCATAAAAAGGATCCCCTGACCTAACAGGTGGTCAATAGCGCATATCCCATAACAGGGTAATGTAAGGCAGCAATCCAGAAATCCAGATCTCCAAAAGCGTGTTCCCCAGGAGCAAGTGGATAGAAAGAAGAGATCTAAGTGCTCTACGGTTATAACAATCCAAGGCTTTATTAAATAAAAATCTACTCACATTGAGCTGATCAATTAAGGCATGTATACAAAGTAATAAGGGCCCAAGTTTTCATCTCAGACTGCTGGTGAAGCCAATGTTTATGTAGTTCATGTAACTTCTATTTATGTGTACCCTTCCTTATAAACATTGGAGTAAGTTACAATACCAACATAGTTGCAGCCTATATTTAATGGGCAGACCCACCTATGACTTTGCTGAGCATGAACTGTATATCAGAGATCTCTTACATATATTTAAAGTGGAACTTTACCCAAAAAAGGGAAGTTCAACTCTTCCGCCTTCCCCCCACCTTATCTACTATATTTGGATTTTTTTTTTTTATGGGAGCGGGTACTTAGTTTTGGTAATCCGAGCAGAAGTTTGCCCCCCCTTCCTTCCTGCCTGCAACATTCTAGGATATGTTGCAGGTCCAAGGAGGCTGCAAAACCATTCCCAGGACATAGTACGGCCTTAACATGCGCAGTGGGAAGCAAGCTTTGAAGCCGCAAGAAGTCACAGCCGGCTTCCCACAGTTAACATGCCTGCACCAGGGATCTGAAGACCGACGAAGAACTGGCCCAGGTTTTTCACAAGGTTCCTCTCTTAATTACAGGGAAAGATGCCGGTATGGGGGAGGGTGAGTGCTAATTTATCTGGACAAGGAACTTCTTTGTTCCCTCATTATTTATAGAGGTAGTAAACTATTAGGAAAAAAAAAACCTGTAAGACAAAGGCATAATGAGCTAGTATGCATTGCATACTAGCTCATAATGAAATACTTACCTTAGGACAAAGCCTTCCAGTGGCGCCCGCACACCACTGAGATGACCGACAACTTTCTCAGAATTTCTTCCGGGTTTGCGGGCTCCAGCGCTGTGAGTGGCCGGAGCCACGATGACATCGTTCCCACGCATGTGCGTGGGATCAGCCGTTCACACCATAGGGCTCGGAAGGAATGGCACCAGTGGCCATTCCTTCAGAGCACATGGGCCAGCGATGTCACTGGCTGCATGTAAATATCTCCTGAACGGTACACATTTAAGAGATATTTACACTACCTATAGGTAATCCTTATTATAGGCTTACCTATAGGTAAAAGTCTGCAGAAGAAGTTTACTTCCTCTGTACGATTTTGTTTTACTTACACTAAACTTAAAAATTGCACTTTTGTTAATACATGGATGTTTTGCTGCTCAAAAAATATTCTTTTTTTACAATTCTGTTTCAAATTTTATATATATGGACTTGCCAGCATGTATACTATTTGGTACCTAAGCACTGAATTCATATTATTATGGAAAAATGCTGAATATTGTGAATGTTAAGGTGCATGAGCATCTTCTAATGAGATTTTGGATTCTATTGAGATTTGGCATTTCGGGAAAACTTTACCAGGAAGATCCATGATGTCATTCTCGCCTAGGCATTATGGGCTAGTATATCTTTAAGCTTTCTCCTAAAGTTTTTTTTCCTTAACTGTAACTGAATTTTTTATATGTGGGGTAGGGGTCTAAGGGATAAACAGGCATTGCATTTTCCTGCAAGATCTTCTTTAAGTCTACAGTGGTCACACAACACTTAAGCCATGTTTTCAATTTTGTTCAATTTTGTTTAAAATATGTGTATAAAAAGTTTTTTTTATGGTAATATCAAAATTTAAAGGAATATAAAGGAAAGCATTTCCTTTAAAGACCTTTATGATTGATCTTTGCAAGTGTTACAGTATTTAACGTACAGGCTGTGCAGGGCTTTTGAACTGACAAACTAGAAACTGCAGCTAATTGCAAACAGGTCACTAATAAGAACACTGATAAAGTACATCCTGGGTTTTACTGCCATCCACTGATAATGTACTAATTGCCTTTGATTTCCTCTTTTCCCATCATTTCATCATAAACTTCTGATTTGATTTCCTGGTGGCCTGCAACTTCAAACTTGAACATTTCCAGTAAATGGGCCCATTATCTATTATTTTGTATTCACACGACCCCTTCCTTTAGTTCTCGTCAGCAATTTGCATGCACTGAGATCAAAGCACATTTCATGTTACTCGAACAAATTCAATAGACCATTTTTTGCATCTTTTATAATTGTTTCTAGAGCTTTTGCTTAATGTACATTTAGTACGCAATTTTTTAAATATTTGTTAAAATATAAAAAAAATCAAAACTTAATGTACACTAACCATTACTATCATGAATATCTTGTGCTTATATACGCTGTTATTGTTTGCGTTTGTATACACTTTTGTTGTACAAGTTATACAGTATCTCACAAAAGTGAGTACACCCCTCACATTTTTGTAAATATTTTATTCTATCTTTTCATGTGACAACACTGAAGAAATGACACTTTGCTACAATGTAAAGTAGTGAGTGTACAGCTTGTATAACAATATAAATTTGCTATATAATTACCAGAAATTTAAACTGCGCTCACTCTGTGTACCCAATCAATAAATAAATAAATAGCAATCAATCAATAATTCATAAAACAATGCAAATAGTGCAAATAAGTACAAAAATAAGTGCAAAAAATAGTCCAAAGCAGTTCATATAATGAGCCTTAGGTGGCGCTGCAACAATCAAAAGTGACTTAGTGCAACATAGTTCATGATGGTGACAACATCTCCACAGATATATGACAGGCAGTAATGGTGACAACGCCTCCACGAGTATATGACAAGAAGTGACAAAAAGAACACCAGGGTGTCTCCACACAAATGCCTTTAGTGATCCGCAACATATAAGCGCACACACCAGATGGTTTTGACTCCCTTTACAGGTAGTCAAAACAAGCATAGGTTGAAATCACTCCACTTTGGATGTCCCACAGTCCCAGTCTCACTCTGGATGTCTTTGAAGCTCATCAAGGATCATCCCATATTAAAGAGCAGAAAAAGAGGGCTTCCCATGGTGAAGTATGTCAAGGTTTTTTATAATAGGGGGTCAAAACTGTCTGGTGAGTGCGCTGTGCGCTTATATGTTGCAGTGGAGAGGATCACTAAAGGCATTTGTGTGGAGACACCCTGGTGTTCTTTCTGGGATTTGTCGCTTCCTGTCATATATTTGTGGAGGCGTTGTCACCATTGCTTCCTGTCATATATTTGTGGAGATGTTGTCACCATCATGAACTGTATTTCACTTTTTGATTGTTGCAGCGCCACTTAAGGCTCATTATATGAACTGCTTTGGACTATTTTTTTGCACTTATTTTTGTACTTATTTGCACGGTTTTATGAATTATTGATTGATTACTATTTATTAATTGGGTACACAGAGTGAGCGCGGTTTCAATTTCTGGTTATTATATATTGCTTGCATCAGCAACTATACACGTGCAGCTCTCTCGTATTGACACATTTTATTTAATTAATTATCTATTTAATTTCCTATTTATCCAATCACATCCATCTGTGCGGGGAATGGTTAAGCTGTGTCTGACAATTGTTTTCAGTGTCAATTTGCTGTCCCCTCAAAATAACTCAACACACAGCCATTAATGTCTAAACCGCTGGCAACAAAAGTGAGTACACCCCAAGTGAAAATGTCCAAATTGGGCCCAAAGTGCCAATATTTTGTGTGGCCAACATTATTTTCCAGCACTGCCTTAACCCTCTTGGGCATGGAGTTCACCAGAGCTTCATGGGTTGCCACTGGCGTCCTCTTCCACTCCTCCATGACGACATCATGGAGCTGGTATATGTTGGAGACTTTGTGCTCCTCCACCTTGCATTTCAGGATGCCCCACAGATGCTCAATAGGGTTTAGGTCTGGAGACATGCTTGGCCAGTCCATCACCTTTACCCTCAGCTTCTTAAGCAAGGCAGTGGTCATCTTGGAGGTGTGTAAAAAACAGTTGCGCTAGTTAAACAAATATGTGAAACAAATGTGATCAAAATATGAGTGAAAAGAACATCCAAAAAATGATTTGGATAAAAATGTTCACTTAAAGTCCAACACCCAAAAATAATAAAAATGACTTAGTTCAAAATAGTCCCAAAATAAGTCCAACACCATAAAAATGTGAAATGGAATATACTGAATTATGTTTCCTCATTCAGATACGCCAAAGGGTGAGTAGACCACCACCGGAGATGAGCACACCTCTAAGGTTAATAAAAGGTACCCTTACCAGAGGTCGGGGACTTACTATCACTAGCAAACAAAAAACCAAAGAATTCCAAGCTCAACTTACCGACCAGTCTGTCACCAAACAAATTCACCTGTCTAACAGTAGCGTTTAAAAGGCAGGGGATTGGTTACACACATTTGCAAGTGCATGTGTAAGCTGCAGGCCTCGTCAAGGCTCCCTGTATACTGCAGTCCTAACTCTATATATGAGAGGCTTCACAATGGAAGCACATGCAGTTTAATGGATAGATGGAGGACAGGTGACTGGAGGAGCCCATCCCCCCTTAAAGGTACAGGACCAGACACCCAGCCTTGGCCTAATGGCTGGTGTGCACCTGGTGTGCGCCCAAAGTTACAATACAAAACAAGGTCACTGTCCACCACCTATAACTGGCCACTACAGCAAGGAGCTATGGAGGGGCATCCACAAACAAAAAACAAAGAATTTTTAAGCTCAACTTACCGACCAGTCTGTCACCAAACAAATTCACCTGTCTAACAGTAGCGTTTAAAAGGCAGGTGCCCCTGGACGACGTCACGTATGACGAAACATGTAGGGCGGAGCTACATCTGACGTCACCACGCCTACACGTTCTAGAGGAGGGGGAACGTTTTATCCTATTGCCGGCATGTTCATTGGTTTTAAATGATCGTTTTTATGTGAGTATCCATTTGTCATATGCAATAAATTTATGTTTTAATGGGATTACGCTATGAGACTCTTCTCCTTTCCATGATGTCGCAATTGTGGGAGTGAATGTGAACGAGTATCTGGGCTGGAGAGAGGCTGTTTGCTATGCAGTCGTCTGACCATTAGGAAGAGAGGACCTTTTCTGTTGAGATACCCCGCAGAGGGTTATTTTCTGCCAGCGTATGTGACTTGCTAGTGATAGTAAGTCCACGACCTCTGGTAAGGGTACCTTTTATTAACCTTAGAGGTGTGCTCATCTCCGGTGGTGGTCTACTCACCCTTTGGCGTATCTGAATGAGGAAACATAATTCAATATATGAACTGAAGTGGGAATAGCCTGTTTAGAGGTAAGCCAGTGAGGAGGGAGTTGCAATAGTCGAGGCGAGAGATGACCAGGGAGTG
The DNA here is from genome assembly GCA_018402905.1 of Glandirana rugosa. Lineage (NCBI taxonomy): Eukaryota > Metazoa > Chordata > Amphibia > Anura > Ranidae > Glandirana > Glandirana rugosa. The sequence continues at coordinate 100,766 of BLSH010553296.1, read as the reverse complement.
GATTAGAAGCTTTGCGGTGTCATCGGTTAGGAAGGGGCGTATCTTGGAGATGTTATGGAGGTTGAGGCGGGAAATTTTGGATAGCGATTATATGTGGGGCCGAAAGGTTAGTTCGGAGTCCAGGATTACACCTATGACCTTGGCGCGGGGGGACAGGTTGATAGTTGAGCCATTTATTTTCAGAGAAATCTGGGGAAGTGGTACAAGGGGGAGGAAATATCATAAGCTCGGTTTTGAATAGGTTGAGTTTGAGGAAGTGATGTGACATCCAGGCTGATATGTCTGTTAGTAAGTTGGTGATGCGTGAGGAGACAGATGGAGAGTGCCTTTGACTTATGTACTTCCCTAAATCATTTTGAATTTTTTGTTAGGATGTACAAGGTTTTTAGTTTTGTACACTGTTTTTATAAACGCCCCAACCATATTTTTATTGTGGGCTAACAAGTAAAAACATGAAAGAATTGCAGTTGTGGTTATTTTACACAATATTTTTGATCAAGCAATGGTTTTCATGATGAATATGTGATCGAGAATCATGGTGATTGATTCCTGATATTTAATGTGTAACTTGCAGCGGTCTCAGATCAAGAGCATGGGCAGTTGTGAACTCCTAATTTTCAGCTTCAATTAAAATGAATGTCCTCATAGCACAGGTAACTGTCCCTTTTAATCTACAGACTGCGGTCATCTAGTGGTTGCATGTTTGGTGATGCTTCATTCAGTCCTCATTCTGCTTTAATCATTTTTGTAATTGATCTTTCAGTAGCAGAAAACTAGAAAACGATGGATTAAAAACAATAAGCAGCAATAAGCTCTGAATTTTATATCTACTTCTCATGAATAGTGTTTATTGGATGTAAAATATTGAAAACAAGATAGACAAAAGTGCTTTCAGAAAATAAAAAAAGATTCAAAATATATACAATGCTGAGTAAAAACATCTGTGTGTATGTACCCTAAGATAGTTACAAAAAGACTAATGCTACTGTGATGCAATGAATGCAGAATTGGGTTTCCAGATAATTTGGCTGCTTAACTACACTTTTATGGGGGGGACTGGTTTAGGTACAAAATAGTGGTGCAAAATAACTAAATGAATGCTACTACTTTTTTCACTGATACCTAGCATCACTTTAGGGCAAGCAGAATGATTGCTTAAATGATATATTATCTTTTTAATGTAAAATCCAATGTGTTTTTTGGTTTTCACTGTTTATCCTCTATCATTCATGAGTAATTATCCCCACTTTGGATGTAATAATACTGTAAGAATACCAGGAGACTAGCAGTTAAATTGGGCACAGACTAGCCACATAAATCAAAAGCCATCTTATGTACCTCAAGATGGTCATACACATGAAAAAATTAACCAACCTTTAAAAAGGTATATTTACATCTTTACCCACAAGTAGATGACATTTGAAAATGGTCATTGGACAGGAAATGTTGATGCCCATATAAAATGTTCTTCTGAGTGCCAGAAATGCCACACATTCAATAGCTCTCTGACCACCAGACTTATCTCTTACCTACTAATGGTAACCTCTAGGCAAATTCGGCTGCACTGAAAACAGAAGTGCAGCAGAAAGAGCAGCGTAAAGGGTGAAACTGGTGCATAAAGGAAGGAAACGCCCCTAAGGAAAACCAAGAGCAGAAGGAACTCTGACAGCACAGTGGAGCCTACTACCTTAAATGAGTAATCCCAGAAAATCATCTGTTCTTTAAAATTGTTTGTGTAGGTCATAGTCTTAATATCACCAATGAAACTTGTAGATGTTGAGCCTCAATGTGTAAGAATATTAGATATAAGATTCCATCCTTTATTTGATGTAGCACCGGCTTAGTATAGCCTCTGTGATATATGCAGAGTATTGCTCTCTGAAACATTGCATTGCATTTCCTGACTAAACTGATAAGAGACTAAAGGAGAGACTCTTTTGTTTACTGCTGTAGCTAAGAAGGAAGCCCACCCCTAACAGCAAAGGCAAGGAAGGACATGATTGTATAGCAGCCCAGGAGAGCTGTGATTGGGCGGCCAAGCTGTTTTTTTTGGGGGGCTTGGAGACACCAGGAGGAAGGGACAGGGAGAGGAGGACAGACTGAGATGGTGGCAGCCACACAGAGGGAAGTGGCCATCCTGCTTGTCTCCTGTGCATTGCCAGGGCCTGGGATCCTGTCAGTGACTCTCCTAAAGGGAGGTGCAGACTTGAGAGTAGAGTTTGCAGTGTGTTATTCTGCCTTTTTGCCTGACCTCTGAAGGTGTGCAAACTGTGCAGTACCATCGAGAGTCAGATTTAAGTGCTGCAGCAGTCATCATCATCATACTCCTGTTTAGCAAAGGCTGTAGCCTGTGTTGCTTCTATCGCCATACAGTCAGCGATCAATCTTCCAAATGCTGGAAGGAAGATATATCAAGTGCATCTAATGGTGAGAGATCTTCTGCCATACTTGTGTGAGTGGATCTTACCTAATCCTGCTAGATCCTATTTACTGCTAATGCAGCTCTATCTGCTTGAACAATGTAATAATACAGATGCTTGCTTTGCTTTTTGTTACCATGCACCATGCCCTGATTTGTCAAAAATCACAGGTGTTCGGAAGTGGGAAACTTACCTAAGAAACAACATTATCCTGTGCTTGAGGACAGGAGCTTCATACAGATGAAAGCCTAGTCTTGTTGTACTAGGACGTGTGCTGCCTTGCTGCCCACACCAGACTGGGGTAGTCTCATGCACTAGAGTGAAAAAATAAAACAGAGGGCGCACCGGCCTATCGCGTTATCCTTTGTACAACTTAAATTAAAATCACTAAAATGATACTCACAAACAAACGTATTAAATCTTGCATATCAATAGAAGGAGATCTCATCTAGACTGGTCCACACCAGATGTCCCTATCGTCTCTAACCCGACTGATGCGTTTCGAGGTAGTACCTCTTCCTCAGAGTCTAACGCCTTGTGTCCTAACACTTGGCTTTTATAGACCGTACTGGCCAAGTGGGAGGGCATTCCGGGCATGTGGCTTAGTGAAGCCATGCCTCTATGGGCGTGGCCTCCAGAGCTCCGATTACCATTGATTCAAGTGTACACAGACCCACACCTGTCATATGTAATATATTGGTGCAGCATTAAAACAATACCCTAACATAAAATCATATGCACTAAGATGGAGGACTATGAAGAACAGTGTTCTATCCTTAGGAAGAAGTTTCTGGAAAAGGGGAAGGCATTTTCACTCTGGGAAACTTACCTGCAGTACCAGCACATACGTGGAACCACTAAGAAACAGTTTT
>BLSH010553296.1:63228-80084 GCA_018402905.1 Glandirana rugosa | reverse complement strand
TTTTTTTTAAATTCCCCTCCTCCCTTGTGAGCTGTCTGGCTAATGGCAGATTTATTCTAGTCCTTCCAGATCTCACCATTCTACCATTGACTGTGCCTCCTCTTCAAGACACAGATTCAGATCAAAAGACATCATTCCAGTCACAATGGATCTCGTCTCTCCTCTTCTCCTTCATTTAGACTTCAACCACCTCAGGAACATGATGAGTCTGATCATTACTCACAGCCAAAACCAAGGGGATGCTGGGCCATTCCAAATGTGGCCCTTCTTGGCAAATGGCTTGCAAAACTTGCTTCCAGAAAGCCACAAGGGGGAGGGAGGCAGACAAATCAAAAATAGTGTCATTAACGAAACAAATGTTTCAAGACACCTTGGAAACATATGCTAATCAGTTACACACTGCAGTGCAAGGGATGGCTTTCCGCTTCCCAGGATGCAACCCACGTTGCAGCTACCATTACCTCCTTATGAAGATTTACCTCAGTTGAAGATTTAGATCAGGGTGCAGGCTTTGATTTCACTGAGGTGAAGGATTTTGTGAGGGAGGTCGGACACGCCTTGGTATGGGAGGACAAGCTGGCTCGGCCCAAAAAGAAGAAATATTTCAAGCATATCAGGGAAAACAGTTTGGGGTTTTTCCTTCATAGAAGAACTATACAGGAAAAACATAGAGATATATCTACAGGAAAATGGACCCCAAATAAATAATACATTTTCTTTTCCCAACTGTTGTTCCAAACTTTGTCTTTTTAGGAAAGAAGTCCTCAAGTACCGGGACATGTTGCCTGTTGTGGACACTGCTCAGTTGAGGTTGGCAAGGCATGTGACCCTGCCTCTAGAAGACTCAGTATAGTTTAGGGATACTGTAGACAAAGAGCTGACCTTGACCTCAAAAATATTTATGTATTTGCCTGTGAGGCATGCAGGCCTGCAGTGGCATTGGCGTCAGTAGCAAAGTCATGGAGGTGTGGGTGAAAAACTTGGGCCCAACTGCGGGAAGCCTCTAAGTTATTTTGATGGTTTGCTCACCCAGTCTCTTCCAGTAGGAGCCAGCCTGCTCTGGTGTTAGAGGGCCAATGTGAGAGAGAAGTGGGTCTTGGGCACCATATCTGAGGGTCACTCTTGACTGTTGTGCTAGATGACGCGCTCCATGTTCATTCCAATGAAGATGCTGATTTTGTGTCGTGAAGAGGAATACATTTCCCTCCTATATAAACACATTGCTGTTCCAGAAAGCAATCATCCCAGTGCCTCATCAGGAACACGTCTCGGGTGTGTGTTCTCCAACATTTTTGGTCCCCCAAAAAATCAGGAGGATGAAGGCCTAACAAGATTGAACAGATATATAAGGAAAGAACACTTCAAGATGAAAGCACTTCAAACTATACTGAAAGTTGTTTAACCAGGAGATTGTCTACTATCCGTGGATCTAAGAGATTCTTATTTTCATATTCCAATACATCGAAACTGCCAAAAATATATCTCCACTTCGCCTTCTGGTCTGTACACCTTCAGTTTGTTTTATTTGCCTTTTAGGCTTACAACCTCTCCAAAGGTGTTCTCCAAGGTTTTTCTCTCCCTGGTGGTCCTTTTATGGCAGAGAGGAGCTTGATTTTTCCATTACCTAGGTGATCTGCTTTCATGGGCCCAGATTCTGGAAACTCTTCTTTCACACCAGACGCCAGTGCTGTCAGTTCTTCAGGACTTCGGTTGGCTGATCGACTGATCAAAAAAAAAAGTAATCTCACACTTACTCAATGCCTCATATACCTGGGAGTGTGTATAGACACTCATCAAAGCACGGTGTCCCTTCCAGAGTAGAAGATTCCAGCAATTCATCAGAGATTTTGTTCTGCCCTGACAGCCAACTTTCTCTCAGCCAAAACAGTGCCAACAGGTAGTGAGGACAATGGTGGCTGCAATACTCATGGTCAGATGGGCTCAGTGGAAGGCCTGAGCTTTCCAATTCAGTTTCCTGTCCCAGTGGAAGTCAGAGAACACAAGCCAATTGATTCAAATCACATCAGGGATGAAGAAGGATCTGAGCTGGTGGCTAGACACCTGGAATCTATTGTCCGGTCACTCCCTTTTGCCGATTGCCTGGATAGTAGTCACAAACAATGCCAGCACTCGCGGCTGGGGAGCTACCTGCCAGGGGAGAGTAGCCCAAGGCAAGTGGCCCTGCCAAGTGAAGAATATAGCTTCCACCATCCTGGAGATGGAAGCTGCCTTTAAAGTCCTTTTTTACTTTTCATGTTACAATTCAGGGATGTTCAGTCGATTCTTTTCCATCTGCGGGCAGCCTATATTCCAGGTCCCTCCAATCTCGAGGCAGACTATTTGTCAAGACATCAGTGGAATCCACAAACCTGTCAAATATTGATAAGTTGGGCTTTTTCAGCCGGGGGTGGTCTATTTGCATCCCCAGCAAATGCCAAATTGCCAATGTTTTACACCAGACTACCTTGTCCACAGGCAGCAGTGACAGATGCTCTGACAGCAGCGTGGTCTTTTCAGGCAGCATATGCCTTTCTACCAACACCGCTAATCTTCAACCTTCTCAGAAGACTGATAAGGAGAAAGTAACAGTTCTGGCAGTAATACCCAACTGGCCCAAATGTCCATGGTTTCTGCTTCTGTGTCTACTGAGTTCGGGACCACCGAAGTCAATTCTAATAATCCCAGGTCTGCTGTCTCAGGGTCCAGTGCTTCATCCATCTCCTCAGAGGCTGCTGTTGCAGGCTTGGACTTTTGAAAGGCAGAGGCTGATTGAGGCAGGCTGTTCAGATGCTGTAATTGGTACCCTTCTAAAGTCTAGGAAACTGAGCACTAATGCAACTTACAACAAAGTGTGGATCAAGTTCCAGGACTTTGCTCCCACCCAAGGCTTTTCTCCTTCCTCTCCTCTAATAAGTAATATTTTGGACTTTCTTCAAAAAGGCCTAGGTTTGAACCTGTCTTAGTACTCTTAAGGGTCATGTTTCTGCCCTGTCTGCCCTCACAGGGATTCAGTGGGCTGCCAATAGCCTTGCAATTCAATTTTTCAAAGCGGTCCTGAGGTTATAGCCTCCAAGAAAACATCACTTTCCTAAGAGGTCCATGGCCCATGGTCCTGGACTTTCTGGTTTCGGATAAATTCTCACAAAATATGTTCCTTTGGTGTCTAACTTTAAAGCAGCCTTTTTGGTCACAATATCCTCCACAAGTAGAGTCTCAGAGATGGCAGCCCTGAGCTGCAAGGAACCATTCACAACCTTTCATGGGGATAGAGTGGTCTTAGTTCCACTGCTAGGGTTCATGCTAAAGGTACCTACTGTATTCCATCTAACAGGAAATCGTTCTGCCGACATTCTTCTAGGTTTGAGATAGCCAATTCGGTCCTCTTGACATCAGGAGAACCTTAAACTCCTATAGAGACCACATCCTCCCTTATGTCTTCAGTTCACCTCTTTCTTTTTCAAACAGGATCAAGCAAGGGCTCAAAAGCATTAAGCAGGGTAATCACTTCCTGGATAGTTAAAGCTATAGCCTTGGCCTATAAAGAGAAGGGGCTGGCATGCTACTCGCAGTATATCTACATATTGGGCCGCAGTGAATGGTGTGTCCATGGGAACTATCTGCAAGGTGGCCACTTGGTCATCAAGACATACCTTCCTTACTCACTATTGTATTGAGCCAGCTGCCTTAGCTATGTTGGAGTTTGGGCTCTGTGTCACGTTGATTACATTTATTCTGCAAGCATACCCACCCTGTATTTTCTCTAGTTATTTCCCATATGTGTGCTGACATGGAGCTGCCAGGTAAACGGAAAATTGAATATCAAATACTGCAATTTTCCTTGCCTGACTGGCTCCATGTCAGAAAACCTGCCCGTCCATTCAGAGTGCTAGTTACAGAACATGGTGCTGGCTCAGGTGTTAAAATGTATGAGTTAAATGTCCTATCAATGTGGGGGTGGGTGGGGCCGTACCTATGTGTGTGCTAACATGGAGCCAGTCAGGAAAGGAAAATTGCGGTAAGTATTTGATATTCAATTTTCCATTTTATGCAAGTTGTTTACCAGTATTTGCCTCCCTTGAGTAGACATCCAAAAGCCCCGAGACTGCTGCTGGGTGCTGCTATATTTGATATAATGTAGCAGCCCCAGAACTCCAAATAAATGCTTTTTACCTGTTTATTTTGAAGACAGCATTACATAAAGCTGGCCATAGTAGATTTTCATATGAACGTCCATACAAACATTTTGCCAAGTACATTTGATGGCTTGACAAATGTCATACAAAGTACTTTTCTGGTTCATACCAATGTGGCTTTGAAATTGCACTACTTCAGTGTGACTTCAAAGCCGACTCACAGTACGATTTCATGTGTGGCTTGGTGACTTCTGTGCGACTTTATTTAATTGTCAATGCAAGTCACACTGAAATCAGCCAGAAATAGTGCGGGAACCTTTTTCAAAGCAATGTGAAGGGTTCCATTGCCACAAATGGGGTGAGACTTTTTATACGATTTTAAACTGTCAAGTCGCATGGCACGTCGCACTGGTGTGAGCCAGGGCTTAACATTCATTTTTTAAATGAATAGACTTTCCCAAATGACCTGCTCCTGCAAAGTTTCTCGCCACTTCAGTTGAAAACAAATGCCGACCTAATCCCCCCAATTCTTAAAATAAAAAAAAATGTATTAAAGTGTACCTGAACCCAGAACCCTGCATTCATTATCTCTGGTTGCTCACAGTACACAGAACATAACAATTCAATTATTTTAGTAAATATAAACTGCTAAATACCTTTTCTCATCAGCAGGATATAGCAGTCTTATGACTTATATCAGTGTCTGGTTAAAGTTTGTAGGAGGAGTTTTCATTTTACTCTAACTGTCCTATGAGGCTGCAGGACCCCAACCCTCTGTTTGGACAGTGCCGATTGGCCCTGTGCTGATCACAAGCACCCTCCCAAAAAAAAGAGAAAACTCTCTAGCGATACACACCAAACTGAGCATGTGCAGAGTGACTCCAAAGGCTCTGTATTTTCAGGAGATGGATTGGGACAGTGGAAGAAGGGTGAGGATCAAAGAAGACAGGATCAAACAGCCTTTTTACACAATGTAGAGAATTAACTCCTTAGGTTCCACAGTGATATAACAAGCATGCTTTACTGGATATACAGGCAGATTTTTCTGTTGTGGGATTAGTAACACTTTAAATTTTGCTGGTATTGCCAGCTTAAGGCATAAGAAATTGAGGTTACTATGTTGCCCTGAGAAGTGACCTCTGTGAGTACCCAAAACATCAGTTTTTATGCCTTATTGTCAGGGCTTGGCAATTTTCCTTGAATCAAGGAGCCAGCTAAAAAAGTTAGGAGACAGTTTTTTTTTTGTTTTTTTAACAAAGCTTCATTTAGCCTTACCAAGGAGGTCTGGTGCTAGAATTACTGCTCTCATTCCGGCGTGCGCAGCGATATGTAACGTGTATACCAATCAATGTTTTCAGGTGTAGGTGCCCTAACGTGCGCGTTTACATTTGTACGTGCATATTTGTGGGGGTGAGGAGGCCTCAGTTTTTTTTTGGGGGGGGGGTTGTTCTTGGGTGCACATTTTTACAATGAAAAAAAAATGTTTTATCTTTATATTTTCATCACATAGGTGACAAAGTCCCCTATGTGGTGATTTTTTGGGTGAAAGGTTCTCTTTGATGAGACATCCAGGGTCTACCCTGGATGTCTCCCCTGTGCTTCACTGAATATAATGCAATGCAGATCGCACTGCATTACATTCGTTCCTGGCCTTGATGGCCGAGGAAACAGTCAACGGGGACGTCATACCTTACTTCCAGGTCAGCAACAAGAAGGGGAGGAGAGACGATGTGTCCACTCTCCTCCCTCCCCTCAACCCAGCGGCACCCGCTATGCCAGTCCCGGGCCTGCAGATGGGCAAGTGGAGCCCGGGATACAAGTGGTGTGGAAGAGCTGATTTGTCCTTGGGGCACTCACCATGTAGCCCTTGCCAGTGATGCTCCGTCCTCCTCCAGCCCAATCACCAATCACCCCAAGAGCAGAGCACTGACAGCCTGCTACACCTCACGCTGCCTGACTGAGAGAGAGGCCCACTTCCGCAAACAGCCGCTCCGACATCCGATCTGCCTCCTGCACAGGGAACACACCCAATCAGCTGCACAGCTTGGCTACAGCTTGGCTCGGCCCAGCAAACACCCCAAGAGATGGAAGGCCCAGCCCCTTTAGGATGGGGATTGCCTGCAAGACCCGCTCAGCTTGGAGCTTGCGAGCTGGTATCAGCAGTGAATGAGCTGACAAAAGCCCAGGCGCAAGGACGCAATTTCTAGTTGCAATGGTGACCTGGCACCTGGGATTTGTTGAGCCCTGCCTTATGTGACACTGTCCTGGGCCTTCCTGCCACCTGATCATATATGGTTATATATATTAGGAACTGTGAAGAGAAACTGAGGGTAGAGTCCAGGCAGTACATGTATTAAAACACTTGTGTGTGTGGACCATGGTAATACTATTTCAGGTAAATTTATTGAAGGTTTTTTTCTCCTAATAAAGGTTATCAAAAGTTTTCATTAGTGAGCAGGCAATCAATATATCTGAAACTATTGGATGCTTCATATGTCATAACACATTGTGAGACATTTAAAGTATATCTCTAAGCAAAACCTTTTCTTTTAGTTTTTTATAGAGTAGGAAGAGTTAAATCCTCTGTTCAATTTTTATTGCTGTCTGTGCCCCCCCCCCTGGGGATATTCCACCCAATCTAGAGATACCTGTCTAAGAGAGGAATTCCTCTCACTTTGGGAGATTTTCTCTACTTTTCTGCTTAATTTCTGGGACAGGCAGTGAGTGGAAATGTCCCTAATGGTGCACAGTCAGAAAGAAAATAACCTGGCAGGGGTTGAACCCCTCCATACTCTATCCAAAATTAGCAAAAAAACTTTTGACTATAGATTTACTTTGGGCCCTTGATACATCCAAATCAGTCTCCAATAGCTTTATCATGCCTATAATTAAACAATCTAAGTCACCATCAAATTACAATTATTCTGCCAAACCTAAGTGACATTTGTACTTGAAGGGTTAGTTTACTTTTAATGACACTTGCCAAAAAATGTTATGCATTTCATTTTCCTCGGCTCATGAATATGCAGTTCTCTGTTTTGTAAAAGACTAAAGCCTCGTACACACGTGCAGATTGTTGGACAACCGAACGTCCAACTTTTGTCCAAATTGGCTGTTGGCGGTCTAGCGTACTGACGGTAGTCAAGTAATCGTTCAACAAAGCTGAACATAGTGACGTGTTACGAGCATATAGCGAGGAAGTACAGGGGAATGTGATTTGTGAATTAGGAGCACAGGTTTACACTACCAAACACTTCCTGGATTCCGAGCATGCGTGTTTGCACTTCCAACTTTTTGTTGGGCCAACTTCTGTACACACAAGCCAACAATCGGCCAATATGCCTTGTTGGCCAACAAAAGTTTTCTAGTCTTGTCAGCCAACTTCTGTAGGACGATAATTGGAAATCGGCTGTAGAATCATGCATACTAACGGTCAGATACCCGGCCAACAGGCTGAAGGGTGACCGTTGTTGGCCGATAATCGTACCATGTGTACGGGCCTTTCGTTTTCAAGTTGCTTATTCCATTGGCCACCCCTCTTTGTCCTGCCCCTGCAAGAGTGAAAGACAGTATACTGCGCATGCATGTAGGGTACGAAGGTAGGGAATGAAGACAATTTCTCCTTCCTGACTTGCCAGGGTTGCGCAACTAACGCTCGGGACATCTTTTCATCAAGGCAGAATGGAGAGGGAAGTGCAATGGAACAAGCAACTTTAAAATTAAGCATGTGTCTACAAAATGGATGATTGCATAATATTGTACCGAGGAAGCTGTAGTGTGTACTGATTTTTTTTTGGCAAATGTTATTAAAGGTGAACTAACCATTTAAATTAGTCACTGCTGTTTGTATGTCCTGCTTTAGGAATGGTGTTACAATTTTAGTAAGGCAACTATATTTGAAATCTATTTGTGTCCTTAAAGGAGAAGTACAGCCAAAGTTTGTGTGGCTGTACTTCTCCTGTGGATCACAGGAGTACAGATTGTTCTGAAGCCTGCTGTGGGCTGATGTCACAGAGCCAGTCCAGGCTTGGGAACGATCACGAGCATATGGTCGGAATCTGCCCACATGCCTGGACCACCACCATCAGCCTCTCAGCAAGCTGCTGAGAGTTCAATCCAGCCACTCCCGCCCCCTCCACAGCCCAGCACTCCAGTTATCTTGGGGGGGGGGCAGAGCAGAGAGACAGTGACTGACAGTCAGCAGCTCTCTGCCCAGGAAGCACTGAGAACTGAGAGATCTGCAGTGTTTGATCGCTAGGTTCCCAGCCTTAGAGCCGACGGGAGACAGATGTAGCATCTGAATAACACTGCATCCACCAAGCAAATTATGATTCAAAAAAGAAAAAAATCCCATACTTCTTTTTTAAGTAAGAATTTTTTATGGCAGTTTTGTTGTCAGGCTGCATTCTATGAATCAGTTCAGGGGAAATGTAAAAAGAAGGGCTAACAAGTAGACGATAAAGATAAACCTAAACTGCTGTTTTATTAAACAAAGAAAAGTTATGATGTCCTTTATTTGGGTGACATTGCTTCTTTTGAAGTGTGGGGTTATTTTATTTATTTCGTATTTAGTGCCCATTGTTCTACTGTTTTTATTTTATAAAATAAATGGCTTGTTTTGTGACGCTCCCATATTTCTTCCTATTTCATTAGCGCTACATGAATAGGAGGCTGATGCAATAATTTAAAAATCCTGACACCAGTGGGTATGAATTACTGAAAACACAGTGGCTATTTTGTGACCATGGAAATATTTACTAGAAATGATTGTCTGCCAACCCTGTAAGTCATAAATTCCACAAAACAAAGAACTTGTGTCATTGCTCTTTTAAGTCACAGTCTCATTGTACATGCAATAATGGATATGTGTTGCTGAACTACTGCAGAATGCCAGCCACACACTATGAAATAAATTAAACTTTTTTGGAATATACTGGAACTTTCCTTTATGTAAATTTGTGGTCTAACGCATATTCATAACTTCAACAGAATTTGTAATTTGGAAAGAGTAAAGTAATATTTCCCCTTAATTAGTCATGTGAGGAAATAATTCACAATTGGATTTTTAAGCACAGCTGAGAGCAAAGGCCATTTTGTTCAGTTGTAAGATATTATAACTGCTCCCAGGCCTACAGTAGCGTAATAAGGTAAAGAGTAAACTAGGGTAACTAATAACTAATCAATATTTTCACTACCCAGTCTGTACTGATGACATGCATTTGCTACAGTAATGTATATTTAATGTGAAAACTTTAATTTAGTTGAATAGAGTAGGAAAGGTTTTTTTTTTTTTTTGCAGTTTGTGTTCCATTCTGGAGATTTCAAGTCATTGTCTGTATTGCAGAAGCATCAGGAAGTGAAAAGAAATCTCAAAATTAGAAAAAACATTCCCTTAGTTGTCACCATAACAAATGTGCCCATTGGAAAACGTTCCATCATTTTATGTTCGAGTTACAACTCAAAATTCAGAATTTCCCAGTTTAGGACCGGAGCACTTTTTGCGTTTCGGCACTGTGACGCTTTAACTGACAATTGCGTGCTTGTACGACATTTACCCAAAACAAAATTTGTGTCCTTTTTTCCCCACAAATAGAGCTTTCTTTTGGTGGTATTTGATCACCTCTGCGTCATTTCTGATCACCGCTATAAACAAAAGAAGAGCGACAATTTTGTAAAAAAAAAAAAAAACTATATTTCTTCCTTTTTGCTATAATACATGTCCAAAAAAAATATATATAAAAAAATAATTTCATCAGTTTTGGCGATTTATATTCTTCCTCTTACTTTTGGTAAAAAAAAATCGCAATTGGCGTATATTTATTGGTTTGTGCAAACGTTGACGCGTTTACAAATGATGAGAATTAATTTATGGGGTTTTTATTTATTTTTTTTTTTACTAGTAATGGCAGTGATCTGAGATTTTTATTGGGACTGTGATATTGGGGCGGACATGTCGGACCATTTTGACACTTTTTTGAGACCATTGGCATTTATACAGCGATCAATGCTATGAAAATGCACTGATCACTGTATAAATGTCACTGGCAGGGAAGTGGTTAACCTGCAGGGAGCGCTCTAAGGGGTTAACTGTGTTCCCTGTGTATGTTCTAACTGTATGGGGGCTGGGCTTGCTGGGGGAGGGGAGTGATCCTGGCTTCCATACACATTGAGCCTGCGATCACATCCCTTCCCCCTCTGTCAGAACGGAGATCCGTGTTTACATGCACGGACCCCCGTTCTGTCACTCTGGGGGAGCGATCGTGGGTAGCCTACGGACATCTAGTCTGCCCTACCCACTCCCTGGCTCCCCCAGAACACAGTGATTATCGTTCTCGCAGCGTTTCGATAACGAACCAAGTTGCCGCTGTCAAGCCACGGTGGGCGGTTGGCAACTGGCTAAGGTCTTAGTGACAATGGTAACTGGAAAAAAGCAAATAGAAAACAAAAATCTAAAATATTCTATGTGCTGACAGCAATGCTTTAGATATACTTTAACTGCATGCCACTGTTCTGTTTGATTGGTGGTATTACTTAATAAATGGAAATTGACATATATTTCTTTGTAAAAAATGTCCAGTAAGAAGTATAGTATACTTTCCTCTTTTTTTTTATTGAAAACCAAATCTGTGCATTTTCTGTAATTACATAAACATGAAATGCACCACAAATGGAGACTATTATTTTTAATCAACCCATAGCTTAAAACATCTTAAAATGTTGCTGGGGGAGCACATTGCAGGGGCTTCGTTCTCTAAGTGATTCTTTCTACAAGTGATATGCACTTCAAGCTCTGCACCATCTAAACATTTATTCTCTGTCCGTCCACAGGTATGTGTCAGCTGAAACAACTCATCCACCCTTAACTGAAATCTGTTTTACTCCTATCCTTGGTGGATAGTATGGACACTCTCCCTAGCTACCAATATTTATTATATACTATATGCGAATATTCTTTATACATATATAGATATACTTCCCTTATGTTTTACAATTTTTTCAGACTTGAATGGGGTAGACGTGTCCCTCAGTACATTCCATTTCCGGTATGGATCATTTTTCTACATGGCCTGCTTACTGGTTGCTCCTCGGTTTTGGACGGGATCATCCCTGCCTCAGCCCCGGGTCAGGCACTGTGTGGCACTCCCCTCCTTCCTGCTAGCCAGGTACTTTTTCCATGATTGTACTTGTGTTGCACTTCTTAAGGAGCTTGATTATAAAAAAACATATTTTTTACTTATATTTACAGTTACAGAATAACATTGCACTCCTGATGAGTGGCTGTTATGCCACGAAACGCGTAGAGTTTCACCAATGCCTTATCATCTGATTTCTACACATCCTTTTATGTACCTGTTCATGCATATGATTTTACCATGTATATGCAAATCTATGAATTTTACTACAGTTATCATGTGTTATCTCAGCTCATTCATGGCCTTTGACGGCCCTACTATTGCCATCCAATATGTCATTTCTAATCATGTAACATTCCACTCAGTATGTTAATAAAATATATATACCTTTTATACTCATGCTTTTTTCATGTATGTGGCATACCTCATCTAAAGTCCCATGACCAATTTTTCTGTTCTTCCTAATACCAGCCTCCCCTTCTCCTGTGCCCTCTGGAATGCCTGCTCTGTCTGCAACAAACTCACTGCCCTCCGCGACCATCCAATATTGCCATCCAAAATGTCATTTTTAGTCATGTAACATTCCACTGAGTATGTTAATAAAATATATACCTTTTATACTCGTACTTTTTTCATTTATGTGGCATACCTCATCTAAAGTCCCATGACCAAATTTTCTGTTCTTCTTCCTAATGCCAGCCTCCCCTTCTTCTGTGCCCTCTGGAATGCCTGCTCTGTCTGCAACAATCTCACTGCCCTCCACGACCTCTTTATCACAAATTCCTTTAACCTACTTGCTATTACCGAAACCTGGCTTCATGAATCTGACACTACTTCTCCTGCTTCCCTTTCCCATGGTGGCCTTCTCTCGACACTCTCCCCCAGACCAAGTGGACGGAAGGGAGGTGGAGTGGGAATCCTTCTAGCCCCATGCAGCACCTATCAGGTACTTCACCCTCTCTCCCTCTCTGACACTTTCCTCATTTGAAGCACATTGCATTCATCTATTTTCTCCTATTCCTCTAAGAATTGGTGTCATTTACCAGCCCCCTTAGCCGTTATCAACTTTCCATGATGACTTCTCTGCCTGGCTACCCTACTTTCTCTCTTCTAAAATCCCCACAATCATTCTCGTGACTTCAACATCCCTGTTAATGATATCACTACTCTTACTTCTAAACTTCTCAGTCTAACCTCATCTCTCGACCTGATACAGGCTCCCACTCACTCCAACGACAACACCCTTGACCTTGTCTTCTCTTATTTGTGCACTCCGTGCCACCTTTCCAACAATCCTCTCCCACTCACTGATCACCACCTTATAAGTTTTACTCTCTCCCTGTCTTCCACCTCCTCTCACTCCAACCGACTAACAGTTACCCATAGAAACCTGTCCACCACAGCCCTTCCATTCTCTACTCTGCTACTGATCACCTCTATGACATAATCTCACCCCTGTCCTGCTCCAACCTAGCCATACTCGTCTACAACAGCTCACTATCATCCTCCGTAGACAAGCTGGCAAACAGACAATACCAGAAGTCTCAGAAAACGTAGCTGTGCTCTTGAGCGCAGTTGGCATAATACTATTCCTGCCTCCAAACTGCCAACCAGACCTACTTTATCACAATCATTAACACATTATCATCCAGCCCTTGTCAACTCTTCTCGACCTTTAACACTCTACTCTGTCCTCCACCCTCTAATTCACTCACTGCCCAGGAGATTGGCAATCACTGTAAAACTAAGATTGATAACATTTGTGAGGAAATCTTCAATGCGTAGAAATCACCCCCACTCAACACCCCCATGTCCAGAGATACAATCACTACTTTCCACATTCAACCCTGCTAGTATTAGTGAGGTTGCTACTTTTATTGAACACCCATCTAACCACCTGCCCCCTGGATCCTGCTCCCTCGCAAATGCTATGCTCGCCCTCTGACTCGATTCTACACTCTCTAACTCACATTTTCAACCTTTCCCTCTCTTCTGGCATCTTCCTAAACTCTCTAAAACATGCACTAGTCATCCCTATCCTTAAAAAGCCCTCACTGGACCCCACCAATCTTAACAACCTACTCTCCATCTCCTTACTTCCCTGCTCCTCCAAATTCCTCGAAAGACTAGTCTACAACCGACTGAGTGACCATCTGACCATGAACAAACTTCTTGATCCCCTTCAGTCTGGATTCCACCCTCAACACTCCACGGAAACTGCTCTCCTTAAACTCACAAATGACCTACTAACTTCTAAAACCAACGGACACTATTCTGCACGACTACTCCTGGACCTCTCTGCTGCCTTTGACACATTGGACCACCCCCTCCTCCTCAAAAAAATCCACTCCTTTGGTCTCTATAACTGTACCCTTCACTGGTTCTCATCCTACCTATCCCACCGCTCCTGCAGTGTCACTTACAACTCTACTTCCTCCTCTCCTCTTCCTTTCTCTGTCCCCCAAGGTTCTGTTCTTGTACCTCTCCTTTTCTCAATCTACACCGCTTCCCTGGGTCAGTTAATTGCCTCCCATTGCTTTCAGTATTATCTCTACGCTGATCACACACAAATCTATCTCTCCACCCCCCAGCTCTCTCCACCTGTCTCCTCATGCATCACCAACTTACTAACAGACATATCAGCCTGGATGTCACATCACTTCCTCAAACTCAACATATCCAAACCTGAGCTTATGATACTTCCTCCCCCTTGTGCCACTTCTCCAGATTTCTCTGTCAAAATCAACAGCTCAACTATAAACCCATCCCCCCACGCCAAGGTCCTAGATGTAATCCTGGACTCCGAACTAACCTTTCGGCCCCACATCCAATTGCTATCCAAAATTTGCCACTTCAACCTCCGCAACATCTCCAAGATATGCTCATTCCTAACCAATGACACCACAAAGCTTCTAATCCACTCCCTGGTCATCTCTCACCACTCGACTACTCGAACTCCCTCCTCACTGGCTTACCTCTAAATAGGCTATCCCCTCTTCGGTCCATTATGAATGATGCTGCCAGGCTCATCCAACTTAAAAAATGATCTGCGTCTGCTTCACCCCTATGGCAATCCCTCCATTAGCTGCCACTCAACCAACAAATTAAATTCAAGATACTAACAATAACCTATAAAGCCATCCAAAACCTGACCCCCAGCTACATCACTAACCTGGTCTCAAAATACCAACCAAATCAATCTCTTCGCTCCTCCCAAGACCCTCTCTAACTCCCTTGTCACCTCATCCCATGCTCGCTTCCAGGACTTCGCCAGAGCCTCTCCCATCCTCTGGAATGCTCTACCCACATCTGTCCGACAGTCCCCTACCATGTTCACCTTCAAATGATCCCTGAAAACTCATCTCTTCAGAGAAGCCTATCTGGCTCCCACCTAACAACTGTACATCTATCTTTTCCATCAGCACATCCCCCAAAGTTATTACCTCTTGTATCTCTTGATCTTCCCTCTTAGATTGTAAGCTTTAACGAGCAGGGTCCTCTGATTCCTACTGTATTTAAGTGTATTGTATTTGTACTGTCTACACTCAAGTTGTAGCATAAACTGCTGCATAAACTATTGGTGCTATATAAATCCTGTATTATAATAATAATAATAAAAAAATGTACTAGCAGTCACATTTTCATCATTTTTTTTTTTTTACCTCTGCAAACATATTACATAAATTATGGGGGCTATTTATAAATAAGTGATATAGAAAAATTTAAACATAGTGATTAGTTGCCCATTTAAAAAAAATGCACTTTTTTTTTTAAGAGATTTAAATCAACACTTTAAAAATGTAAAATGCTTAATAAAGTTGCCCTAAAACTATCATAGTTTCTTTTAAGGCTGGGTTCACACTATGTGTAGCGGCCGGGCACAGCAGGGGTCCGGTGGATCCCCATTCACTTTTTTAGGTTCGAATTAGGTCTCAATTTTTGGTTGAATTCGGACCTGAAACGGAGCCAAACACGCACAGGACTCTTCTGCTGTGTGCTCTGCGGCTGCCCCTGAGATGTGTGAATCGGCGCCATT
Source organism: Glandirana rugosa (assembly GCA_018402905.1). Classification (NCBI taxonomy): domain Eukaryota; kingdom Metazoa; phylum Chordata; class Amphibia; order Anura; family Ranidae; genus Glandirana; species Glandirana rugosa. The sequence goes on along the minus strand of BLSH010553296.1, from coordinate 64,782 downwards.
GAGACCCGGTCACATTCTGCTGTCATGAAAAGTTGGATGCAGGAAAACCCACATCCAATTCGCAATAGTGGGAACCCGGCCTGAAAGTCGAAAATTTATAGTCCATTAAATACAAGAACTCTGTAGAACACGGTATTGATTTTTTTTTTTTTTTGGACCAAAGATTACCTCAAAAGTCTAATCATATGAGCTGAAACCACACTGTTTAAACATGGGGCTGTGCTTTTGAACATAAAAAGATAGTTTACAGTACATTCTCTAGGCAAATTCTCAAGACATATACCAACTCACCCAATTTAAATGCTGGGCCTCCAAAAACATCTACAGGATCTATAACTTATTCACCCTGACAGGGGTACTTAGCTTCCCAGCCCTCAAAAATCTACATAGAGTGCCATCTAACAAATAATTTATCTATCTCCAAATTAAAAACTTTGTTACCTAAACAATTAGATCATTCACTTCACTTCTAACATTGACACCTTTTGAGTATATATGCTTACACAACCCTACCTCAAAGGGCATTATAACTACCATGTATAACCACACCTATTCATGTCTAAATAGGAAGAGTACTTGGGGGTGGTTAGGACGTGGGCGACTGGAAACAAATTTGGCAGAGTACAACACATTGCTCACAGAACACATCTGCCATAGAGTCAAAGTATAAATTACTTGTGCTTTGACATATGGTAACTCACGTTTGGCGAGATGTGGGCCTTCCGCATCTGAGCAATGTTTCAGGGGATGGCCAGCAGCAGGCACTCACTTACTTGGTGGGATTGCACCAAATATTTTGAACTAATGTCTACCTACTTGTATTTACAATATTGCACAAAGACACTTGAAGGTCACCAAAGGAGGTCTTTTGAATTTGAAACACCAATACACAATGTCACTTCCTAACATTTATATTCACTGTGGCAAAGCAAACATTGGTCAAAGCAATGTTTTTTTTTTATTATGTTCACTTCTGATTTGCTAATAAATAGAGTTGGGCAAACGGTTTGGGCCCAGCAAAAGTTCAGCCCGGAACATCACCTGTTCGCCCATTTGGCGAACACCTGAATTTGTGGGGAGCTTGGCGGGATGTTCACCCGCAGAGCGCCCCACAATGCATTGTGTGCTGCACAGTGCATTCTAGGGCCCTAATTGAATGAAACTTTGCAGGTTCAAGGCTTTGCCAATTAGGGCACAGAGCACTATCAGAGCACTGGTTGGAGAAAGTGATGATGACTTTGTCCAATCATGGCTCAGTGCTCACAGTCCCACCCCACACTATAAAAAGTTCCTTCCCACAAGTTGCTGGGGTGGAGATAGATAGAGCTGGGCTGAGTTTGCTACTAGCGAGTTAGTGTATTCACTTATTGTGTATAGTGTTAGGATAGTGTGAGTATAGTGTGTCAGTATAGTGTAGTGTGAGTATAGTGTGTCAGTATAGTGTGAGTATAGTGTGAATATAATGTATTGTTTCAGTATAGTGTGAGTATAGTGTAGTGTGTCAGTATAGTGTGAGTATAGTGTAGTGTGTCAGTATAGTGTGTGTGATATGAC
>BLSH010553296.1:9669-63218 GCA_018402905.1 Glandirana rugosa | reverse complement strand
TGTACCGACGGTTAAACAACAAGTAGTCACAAGACGGGACAGACATCAGAGTAGAATGAGGGAAGGAGATGGAAATCTTGGTTGTAGTCTTTGTTCATTATAGACACGTAGGAGTTCTTCGTCTACCGACTACGACACAAGTTTATTAAGTCGACTGAGGAGGTACATACTACGACCCCGATACCGTTCTCATCGACACCTCTTCCTCCGTCTTCTTTGACGAGACCGTCGACGCCACCTGACGTGTGATAACAGTCGAACCCACTATTTCCTACTCCTACTAAATTGCAGAGGAGGTGGTGGACTGGCTTGCTAAATCATCCTCATCCTTTATCACCCAAGCTGACAATAGTGTGCAGTCCACCGCAGCTGCCAGAGCAGTTTCTTCTGCCTCCTTCTCCACAGCTACTCTTGCCATAGCCCCAGCATCATACATGGAGGAGTCAGCTGAATTATTTGAACACAGCATCAGCCATCTGCTTCTTGAGGATGCACAGATATTACTTGTTTCTGATGTTGGTTCTAAAGGTAGAGGAAGGGAGTAAGATGAGACTACAGACAGGGCAGAACACTGATGAACAACAAATTGGCAGCCATGTTCCCCCAGCCGCAGCTTATTGCCAAGTTGGATCCAGTGTTGACGAGGATGGAGGGAGCGATGATGATGAGGTCACTGACGCAACTTGGGTGCCGGATAGAGCAGTGAAGGGGAGGCACATGTCCTCCAGAGGCAGCCATCTTGGAAGAGTAGAGAGCAGCCACCCTATTCCATCAGATTGTGGAGCTTAGCTGTGTGGGCCTTTTTTAGCACATGTGCAGCCGATCGCACTGTTTTACCACATGCTTGACAAGGCATTTAACTTCCCAGTCCATTGGCAAGAGCACCTGAAAGCCACACACAAGGGACACAATTTTTCTCCTCCTCACTCCTCACCTTTCATGTCTACCCCTGTTATATCTTATGACCTTTCAGCAGCCTCCACTGACAGAGATGGTGGTATAGCAAAGGGTTTCACAGGTCTTTGTAACACATTTGCCAGCAGCACACCACCAGCAGTAGAGTATAGCAGGCAAATTTCTCTGCCTCAACTGCTGCATCGAAAAAAAAATCAATTTAAATGTAATTTTTCTTTATAAATGTCAGTTTTGCTGCAGTAGGTTCTATACAAGGTACAGATGTGCCACTTTACAGGCAGACTAAGGAGACCCCCCCAGGCACTATATTTAAAGGAGTTTTTCATTTTTATTTTTTCACTTCATTTAAAGTAGTTGTAAAGTCAGAAGGGTTTTTTTATCTTAATGCATTCTATGTATTAACCACTTCCCGCCCGGAAGTGGTTCAGTTATCCTGACTGGGTGTCATATGACACCCAGCAGGATAACTTGCAATCGCGTGCCCACGGGGGTCTGTTGTGTCACACCGCATCTCCGATCATGGTAAAGAGCCTTTGATGGAGGCTCTTTACTACGTGATCAGCTGTGACCAATCACAGCTGATCACAGCGTGAACCAGTAAGTGCCGATAATCAGCTTCCCTCTGTTCGAGCTGACAGGGAAAGCTGATCGACGGTTTTCTCATCAGAGGGGTGGGGCGTGTGCGCTGATAATCAGAGCATTGATTATCAGTGCAGCCCCCATCAGAGGTGCCCACCACAGTGGTCAATAAGTGCCCTTAAGCTGCCAGCCAGTGCCCATCAAAATACCAGTCAGTGCCCACCAAAGTGCCAATCAGTGCCCATCAGTAACGCCTGTCAGCACTCTTCACAGATGCCAATCAGTGGCCATCACTGCCAGCACCTCCTCATCAGTGCTACCCATCAGTGCCACCGAATAGTGCCCATCAGTGCCGCCTATCAGTGCCCATCAGTGCTGCATATCAGTGTAGCCTATCGGTGCCCATTAGTGCTGCATATCATTGCCGTCTCTCAGTGCCCATCAATTCTACATATTATGCCTCCTCATCAGTGCCCATCAGTGCCGCCTCATCAGTGCCCATTAGTGCAGCCTCATCAGTGAAGGAGAAAACAACATTTTATAACAGAAACAAAGAAAACATTTTTTTTTTTAATTTGATTTTTTTTAGTTTGCTTAGCAAAAAATAAAAAAAACCCAGTGGTGATCAAATACCACCAAAAGAAAGCTATATTTGTGGGAAGAAAATGATAAAAATGTTATGTGTGTACAGTGTTGCATGGCCGCGCAATTGTCATTCATAGTGTGACAGAGATAAAAGCTGAAAATTGTTCTGGGCAGGAAGGGGGGAGAGTGCCCTGTATTGAAGTGGTTAAGATGAAAAATCGTCTGTGTGCAGCAGCCCCCCTCAGTCCCTGGAGAGTCTTGGCTACCCGGGGGTCTCCCTCCTCATTGGCTGAGATAGCAGTGCATTGCCATTGGCTCCCGCTGCTGTTAATCAAAGTCAGTGAGCCAATGAGGAGGGAGACAGGGCCAAACCGCAGCTCCGTGTCTGAATGGACACACAGATCGGCGGCTCGGCTCAGGTCCCCCTATAGCAAGCTACTTGCTGTGGGGGCACTTAGCACTGGGAAGGGGCTAGAAGCACTGGCGAGGGACCTGAGAAGAGGAGGATCTGGGATGCTCTGTGCAAAACTACTGCACAGAGCAGGTAAGTATAACATGTTTGTTATTTTTAAATGAAAAAAACTGACTTTAGTATCACTTTAAATCACAAGTTTCATTATCATTAAAATCACTGCTCCTTTGAAAACTATGTTTGTACCTGGGCTCCCATATCTTTTTTATGGCCAATAACTTGCATATAACCCTTCAAAATGGGGAAATTTGATTTTTCAAGTTCGGGTCCCATAGACTTTAATAGCATTTGCGGTTCAGGTCCGAACTTTTATGATGTTTGAGCGCAAACCGGGGTGTTTGGCCCATCTAATAAAATGTATTGGAAATAAAAAGACATTTGCCTTTAACAATGATTTAAAAATCTATATTTAAAGTATCGCTTGTTGAACTGCTCTCTTTTTCAGTATGAGAAAAGAACAAAGCACAAGAGTTGTAGCTCAGAGGGACCAATCAAATTTTTTTTTTCCCTTTCAATGAAATGTATGTGAAAGCATGAGCCACATGAGTTATTGCAGTGCTTACTAAAAATAAGGATTTATAGATACTCCCAGGCTCAATAGAATAGAACATTGTCTTAACCACTATTGAAATAACATTTCAGCCAGATAGGGAATTTGCTCTCGAAGAGTCAGCTGACTCATCAACTTGCATTATGAGAATGAGCAGTAAAGCACAACCACTGTGTAGTGCTACAAAGCATGAAGCAGAGCTTACAGATACAATAAAAAACATAACATAGAAACACATTTTTTTTTTAATGAATACACATTGATAAATTATACACCCCTCACATTTTTGTAAAAGTTTTATTCTATTTTTTTCATGTCACAACAATGAATAAATGACACTTTGCTACAATGTAAAGTAAATGAGTGTACAGCTTGTATAACAGTGTAAATTTGCTGTCCCCTCAAAATAACTCAACACACAGCCATTAATGTCTAAACCGCTGGCAACAAAAGTGAGTACACCGTGAGGGAGATTAGCTTGTGGGGATCACTTTTCAGAGAAAAAGATTCAGCATGGAGGTCAGTTTCTTTAACAGGTCCCCGACCGGTTCGCGTACATTTACTGCTGCAAAGTGGCATGATAGCGCGGATCGCCGTTTATAAGCAAGCATGCCCGCCGCATTATCCAGAAGTATGACCGCGGGGTGGGCGAACTCGATATCCGCCGGCGAGCCTCGTTTGCCTGGCACAGAAGATATAAACACGGCGGTTCCCCGCTCTGTCAGGCGGCATGTAAGAGATCTACTGATCCCTGTCACTGGGATCAGTTAGATCTCTTATGTCCCTGGCAGCCCAGCCCCCTCACAGTTAGAACACGCCTAGGGAACACAGTTAACCCTTAGATCGCCCCCTGCAGGTTAACCCCTTCACTGCCAATGCCATTTACACAGGAATCAGTGGCTATTTTTAGCTCTGATCGCTGTATAAATGTCATTGGTCCCAAAAAAGTGTCAAAAATGTCCAACATGTCCGCTGCAATATCACAGTCCGATAAAGATCACAGATCGCCGCCATTACTGGTAAAAAAAAAGTAAAAACGCCATAAATTAATTCTCATTGTTAGTAAACGCTGCAACTTTTGTGCAAACCAATCAATAAACGCCGATCACAAAAACTGAATTTGTTTTTTTTTATGTTTTTTTTGAATATGTATTATAGCAAAAAGTAAAAAATATTGTTTTTTTTTTCAAAATTGTCGCTCTTTTTTTGTTTATGGCAGTGATCAGAAATGACGCAGAGGTGATCAAATACCACCAAAATATAGCTCTATTTGTGGGAAAAAAAGGGCATCAATTTCATTTGGGTAGAACGTCTCACGACCGCGCAATTGTCAGTTAAAGTGGCGCAGTGCTGAATCGCAAAAAGTGCTCTGGTCCTACAGTGGGAGAGCCTTCCGGTGCTTAAGTGGCTAAAATCTGGCGGCTTTCCAGGTTTATTATCACAGGTTTTCAAGATCAAAACACATAAGAAAAAAAACTGAGAAGCCAAAACCTTGCCATCCGGCGCTAAACTAAATCAACGGGTTCCTTTCTATACAATGTGGGGCTGTCCCCGACACCCACAAAACATCAGCACAGTGCAAACCTTTGTCTTTGAGTCCAAATTAGCACACAGAGCTCACTCAGCTTTTACCCTCTGAGATCCAGGATAGAGCTCACCTCTGCTCTCTTCCTGGTCATTAAAACAGGTGGAGAGGGGTTTTAGTGGACCAGAAAGTCCCAGCCGGAATCAGCTCTGCCACAGTGGCTGGCAAAACCCGGGTCGGACTCTCACTAGTCACCTCAAAGTGATTGCATGCGAGGCGACAAGTATCACCCATCCATTATGGCGCCTCGCATAACATCACAGCCCCTAAGTGGAAATGTCCAAATTGGGCCCAATTAGCCATTTTCCCTCCTATAACACTTGTTAGTGTTACAAGGTCTTAGGTGTGAATGGGGAGCAGGTGTGTTAAATTTGGTGTTATCGCTCTCACTCTCTCATACTGGTCACTGGAAGTTCAACATAGCACCTCATGGCAAAGAACTCTCTGAGGATCCGAAAAAAGAATTGTTACTCTGCATAAAGATGGCCTAGGTTATAAGAAGATTGCCAAGACCCTGAAACTGAGCTGCAGCATGGTGGCCAAGACCATACAGCAGTTTCACAGTACAGTAAACGTCATATCCACAGGTTGTCTTTGGGAAATAAACATGTGAGTGATGCCAGCATTGCTGCAAAGGTTGAAGGGGTGGGGAGTCAGCCTGTCAGTGCTCAGACCATATGCTGCACACTGCATCAAATTGGTCTGCATGGCTGGCGTCCCAGAAGGAAGCCTCTTCTAAAGATGATGCACAAGAAAGTTTGCAGTCTGTTGAAGACAAGCAGACTAAGGACATGGATTACTGGAACCATGTCCTGTGGTCTGATGAGACCAAGATGAACTTATTTGATTCAGATGGTGTCAAGCGTGTGTGGCGCAACCAGGTGATGAGTACAAAGACAAGTGTGTCTTGCCTACAGTCAAGCATGGTGGTGGAAGTGTCATGGTCCTGGGCTGCATGAGTGTGCTGCCGGCACTGGGGAGCTACAATTCATTTAGGGAACCATAAATGCCAACATGTACTGTGACATACTGAAGCAGAGCATGATTCCCTCCCTTCAGAGACTGGGCCGCAGGGCAGTATTCCAACATGATAATGACCCCAAACACAGCTCCAAGATGACCACTGTCTTGCTAAAGAAGCTGAGGGTAAAGGTTATGGACTGGCAAGCATGTCTCCAGACCTAAACCCTATTGAGCATCTGTGGGGCATCCTCAAACGTAAGGTGGAGGAGCGCAAGGTCTCTAACATCCACCAGCTCTGTGATGTCATCATGGAGGAGTGGAAGAGGGCCCCAGTGGCAACCTGTGAAACTCTGGTGAACTCCATGCCCAAGGGGGTCAAGGCAGTGCTGGAAATAATGGGGAACACACAACATACTGACACTTTGTGCCCAATTTGGACATTTTAACTTAGGGGTGTACTCACTTTTGTTGTCAGCAGTTTAGGCATTAATGGCTGTGTGTTGAGTTATTTTGAGGGGACAGCAAATTTACACTGTTATACAAGCTGTACACTCACTACTTTACATTGTAGCAAAGTGTCATTTCTTCAGTATTGTCACATGAAAAGATAGAATAAAATATTTACAAAAATGTCAGGGACGTACTCACTTTTGTGGGATATTGTATATCAAGTTGCCCTCTTTTACATATTTTTGTTAAAAACAAAAATTGTGCAAACCAGATTTCCTCTGACAGTGGTATATTCATAGCTGTAGGTCTAAAATGTAAAATAAAAACACTGACACACTTTTTGAGCATGTCTATGAACACTGTACAGCTGTAGTGAAGCATACAAAATCATCAGACAGAAAGACAAAACATAGCTTGAAACATCTGGAGCACTTTGAGGGTCATCTTTGATCATATATTCTTGACAGGTGGCAACAATTTTTCTCGATTCACATTGGTATCTAATGACTTGATGTCATATTTCTGATTATACCATATAAAGAAACACATTTACTAGCAGATAGGATCAAATATTAGGATGACATAAGACTTTTTAGCTCTTTGTTTAATCTTTTATGATGACACTTTCTTTTAACTAAGGTCTTAAATAGTAAACGTGATGCACATGACTAAATAACATAACCAGCAATTGCTATATGCCCTTTATATTACAATGTTTCCAAAGAAAATCTGTTTCACAATAATGCTTCTGTAAAAGAGCATGAGGTTTTTTTTGGTATTTTTTTTTTAATACAGGATAATATTTTTAAGCAATGTTTAAAGAAGTGGATATTACTTTAGTTACATAGTAAGTCAGGTTGAAAAAAAGTCCATTTAGTTCAACCTATAAAAGGAAAAAAAATACAATCCCATATACACAATCATATACCCACAGTTGATCCAGAGGATGGCAAAAAACCTATACCTATTAATGTTAGTATCCAATTATATTATGTACATTTAGGAAAGAATCCAGTCCTTTTTTTAAGCAATCTACTGAGCTGGCCAGAACCAGCTGTTGAGGGAGTCTATTCCACATTATCACAGGTCTTACTGTGAAGAATCCTTTCCATATTTGGAGATTAAATCTCTTTTCCTCTAGATGTAAAGAGTGCCCACTTGTCCTTTGTGATGACCTTAACCCAGATAGCAAGCAATTGAGCTGCTAGTAAAAATGGCTTGCTAAGCTATTGCTAGACTTGCCAGGCTGCACAACTGCAGCAAGTCTGCATTGCATGACTCCAGATCAAATTTCTTTGCAAACATTCTGCAAGTCTACTGCATGTTCTGGTCCAGTTATGTTGTGCAATAGTCATCCCGCCACAGGGGGTCACTGTGACTTGCAGAGTTTTTGCTGTAGACTCACCACTGCAACTTTGCTCTTGCTAGAGACTTGCCACGCAAATTTGCTACAAATAGGAAAAGTGTCAACTAGAACTTCAAGTGCTCTGCAAGTGAACAACTTGCCAGTGAAATGGAAAGTGAATAACTCAACACCAAGTTCACTATATGGACCACTTATGTATTTATACATGTTGATCATATACCCCTTAAACACCTCTTCTCAAGAGAGAATAAATTCAGTTCCTCTAATCTTTCCTCATAGCTGAGCTCATCCATGCCTCTTATCAGTTTGATTGCCCTTTTCTGCACCTTCTTCAGTTCCCTGATATCCCTTTTGTGAACTGGTGCCCAGAACTGAGCTGCATATTCCAGATGAGGTCTTACTAATGATTTGTAGAAGGGGAAAATTATATCTCTCTATCTCTGGAGTCCATACCTCTCTTAATACAAGAAAGGATTTTGCTCGCTTTGGAAACCACAGCTTGGCATTGCATGCCATTATTAAGCTTATGATCTATCAAAACCCCCTGATCCTTCTCCACTATGGATTCCCCCAGTTGTACTCCCCCTAGTATGTACGATGCATGCATATTCTTAGCCCCCAAGTGCAAAACTTTACATTTATTATGGACATCAATCCTCATTTGCCAAATAATTGCACAATTAAACAGTACATTGAGGCTGGCTTATCAGTTGGAGACATCTTGTAAGGACCTTATTCCACTGCATAGTTTGGTGTCATCTGCGAACACTGCATTGTTACTTTTAATCCCAGACCCTATATCATTTAGAAATATATTTAAAAGTATGTGTCACAACACTGAACCTTGGGGTACACCACTGATGACCTTAGACCATTCAAAGTATGAATCGTTAATCACTACCCTCTGAATTCTGTCTTTTAGATAGTTTTCTATCCATTTACAAACTGATTTTTCCCAGCCTGTAGACTTAACCTTACACATTAGCCATGTGTGGGGAACGGTGTCAAACGCTTTTGCAAAATCCAAGTATACCACGTCCACAGCCAGCCCTCTGTTCAAGGGTTTACTTGCCTCCTCATAAAAAGAAATCAAATTTTTCTGACAACTTCTGTCTTTCAGGAATTCATGCTGTCTGTTGCTTTAAAAAAAATTTTCAGCAAGAACTCATCTATGTGTTTTTTTTTTTTTTAAACTCTCCAGTACCTTCCCAACTATAGAAGTTAAACTAACAGGTCTATAGTTACTTGGTAAAGACTTTTGTCCCTTTTTAAATATAGGTACCACATTGGCCTTACGCCAATCCAGTGGTACTATTCCAGTCATTAAATAGTTTCTAAAAATTAGTAACAATGGCTTTGAAATGTGTTTAAGTTTGTGTTTCAGTTCCTGGTTCAGTACAAACCAGGGACAAAATCTACAGGTATGTTTGTCCTTTTTATTTGAATAGCCTTTTCTTGGGTGTTTTGGTTTCCTTCCCATCAGCCAGATGTAGAACTCTGGTGTTAGGCAGGGTTGCTAACAAATTTAGTCTACTAGGTGGTAACTAGCCTGGCTGATTGTTAGGGAGATTCACTGACCTTTTCCTAAATCTGGGTTTGATACACTTCTCTCTTCTGTCACTGGGCATTGTTGTTTGTGACATTAGATTGACAAGGGCATAGTGAATCCAGACTAGGGGTGGAAAGGTTGTCTCAGCCAATTGGCAGGGGTTTCTTGCCCCTTGGCCTGCTGGAAGAGTCTATTTATTCGGGAAGGGTCAGGTGATCAGTGTTTTGTCCCACCTGGATGGCTGTCTGGGTGGACGTGTGTTGAAAAGCTCCCGGCTGCTGGCCAGAGACCTGAGGCCTATCCGGGAGTACCTGTCTGCTAGGCGGTCTAAGGCCCATCCAGGTAGGAAGCAAGCAGCGTGGGGTTGGGGCTTCAGGCTTGGAGCCCAACCAAGTTGCAGGGGTTCTGCCGGCTGGAGAACCAAGTTGTTGCCACCAGTGAAGGAAAGCAGTTGCCATCAGAGACAATCACTCCTGTCGCCAGAAGCAAGTGAGAACCAGAGTCAGAGGTAAAGGGGACACAGTCACCAGCAAGGAACAATCTCTCCTGTTATCAGAGGCCAGGTTCAGTGGCGACTGAAGAAGTACCAGAGCAGCCTTTTTCACTAACCGGGAACAGTGAAGAAGTTGGGAAAGCTTCAGTGGAGTCAAGCTAGGGACCCAGCAGAACAGTGTCGGTGATGCTTGCAGAGGGTTCAGCAGGTTAGCTGAAGAGCCAAGTTAGGGACCCAGTGGGACAGTGCGGATGACACTTGGAAGCCACAGCAGGCTAGTTGTGGAGGAGCTCAAGGGATCCAGCGGTGGCTGGGATCGGAAGAGTCTAGTGAGAGACGGGGAGCTCAGTGAGAGGATCTACAGTGGGAGACTGTGAGATGTAAGAGAAGATCTGCAACCTGGGACACTGTGAGTTAAGTGTGCGGATCTGCATTGAAGTTACAAGTTCGGTTGCCATAGGAGACAGCGGTCTACAGATAAAGTTTGCTGCAATACAGCTTAAAGGCCCTTGAACTGTATAGCTGCCTTTCTGTTCCTATTTTTGTCTCAGAGTCTGCCAAGTGTTTTGCATCTGCCTAAGGGTGCCCAGGCATTAACCCTCTCTCCTCAGTTCTGTTAAGAGACAATAAATCTCTTTTTGTATTCTCTGTAAGTCTCTGGTGCCCAACTTACTCTATCTGCACTATACCCACTATGCCTAGTAACCCATGCTGTGAAGATGGATGTCAGCTCTTCCTGACTCTGGAGGTCACCATTAGGCCTCTAGGGTTCGGGGCCATGGCTACACAGAGAAAGCATGCTACTTAGTTCACTAGTCTCCACAAAACTGGCCTGCATGTGTGGCTATGGTAAGAACTGTAAGCTCCTTTGGGGACAAGAACTCGTGTAAAATGCCTCTCCATATAGTGTATATACAGTAAAGTACAGTCATTACCACACATTGTGCAGTGCTTTGCAAAACACAAAAACAATTTCTGTCAGCTTTTGCTATGATAAATTTACAATGCAGTCTTACTACTACAGTATATTCAAAATAAGTACACACATGGGCCAAACTCAGGGGGAAGTTGATTAACCTACCATTATTGTCTTTTTACATGTGGGAAATGCTCAAACAAAAACTGTGTTAAATTGGAGACAATATAAAAACACAATACAGAAATGATAGGAACCCAGGGCTGAAAGGTGAGGGTGCTAGCCACTTAGCATTTCTAGGTCATCTGTACTGGACTTTCAGCTTGCACAGAGTTGATGACTGTCCTCCCAATTGCAAGTGATAGTGAAGTGTGCCAGTCATCAAGTACAAACATTATTACAAGGAAAGATGGGAAGTGAATGGGAATGATCCATTGGGTGGGGGGAATAAAAGTATGTGAACTATTGTCATGCATGGTTCTGTCTGCATCTTGATAGGGGCTTGAAGGGGCTTGTGTGTGGTCTTCAGATATTGTTGGATTGCACAATGCTAAAAAAGACTGAAGAATCAGTTGATACGCTATTAGAGTTGAGCGGACACCTGGATGTTCGGGTGTGTCGGGTTTGGCCGAACTTCGTGGAAAAGTTCGGGTTCGGTACCAAACTTGACCCGAACTTGACCCCAGACCCCGAACCCCATTGAAGTCAATGGTGACCCAAACTTTTGGGCACAAAAATGGCTGTAAAAAAGTCCTGGAAAGGGCTAGAGGGCTGCAAAAGGAAGCAAAATGGGAGTAGGACAAGTACCCTGCAAACAAATCTGGATAGGGAAATAACTTAAAATCACATTAAAAAAAAATGAGAGGAGGAGGTGGATGTGGAGTAGGAGCCTAGTGGTTGACTAGGCCGTGACCGTGGCGGTGTAGGTGGAAGTGGCGGTGGGGAAGGAGGAGGTAGCCAACACTGTTTTTTGTTTGTTTGTTTTTTTTCTAATTGGGGTAGCCTCCAAAATATTGAGGCATATTAAAAAAAAACAAGCATACTAATGGCTGTGTAAGGCCGGTCTAAATGTCTATTCTGCACAAGGTACAGACAAGTCTTGTGGGATCCATGCCTGGTTTATTTTAATAAACGTTAGCTTGTCCACGTTGGCTGTGCACAGACGGCTGCGCTTGTCTGTGATAATGCCCCCTGCCGTGCTAAACACACGTTCAGACAATACACTGGCTGCAGGGCAGGCCAGCACCTCCAAGGCATAAAGGGTAAGCTCAGGCCATGTGCCCAATTTGGAGACCCAGAAGTTGAATGGGTCAGACCCATCAGTCAGTACGTGTAGGCGTGTGCACACATACTCTTGCACCATGTTGCTGAAATGCTGCCTCCTGCTAAAACGTTGCCTATCAGCTGGTGGTGCTGTTTGTTGTGGCGTGCTGCTGACAAAGCTTTTCCACATTTCGGCCATGCTAACCCTGCCTTCTGAGGTGCTGGAGGTGCCACAGCTGCGTTGGTGACCTCTTCCTCCTCCTCCGCCTTCGCCTTGTGCTTCCACTGAGCCCCCTGTGTCATTTGGGAATGCCCTCAGCAGCGCGTCTACCAGCGTGCGATTGTAGTCGCGCATCTTCCGATCACGCTCCAGTGAGGGAATTAAGGACGGCACGTTGTCCTTATAACGGGGATCCAGCAGGGTGGCCACCCAGTAATCAGCACAAGTTACAATGTGGGCAACTCAGCTGTCGTTGAGCAGGCACTGCTGCATGTAGTCGCTCATGTGTGCCAGGCTGCCCAGAGGCAAAGACAAGCTGTCCTCTGTGGGAGGTGTATCATCTGTGTCCTCCGTATCCCCCCAGCCATGCTCCAGTGATGCCTACGAGCTGCGTTGGGTGCCACCCTGCTATGAACACGGTACCTCCTCCTCATCTTCCTCATCCTCCTCATCCTCCAGAACTGTGCCCTGGCTTGAAAATTGTTTACCTGACCTATGCTGGTGCAGTAACCCACCCTCTGAGCCACTTGTGAATGACTGGCCTGATAACTGAGGAAATGACCCCTCTTCCTCCTCCTCTTCCTCCTGTGCCACATCCTCTTCCATCATCAACCGAAGTGTTTTTTTCAAGCAGATTTAGAAGTGGGATAGTAACGCTGAGAACAGCGTCATCGGCACTGGCCATGTTGGTGGAGTACTCGAAACACCGCAATATGGTACACAGGTCTCGCATGGAGGCCCACTCATTGGTGGTGAAGTGGTGCTGTTCTGCAGAGCGACTGACCCATGCGTGCTGCAGCTGAAACTCCACTATTGCCTGCTGCTGCTCGCACAGTCTCTCCAGCATGTGCAAGGTGGAGTTCCACCTTGCGGGCATGTCGCATAGGAGGTGGTGAGCGGGAAGGCCGAAGTTCCGCTGCAGCGCAGAGAGGTGAGCAGCAGCAGGGTGAGAACACCGAAAGCGCGCACAGACGGCCCGCACTTTCTGCAGCAGCTCTGACATATCCGGGTAGTTTTTTAGAAATTTCTGCACCACCAAATTCAGCACATGCGCCAGACAAGGGATGTGCGTCAAACCGGCTAGGCCCAGAGCTACTACAAGATTTCGGCCATTATCGCACACCACCAGGCCGGGCTTGAGGCTCAGTGGCAACAACCACTCATCGGTCTGTTGTTCAATGCCCGTCCACAGCTGCTGCGCAGTGTGGGGTTTATCCCCAAACATATCAGTTTTAAAACAGCCTACTGTTGTTCCCCCCTGGATGTGCTGAAGTTGGTGGTGAAGGTGTTATGCTGAGCGGATGAGAAGGTAGTAGAGGAGGAGGAAGCGCAGTAGGAGGCAACAGGAGGGAGAGAAATGCCCTGCAATCCTCAGTGGCGGAAGGATATGCGCCAAATGTCTAGCTGCCTCAGGCCCACCCACCACTACATTTGCCCAGTGTGCAGTTAGCGAGATATAGCGTCCCTGCCCGTGCTTACTGATCCACGTATCAGTGGTTATGTGGACCTTGCCACAGATGGCGTTGCGCAGTGCACACTTGATCTCGTCCCCAACTTGTTTGTGCAGGGAAGGGATGGCTCACCTGGAAAAGTAGTGGTGGCTGGGAACCATGTACTGTGGGACAGCCACCGCCATCAGGTAAAACTGTCCATGTCTACCAGACGAAATGACAGCATTTCAAAGGCCAGGAATTTTGAAATGCTGGCATTCAGGGCCAGGGATCGCGGGTGGGTAGGGGGGTACTTCCTCTTTCTTTCCAGTGTTTGGGAGATGGAGAGCTGTAAGCTTCCATGGGAACGTGTGGAAATGCTTGGGGAAGGTGGCGGACATGGTGGCATTGCCTTCACATCATCTGTTTGCTGGGTGGCAGGTGACACTGGCACTGTAGAGATGGAGGAAGAGGCCAAGGCAGCAGCAGAAGAGGAAGAAGGAGGAGGCCGAGACCTTTCTTGGATTTTGAGGTACTTATTCCACTACAGCTCGTGCTTTGAATTTAGATGCCTGGTCATGCAGGTTGTGCTCAGGTTTAAAACATTTATGCCTCGCTTCAGGCTCTCATTGCACAGCTTGCAAACCACTCGTGTCTTGTCATCAGCACATTGTCTGAAGAACTCTCACGCTGGGGAACACCTTTGAGCTGCCTTTGGTGTGCTAGGTCCCTGGGTGTGGTGGGTAGTAGCAGGCGTACTGTCTAGGGGACGCTCGCTCTGCTTTTGCAAACTGCTTCCTCTTTTTGCTGTGCTGGTGCCTCTGTGCGACCACCACCACTTCCTCCAAACTGCACACGTCACTCGCATGACCTTCTTTCCATGTGGGGTCTAGGACCTCATCATCCTCCTCCACATCATCTTCCACCCACCCTTCACCACTGCCCTCCTTGTCAGTCTGCACACTGGAAAGCCGCAGCAGTTGGCACTTGTGTTTCGTCATCATCAGAGACATGCTGCGCTGGTGTTACCATGTCCTCATCCTGCAACAGAAGTGGTTGGGCATCGGTGCACTCAATGTTTTCCACTTCTGGGGCAGGGCTATGTGGATGGCCCACGGAAAGCACACCAGGAGAGTCATCAAAAAGCATAAGAGACTGTTGCATGACTTGGAGCTCAGACTGCTTGGCTGATTTACAAGGGGCTGAGGTGAAAGACAGATGGCCATGGGGTTCAGGTGCTAACTCTGAGCTTTCATCAAGGGACCGGATGGGAGACAATGTGAAGGAACTGGAGGCATTGTCAGCCACCAAATCTACTAGCACCCGTACTTGTTCTGGCCTCACCATTCGTTGAGCTGCATTCGGGCCTACCATATAAAGTTGAAGGTTCTGTCAGCTACTCGCACCTGAAGAAGGTGTTTCACTTGTGCGTGTAGCTGGCACAAATCAACCACGTCCTCTCCTTGCAACAGGAACTTTACCAACACCGCCAACACCAGCAGCAACAGCAGCACCACGACCACATCCCTTATTTGACGCTCTCCTCATTCTGGCCGCAAAAATACTATGTAGCACTATTTATTAATATAAAAAAAAAAAACACCAACGTAGATGCACTTTTTATTTTTGTGCAAGAAATGCACCGCTCACACCAGCAGCAGGAACCTCTCCCTACACCAGTATGATATGATTTTAGAACAATAATCTGCCCCTCACAGGAGCAGCAGGAACCTCTCCCTGTAGCACTATGATGAGATGATTTTAGAACAATAATCTGTCCCTCACAGGAGCAGCTGGAACCTCTCCCTGTAGCACTATGATGAGATGATTTTAGAAAAATAATCTGTCCCTCACAGCAGCAGCAGGAACCTCTCCCTCTAGCAGTATGATATGATTTTAGAACAATAATCTGTCCCTCACAAGGGCAGCAGAAACCTCTCCCTGTAGCACTATGATGAGATGATTTTAGAACAATAATCTGTCCCTCACAGGAGCAGCAGGAACCTCTCTCTATAGCAGTAGGAGATGATTTTAGAACAATAATCTGTCCCTCACATCACCAGCAGGAACCTCTCCCTCTACCAGTATGTGATGATTTTAGAGCAATAATCTGTCCCTCACAGGAGCAGCAGGAACCTCTCCCTATAGCAGTAGGAGATGATTTTAGAACAATAATCTGTCCCTCACAGAAGCAGCAGGAACCTCTCCCTCTAGCAGTATGTGATGATTTTAGAACAATAATCTGTCCCTCACTGGAGCAGCAGGAACCTCTCCCTCTAGCAGTATGAGATGATTTTAGAACAATAATCTGTCCCTCACAGAAGCGGCAGGAACCTCTCCCTATAGCAGTATGTGATGATTTTAGAACAATAATCTGTCCCTCACAGAAGCAGGAGAAACCTCTCCCTATAGCAGTAGGAGATGATTTTAGAACAATAATCTGTCCCTCACAGCACCAGCAGGAACCTCTCCCTCTAGCAGTATGTGATGATTTTAGAACAATAATCTGTCCCTCACAGCACCAGCAGGAACCTCTCCCTATAGCAGTAGGAGATGATTTTAGAACAATAATCTGTCCCTCACAGGAGCAGCAGGAACCACTTCCTCTAGCACTAGGAGATTATTTTAGAACAATAATCTGTCCCTCACAGGAGCAGCAGGAACCTCTCCCTATAGCACTAGGAGAGGATTTTAGAACAATAATCTGTCCCTCACAGCACCAGCAGGAACCTCTCCCTCTAGCAGTATGTGATGATTTTAGAACAATAATCTGTCCGTCACAGCACCAGCAGGAACCTCTCTCCCTATAGCACTAGGAGATGATTTTAGAACAATAATCTGTTCCTCACAGCACCAGTAAACTGTACCTAGTCCAGTATCAGAAGTTTTTAGAACGCTAAGCTTTCCCCTCACAGCACCGCCAGGAACCTGTCTGTAATGCAGGATGAGATGATATTAGATCGGTAATCTATCTCTCACAGCACTAGTAAACTGTACCTAGTCCAGTATCAGATTGTTTTAGAACGCTAAGTTTTCCCCTCATAGCACCGCCAGGAATCTGTTTGTAATGCAGGATGAGATCATATGAGATCATTAATCTATCCCTCACAGCACCGGCAGCATGCTCTCCCTACACTAGCCTGAGACGATGTGACATGCGGCATACGTGACTCCAGCTCATATGGAGGCTGGGTCACATGATGCACTAGCCTATCCCAGCCATGCCATTAGTAGGCATGGCTGTGATGGCTTCTAAGGGCAAACGAGTGAAAAGTTTGTTGATTGGCTGCCCTGCAGCTATAGAAAAGGCACAAAAAAAAAAACATTTTTCAAATGTCCGGGTTCGGGGCACGGACACCCCAAAGTCCGGTACGGACCCAAACTTTATAGTCCGGGTTCACTCAACTCTATACGCTAGCTACTTTTTGGTAATTACAGTACATGCTTCCTTCTCATAACCAGAAGCAGGGGACATTTAACTATACTTCCAGCATTAAACTGAGCTGTGGTGGGGGGCAAAGGAGATTTGAACCTGCATCTTGAAGCCTATATCTACCTATATCTAGTTTGGGCAAGAAATAAATATATGATTTCCTACAGTTATTAAAAATAAAAAAGCAGCTTCAGCTGCTCTATGTACCTCCTCTCAGTTACTGTAACCCATAGTGATACAGCACAGTTTCCCCTCCAGGTTGAATGACACACAGTTTCATTTAACCTACTTCCTGACAGATCAGGGTGTGAATATTTTAGTTGAAAAAACACAGTTTAGTGCTAGGATGGTCTCCCTTCTGTGTTGTCTAAACCTTATGCACTTACATAGTTGGAACTGTTGAGGTTGGAGGAGATTGTGAAGGATTGTGGAGTATAAAGCTCTCTGATGTATGAATAAACTTCATGTGAGAATATGCCTGTTTAACAATTTAAAGTGGAACTATAGGCAAACCTTTTTTTTAGCTTTGGATAGAGTGGAGAGGGATTAGAACACCTGTCAGTTTTTATTGCTGTCTGTGCTCCCACTAAAGAGATTTACCATCTCTATTAGTCCTGTTTACCGTTCTCATTGAAAGTCAAAGTAAAAGAAAATCCCACATTTTGGGTTTTCCCCAGAAGAGTAATAGATTGGAAATCTTCCATTGGGGTATAGGTGTATGCAGCCTATTGCAGTAAGATGTGCACTCCAAAGCTCAAACACACATGCCTTTCTCTGCAGCCTCAGCTGCACGGGGCAGTGGGAAGTTTACTATGCTTCAGTTAGGAATGGTCACAGTGAGCAAGTGTGTTAATTTATAAATGGAAGGGCCTGGTAAGTTACATATTTAATAGCTCTCCATCCTGAAACATCCCCCCCCCCCCCGCAGCAGCCAGCAGGAGAGGAGAGTAGGGAAGCCATCAGCACTGTGGGGTGAGTGGGGGGGCAAAAAAAGGGGGGGCCCAGGCAGTAGGCGGAATGTGCATGCCTCTGTAATGGGGACAAGAGTTCTAGTAATCTGGGGGTCCCCAAGGAATTCCCTTAATTTGCAAGGATTTCCTCTCACTTCCTGTTTAGCTATGGGACAGGAAGTGAAGGGAAATCTCCACAATGGGGCAAAGATGGAGAAAAAAAATCTGACAGGGGATATAACCCTCCCTTGCTCTATTCCAAATGAAAAAAATAAGTTTTGCCTATAGTTCTACTTTAAAGGATTGACACTGTCTAGTAAGTGAATGCCCATAAGGGAGGGGAGTGGAGCGTCTGAAGAAAGGTGAAGGCAGACTGTGATCACGGATATGCACTTTATTTCTTGCTTGAATTTGAGTGTTGTTTGGACCTTAGCACACAGCACTTTCATATTTTGAGTTTGTGTTTTGCACATTATTGGATAGTATGCACTTAATTTTGTTTGTGATGAATTATCTGTTTTTAATTTTATTTGATTATGCATTTATATTATATATGCACCTTCTTGGGCTATAATAAAATCGGGATGTTTAAGGCTGCATTTTATTTATGTATAGTATGATTATTATTAGATTGTAAGCTCTAACGAGCAGGGCCCTCTGATTCCTCCTGTATTGAATTGTATTGCAATTGTACTGTCTGCCCTAATATTGTAAAGGGCTGCGCAAACTGTCGGTGCTATGTAAATCCTGTATAATAATAATAATAATAATCAGATGGATGATTAGCACATTGTATTTTTGGTTTTGTTCAATGATTAGTTGAGGTAGGGCTGTATACTGAGTACAAGGTATATATACATATGTACATGTAGCATCCCTAAATTTACTAAGTGAGAATAATATTCTCTTCATCATTATGTGTTTTTACCTAACATCATCCAGACATAAATCCTTTTAAAGTATATGTCAGAGCAAAAAAAAAAAAAAGCGTATGCAGTGTCTCACTTTGCAATACTTGCAAGTTTCTCCATGTTTTACCCCTTTAGCAAACCCTGCAAATACAGAAAATATCTGTTGATCTGCCATAAATAAATTCTTGATTCCTGCTGTGGGCTGACAACACACTGCATTTGTGTGATTGAGTGGTGACAGCACTCTTGCTACTCTACTCAAACCACCCACTTTTCTATCTACACAATATAAACACTAATCATTCTGTAGTCCCAAGAGAAGAAGTAAGAGGGCTAATTAATCTTCTTGAGATAACACAGAAGGTGTGCACAAGACACAGGACAGCTTTGAATTCTTAAAATAGCAAAAATGACCAACACACCAGAGATAACAGGTCTTTACTGCAATAACAACATAGATTGTGCAACATAAATTGTACAGCCACCACATTATGACAACTGAGATCTCAGTAAAGATGAGATGGTGAGCTAGCTAGAGTTGAGCGGACACCTGGATGTTCGGGTTTGGTGGGTTCGGCCGACCTTCGTGAAAAAGTTCGAGTTCGGCCCCGAACTTGACCCCGAACACCGAACCCCATTGAAGTCAATAGTCACCCGAACTTTTGGGCACTAAAATGGCTCTAAAAAGTCCTGGAAAGGGCTAGAGGACTGCAAAAGGAAGCAAAATTGGGGTAAGAGTAGGACAAGTGCCCTGCAAACAAATGTGGATAGGGAAATAACTTAAAATTACAATTAAAAAAAAAATGGAGGAGGAGGTGGATGTGGAGTACGAGGTTGAGGAGGCGGTGACCGTGGCTTTGTAGGTGGAATACACATACATGTATATTTTAATTTTGTGCAAGAAATGCCCAGCTGGCCGCAAATGTAATATTTTGCACAAAAAAAAAATTGTTTTTGTTATTTGTCTAACTGCAATGTAAAAGCAGTATTTAAATATGTCAAAATGTTGCCAACTGAACTAACAGAACAGGATTAAAGTAGTGTCCCTGACACACAAGCAGTTGCAAGTGCACTGCACTTGCAAAAATGGCTGCAAATGCCCACCTAACAAACAGAAAATTGCTTAGGTTTTATATGAGGCACTTTGCTCTAGCACCCACCCACCAATAAATCACTGTTTTTAACATATTTTTTAAAGCTAATCTGTCCCTCACAGCAGCAGCAGCATTCTCTCCCTACACTAGTATGAGGTGATTTTATAAAGCTAATCTGCCCCTCACAGCAGCAGCAGTATCCTCTCCCTACACTAGTATGAGATGATTTTATAAAGTTAATCTGTCCCTCACAGCAGCTGCAGCAGCAGCATCCTCTCCCTACACTAGTATGAGATGATGTGACATGCAGCACTATGTGACTCCAGCTTATATAGAGGCTGGGTCACATGATACACTGGCCAATCACAGCCATGCCATTAGTAAGCATGGCTGTGATGGCCTCTAAGGGCAAACAAGTGAAACGCTTGTTGATTGGCTGTCCTGCAGCTATTCAACAGGCGCGAAAAAATCCCAGACCCTGAACCTGGACTTTTCTCAAATGTCCGGGTTCGGGCTCGGGACACAGACACCCTAAAGTCCGGTATGAACCTGAACTTTACAGTTCGGGTTCGCTCAACTCTAGTGCTAGCCCTTCTGTTAATTTGAAAGGAGGAGATACAGTGTGGATTTTTTTTCTCAGCTTTAAACAGATATACAAAAAACTCTTTCAATGTCGTATTTAACAGACCAAGTGAGTAAATGGGGGAAGTTACAGTATATGTTAGGATTTACATACATTTTTTTTAAACACACTGTAATTATTTCTAGAAAATTAACTAGAAAATAGATAAATTATAGTTGTATAGTTTTGGTAGTGGTGGGGGGATACTCAGCCTCAGGGAGTCACCCAGCAGGAGACTCCTAATCAGCCACACCAATAGCGATAGATGTCCATAGATCTCAGGTTTTATGTTTTTTTTTTTTATAGAGTTATGTCTATGATCTCTTTTTTGTAAGAGGGGAGGTTTGTATCCCCTTAAAGGCAATGTAGCATTACATCACTGTAAGAAAATGAGAGATGATCTAGCATGGGAGAGCAGGTAGCAATTTTAGAAGTAATATCTTTCACTGTGTACCAGAAAGCTTTAATTTTAAGCCCAAAAGATATGAAGCAGAGATCCCACATCAGAAATACACCTCAAACAGGTGAGGGTGCTCTGGGTGTAATACCAGAGGAATAAAACCTTATAGGTGTTTTCCCTATATAACATGTGAATGGAGCTCCAATTGGCCTGACCCACATGGTTTGCCAAGTATCAATAGAGATCTATATATCCACCTATTCATGTAATTATGCTTCATAAATGGAATCAGTGGTATATTCGCTATCAATTTGTAATTGTCTGAGATTAAACATTTCCTGTGTGGACTGTCGTTACAAATCATTACAAATTGTGTAGGGGGGGAGAAGAAGTTTGGTAAGTAAATGTGGGAGTAGTGCATGATTATGAATGGAGTGTTTTTCTTTAAATTTAGAGGAGAGTAGTCTTCTACTTAAGTAGAAAAGATGCACAGTGCCTCTAAGTGTAGCCGTTTAACACATTTTATTAAAATCACAATAAAATCTACTCACAAACAAGTAAAATCTACAGTTGTCGCAGTGTAAGTCTGGAGTGTGGAGGAGATGCCTTGCTGCTCTGGATGGTATAGGAAGGGTGTCCTGGCTCGTTCCAGCGCCCCTGGACCAGGTGTCGCCAGTGGCTCCCGGCGCTTCCCAGTTCCTGGAGCTGCGGTGTCCGGCACTGATGACGTTCCTTCTGGCAGCGGGCAGCCGTTCATTTGTGGAGGCTACGCTCCTTCCTCAGACCATAGATCTGCCATGATGGAAAGGGGCAAATTTGAGGGCAGAACTAGTGACGTCAGCTCCACTGCCGTAAACGTCCATATACTATAATGAAGAATGTCCGGTCTCCCACAAAATGGAGGCAATTGGAGGACAAGAAAGCTAAACGGTTTAATCATTACACATATCTCTGAGCTAAAACGATCTAATTTGGTGGTGAATGTTCAATAAAGCATGGTAAATACAGAATTTTTTTACTTTAACGAAAATTTTATTTTAAACAAAAATTATGCATGTTAAGTTTTGGAGGGGTTAAGTGTAATGGTGCCTGGGATATGTGACTATAAGCCCCTAAGGCGTTATGAATAGGATAGGTATAATTCTTTATTATGACAAAAAAAATATGTAAAATTGTATATAAGAAATTGTATAAATATATATATGGAAGAGGAGGGGAATTTTTTTAAATAAAATGTATCAAAAAATATATTAAAGAATAAGAATGAATATGATGGTCTATGAAATTAGAGATATCTAAAAAAGGGGCGTAATGTCTATAAAAAAATCTGAAAAATCTATAAGGATCCTGTATATAAATTGTAGGATGTGGGGAAATGTAATTACTACCAAAAGAGGAGGGAATGTTATGTAGAGGAAGAATACACATACATGTATATATATATGTATAAGTAAGGGGATGTTAGGGGGGAGGGGGAGGAAGAAAAGAGGGAAAGGGGCACCAGGCACCTTCCCTCAGGGCAAATGCCCTTAGGGCTTGGGATGTATATAATGTAGGGGAGGGGTATTACTTACATATGTCGAGACTGGAGGGCAGAGCAGACCTTAAGGGCCCGACAGACTATATGGTGTACCTAAAATGTAAAAGATTATGAGTCATTTTAGAATGTAATAATAACCAACCAACCATAATGATGAAAGATAAGAAAATCATACAATCCTAGGGATAATCTGCTGGGGACTAGTACCTGTAAGGCCAGCCGTAACATTAAGCTGTACCCATATGAACTTGGGACCTAAATCAGAGCGTTGGTTTCTATTTCCTCGTTTAAACCACCTGGCGAGAGTAATCTAGTTTGTAAATCCAGTAGGTTTCCTGCCGAGAGATACAAAAGCCGTTTGTATCTCTCGGCAGGGGGATAAGAAGCTGGTACGGATTCAATGACCCAAACTCTGAGCCCTTCAGAGGACTGGTCATGGAATTCATTAAAGTGGTGGGGGACACTGTGTAGGTCCTTGCCTCCTTTCACAAACCTCCTGAGCTCTCCAAATCTTTTACGCAGGGCCCGGATAGTTCGGCCAACGTAGAAGAGGCCACATGAGCAGGAAAAACAATATACGACAAAGTCCGTGGAGCAATTGTATAACTGAGTGATGGGGTAGGTTCGTTGTTTGATAGTAAAATCTTTTTGTCCATGATTGACATGTTTACAGGTCAGACAGAGGGTTTTTTTTGCACTTGATCATGCCAATCAGAGGGATCAAACACAGGTGGTTGGGACCTACAGGGGGGGGCTTTCTTTAATTTGCTTGGGGCAATGAGGTTTTTTATGCTTCTGGCTTTCCTGTATGATACCTTGGGACGGGGTGGAATCAGATACAGTCTCTCCAACTCTCTCCCCGAGACCTACACATTCCACCACAGATTCCTCTACAATAACAGTAACACCAACAATTCCCCAACACCACAATGGGGATTTTCTAGTGCCTGTCCCCCCGCTGACCAGTCTCCGAGGGCAAACCAAAAGAAAATTAGACGGAGACAAAAGCGAGGGGGGGGGGGGGGGGCGATCCGGAAATGACCAAAAAAAGAGTCAAATTCAAGATACAATAAAAATATTCAATTTATCTTCACATACACTGAGCACAGCTGAAATCTCCCTATTACATTGTGGATTAATTTTTTTCCCCTACAGCCCACCCAAATTTATTCACCCTCTTTAAGGATCTTAACCTCTTTATACGTAATTTAACCCTCAAACGCCATTTTGCTATGAAATCTTCCGAACATGTCCCTACACTGGCAACACCCATTTTCCCTGAGCCCCCATCTCCTGTCCAGTTGGACAGTATAGGTTTAGAACTCTTAGAGGAATTGTACATTAATGAGGAGGACGACGAAGATTTAGCTCTGTTTACACACCCGTCCACCTCTCCTCCCATCCAACATACTAGATTCAAACCCAAATCCATTTTCAATCCCGTGAACCATAATGGCCCTTATTTGCAAACATTTTAACAGGTAGTGTATACCGAAATGGCCAACATGTGTACAGAAAGAAGCCCAGATCCAACAAAATCTTCCAATCTGACACCATCTGAAAAGCAAGCATTAAATAAACTTACCCAGGAATCCAATCTGATTATCAAAACTGCTGATAAAGGGGGCGGTATTGTGGTACAGGACAAGGCCACTTACTTGAAAGAAGCCCTTAGGTTGTTATCCGATCATAATACCTATGCTATACTACATAAGGACCCCTTACCAGAATTTTCCAGGGAAGCATCCCAACTTGTTCAGCAAGCCAAAAAGGCAGGGGTCATAAACTTGAACATGCTTTCTTCTAAAAAGAATTCTTTTCCACCCCCTATTTTTACCACATTCCTAAAATTCATAAGCATAGTGAAAACCCACCAGGAAGACCTATAGTGGCTTTCATGGACAGCATCACCAGCCCCTTTTCACAATATATAGATCACTTCTTACAGCCACTACCACAGCAACTCCCTGCCTATATTTGAGATGGAGTACATTTGTTAGAAATATTGTCCCACTACACCTGGGAACCCACATATCGATGGGTATCACTGGATGTTAGTTCTTTATACACCTCAATCCTACATGCAGTGGGACTAAGGGCCATCTCCCATTTTATAGCTTTAGACCCACTTACCAACACAGCACAGGCCCAGTTCATCTTGGATGCAACTGAGTTCTGTCTAACACACACACTATTTCGAATTTGACAATCAATTCTTTTTACAGTTAGTTGGCACAGCTATGGGAGCTAACTTTGCTCCCAGCTATGCCAACTTGACCATGGGCTACTGGGAAGCCAATAACATCTGGCATAATAATCCATATGCCTCCCGTATGATCTTCTACGGGAGGTATATAGATGATCTCATTATCATCTGGGATGGCCCAGAAGAGCCCCTATTAGAGTTTGTGGCATATTGCAACAACAACAGCTTTGGCCTTTCATTTACCTTTGAACATGACACCACAGAACTGGCAATTTTGGATCTTCAGCTATTCCATGTTGAAGATCGCATTATGGCCAAGAATTACAACAAGCCCACTTCTGGTAACTCCTTCTTGCACTTCCAGAGCTGCCACCAGCCTGGCTGGTTGTCCAACATTCAGCCAGTTCTGTAGACTACGTCGAAATTGCACTAGGGAAAGCGACTATCTTGAACAAAGCAAATTACTTACCACCAAATTCCTTCAAAAAGGATTTCCACCAACTTTAGTTCAGGAGGCAAGTACACACTACACCTCCACCACAAAGTCTGCAACTACACCTGTCCATAAAGCATCCCAACCCATCCGATTTACCACCCAATATCATACCAAACACAAAAAAATGGAGCAAATCCTGGCCAAACATTGGCCAATCCTGCTAGAGGATCCCCATCTTAAAAATAACATTCCACCCTGTCCCAAGGTATCATACAGGAAAGCCAGAAGCATAAAAAACCTCATTGCCCCGAGCAAATTAAAGAAAGCCCCCCCTGTAGGTCCCAACCACCTGTGTTTGATCCCTCTGATTAGCATGTTCCAGTGCAAAAAACCCTTCTGTCTGATCTGTAAACATGTCAATCATGGACAAAAAGATTTTACTATCAAACAAAGAACCTACCCCATCACTCAGTTTTTTAATTGCTCCACGGACTTTGTCGTATATTGTTTATCCTGCCCATGTGGCCTCTTCTATGTTGGCAGAACTATCCGGGCCCTGCGTAAAAGGTATGGAGAGCACAGGAGGTTTGTGGAAGGAGGCAAGGACCTACACAGTGTCCCCTACCACTTTTTTCCATGACCAGTCCTCTGAAGGGCTCAGAGTTTGGTCATTGAATCCGTACCAGCTTCTTATCCCCCTGCCGAGAGATACAAACGGCTTTGCCGCCAGGAAACCTACTGGATTCACAAACTAGATTTACTCTCGCCAGGTGGTTTAAACTAGGAAATAAAAACCAATGCTCTGATTTAGGTCCCAAGTTCATATGGGTACAGCTTATTGTTACGGCTGGCCTTACAGGTACTAGTCCCCAGCAGATAATCCCTAGGATTGTACGATTTTCTTATCTTTCATAATTATGGTTGGTTGATGATAATTAAATTCTAATGACTCATAATCTTTTACATTTTAGGTACACCATATAGTCTGTCGGGCCCTTAAGGTCTGCTCTGCCCCCCAGTCTCGACATATGTAGGTAATGCCCCTCCCCTATATTATATACATCCCAAGCCCTAAGGGCATTCGCCCTGAGGGAAGGTCCCTGGTGCCCCTTTCTTTCTTTTCTTCTTCCCCCCCTCCCCCCTACCTCCCTAACATCCCCTTACTTATACATATTTTTTTTTCTTCCCCCCTCCCTCCCTCCCTAACCTCCCCTTACTTATACATATATATACATGTATGTGTATTCTTCCTCTACATAACATTTCCTCCTCTTTTACTACTAATTCAATTTCCCACATCCTACAATATATATACAGGATTCTTATAGATTTTTCAGATTTTTTTTAGACATTACCCCCCTTTTTTAAATATCTCTAACTTCATAGACCCTCATACTCATTTTTGTTCTTTAATATATTTTTAATATACATCTATATATTTATACAATTTCTTATATACAATTTTCCATATATTTTTTTTTTCACCATAATAAAGAATTATACCTATCCTATTCGTAACATCTTAGGGGCTTATAGTCACGTATCCCAGGCACCATTACACTTAACCCCTCCAAAACTTAACATGCATCA
The DNA here is from genome assembly GCA_018402905.1 of Glandirana rugosa. Taxonomy (NCBI): domain Eukaryota; kingdom Metazoa; phylum Chordata; class Amphibia; order Anura; family Ranidae; genus Glandirana; species Glandirana rugosa. The sequence goes on along the minus strand of BLSH010553296.1, from coordinate 36,700 downwards.
TTTTTGTTTAAAATAAAATGTTGGTTAAAATAAAATTCTGTATTTACCATGCTTTATTAAACATTCACCACCCAATTAGACAGCTTTAGCTCAGAGATATGTGTAATGATTAAACCGTTTAGCTTTTTTGTCCTCCAATTGCCTCCATTTTGTGGGATGTTCTTCATGATAGTATATGGACGTTTACGTCAGTGGAGCTGATGTCCCTAGTAATGCCCTCAAATTTGCCCCTTTCCATAATGGCGGATCTGTGGTCTGAGGAAGGAGTGCAGCTCCGACAATGCGTCACCACCGCCCACCCCCACGAACGAACGGCTGCCCACTGCTGGAAGAAACTTTATCAGTGCCGGACACCGTAGCTCCAGGAACTGGGAAGCACCGGGAGCCAACGGCGACAACCGGTCCAGGGGCGCTGGAACGAGCCAGGACACCCTTCCTATACCATCCAGAGCAGTAAGGCATCTCCTCCACACTCCAGTACGCAGTGACTTACACTGCAATGCCTACAGATTCTACTTGTTTTGAGTAGATTTTATTGTGATTTTAATAAAATGTGTTAAAACGGCTACACTTAGAGGCGCTGTGCATCTTTTCTACTTTGGTCTTTACAGAGGTTATCTTGCCCCTAAGACAGCAGCCATCTGTGAAGCCGTTCTCCACACCACTACACCACAGGACCCCTCCAGGACTCTTCCCTTCAGAGCCTGCCTTAGTATGTCAGCACTCACAGCACACAGGGGAGTGACTAGCGCCAACTAATTCTCTTTTCTAGTCTTCTGCTCACCATGCCCACCATTTGACCTAGCTTGAATAGAGAGTTTTCACTCCAGTAGTCTCGAAAGAATATAATTAGGTATAATTTGTGCCACATCCCCAATTGTCAGTATAAATATAAACAGAAGAAAGATGGGACCTTTAACGGTGCTGCAGTCTCAGAAATAGAATCACAACTACAAAATATGGAATAAAGAAAAATTACATTTTATTGTGTACATAATATTAAAATATTCTTAAAAACATTAATCAATGGTGTATCCAATACTACCTTGAATGGAGCATTTATCTCACCCTGTATATTCCACCTCTAACAGACCAGAACCAAATGTCTATAAATCATACTCTTGTACTCTACACAAACTATATGAAGATAAAACAGTCTTTGATATATTGAAACTCTGTGTCTGTAGAATGTAGCGCATAGTCCCAATGTGTTTCAAATTCGATTGCTTCTTCAGGAGACCTAAGGGTGAACAATAAATAGCAGGGTAAATGTACAAAAACATGCTGTATATAGAATGCGGGTTGAGGGAGAACACCCCAAAAACCGTCCCAGGGTCAAGAAAATATGGGGTAGGTAGCAAAGAACCCAAACCGGGGGGGCCATCTCTGACTATTGGAAAGATCTACCGATAAGCAATAAGTTCCCCAAAATACAAGTAACTGGACCATGCATAAAAATAAGGGGAAAACAGAAATCTCCATGCTCAAAACAGCATAGTGCATAAAGCATAGCATGTTTAGCAAATGCCACAGGTTGAAGTAGGTCTGTGTCCAGGATGTGAATGGAAGAGCTCCATAACATGGAATTTTGGTGTATTAGGTATATCCATAGTTTTTCGAGCTCCATCCATTTGCTGTAAATGTAGAGAGTAGTCCAAGATGCTAGCATGAATAATATAAGATATGTCTGCTACTGCCAGTACACCTTATTGCTTAGGACCATATAGAACTGAGATGGGCAGTCTGTGGCTTTTAAATTCAAAATAAAATATACCAAAAGAAATTATTTGGAACTTTGGCACAGTTTTGAAACAATATAGGGGCTTAGGGAGAATGGTCATTTTAGCCAAAGCTATACAGTCTAGGAGAGATAAGGGTAAGGTTTCTATTTTGGTTTGGTCTGAGAAATGCTCTTAAAAAGAGGCAAGAATGTTCTGTTGTAAAGGGATTGGCAATCTGGTATGAGATGGACCCACAAAAATTTTATGGCGTTGGTCATTCAGAAATAGGCTTTGCAGGTTTCTAAATGGAGAATCAAAGAATGGGACATATTCAGATGGAGGGCTTTGGTCTTAGCTGTGTTGATTGGGTAACCTGATAAGCAACTTTACTTTGCCAACTCCTGTAAAGCCTGGTACTCACTACTAGTTTCTTTTTTTTTGTTGCTCCGATGGAACCGCTAGCTTCTGTCAGACCGGCTGTAGTACTCATAGGTCGAATGTCAGCCAGCCGATGCTGCACATTTGGCTCATGTGTACTAGACATTAGAGGCTAGGCAGTGTGGAGAGTTCGTGTGAGCATCAATAGAGTAAAATATTTATTTTTCTCATGAACATCTATGGTATTAGGGTTTTTCTAATGTGAACTGCTAAAAGTTCAATGCAGAAAACAAAAAGTTTGTGTAACACGGGGGAGCCTTGACGGGTGCCATTGTACAGTGTAGGTAGCATGCAGCATTTTCATCATTGCTGAGGTGGAAGAAAAAAGGGCTGATATTGCTTGTAGAAAAGAGGCAGATGTGATAAAGGGCCAGCTAAGCCTGTCAAATGGTTTTTCAGTGTGTGGACATAGGGCTCCATTGTTGGATTTGTTGATATTGTTAATTGGGTCGGTAGCATGGTGCATATTATCTCCTGCCTGTCAGGATGGGATAAAACCCTTTTCAAATGTGTTTGGGGAAAAGAGTGGTGAGTCCATTTTGTTAAGATGCTAGTGAAGATTTTTAGATCAGTGTTTAGAATGGAGATTGGGCGATAGTTGGCACAGTCTTTGGGATCCTTACTTGCTTTGTGTATTATTATCGTGTGGGAGTGGAACATAGATAGGGGATGTTGAAAAGTGATAGTAAGCGTGGTTCTAGTTCCTAACTTGGGCCTTAATATTTGGAAGTGTGCTTATTATTTATCTGATATTTCTTATTCTGATAGGATAAGGCTAACAAATGTTTATACACTATCCTTTCTCTGCTACCAATATAAGGTGGACATCGAGAGGGCTCCTACTGGTTATCTCTATTTTAATGTAGCGGTACCCCTGCAAGAGCCGCTTAAGTATGTTCAGTCCGTTACTCTACCTCTCAACCCCAAGAACAGTCTCAACCCCTCTGGCACACCTGGCAATCATGTAAGTGCAAAGGTCAAGGAAAAACCATACACGTTATGGTAAAACACAGAAATTGTTGTTACTATAGTATTTCTGTGGATAGGTAACAAACATTGACAGCATATATGTTCAAATAATGCAATAGAAGCACAATAACTGAGGTTATGAAGGATATAGCTCAATAGTGATTCAGAACCTCTGAATAACCCCATGAGCAGAGGCAAACACTTCAATAACAATGGATCACAATATGACAATCTGTAGCCCCAAGGGCGGGATTACCTACACAAAATATTATGGGTAAAACAATAACTGTCAAATTTTGATGCAAAAACAGCACTTAATGTATATTACTTTCCTTAGACTCCATAAATGCAGATACTGCCAATGTAAGCGAGGAACAGAAGAGTAGAGGAATGACTCCTGCTAGTGTCAGACCACACTCTACTGCTCACTGAAAGGTAAAACAAGTACAACTCCAGCAAGCAGTAATTATAGCTTTACTCAACCTGCTCTTGCTGAGGGTTCTTTGGTGAATTGCAGCTTTGGTAACTTCAGCTAAATTAATGTACTCCCTAAGTGGGTAGAGAAATGGAAGTAGTCCAGTGTTGCTGTTTGACAATTCAATAAATCTTCAGCTAGCTTTCTATAATTTTACATGTATGCAAAGAGTATTGGAACAAATAGCTAATCCAGAACGATGAAATGAAGTCAAGAAACAGCACTCTGATGGTAGAATAAACTGTAGAGAAACTTAACAGTGATCACTGATTTAGCAAAATTAACTCTGTGGAACTACAAGCAGCAGCAAGTTAATGGATAGCATGGATGTCTGTGTACAGTGTTAAAACTCAGTGTGTAGGCAGACCTTTGCATTAAAGATAATAGCAAATGTAGAGAAGATAATGCTGTCTAAACACAGTGTTTGTTAAACTAGGTTTTCATCCGCTCAACAGGGGATGTAGATGATGATGTTGTAGATACAGATGAAGAGGATGATGGTCTCTCTCGTATTTGGCTCAAGGGATGGTCTTTGATTGCAAACCATGCGTCCGGATGTAGGTCAGCGGGCCTGATGCATGGATAGGGGGACAGCACCCGTGCGCCCCCTATGGATGGGCCACCACTGCAAGGAAGTGAGGGGAGAGAAGAGCTGCAGACATGCACAGTGCTGGATTTAATAAGGGCTCTGGTAAGTAAAAGGGGCAGGGGAGTGAGGGGGGATACTGATGCCTAAACATTTTATACCTTAACTATACAATTATAAGCTGTATTTAAATATTTATATTTCATTGCTCCTTCTTGGATATAACCCGTGGGAGACGGCGAGGAAAAGGACAAAGAGCCCTGTGTACCGTGGAGACCAAGGAGCACCATACCCTGTGAGCACAGCGGAAGCTGTGCACTCCTTCCAAAACGTGGACCCCTTGAGTGGGGAACGTTTCTCTGGTAAGCAGGCACACTCTTTATTTAAAAAGGACCACTCGGCGCACCACTTGAAGATATCACAAGTTTGCATAGAATATTCACTGGAAGAGTCATGCACTAAGTCACCTTATTTTCGGACCAGAGAATTTTGAACTGTGTGGAATCCCTGGACCCCCCCCCTTTATATGGCACATTTAAGCACTTAGCACCTTAAAGATTGTATATTATATACTATACCACCGGGGTGCAAGAGATATTTGTCCCAAAGTCATTTCATTGTATGTACATATCCTGCATGTGTATAATTGCCACTCCATATTTGCCGTCGCACGCTTATTAATGTGAATTTGTTGTCTGACATCCCATACTTGCTTCATTGTTAATCACCTTATTACACAGCAAATAGAAAGTATATTCTCCCTTATGTACACCATTAAGACCCACCAACAACAATTTTAACATTTTTAATTATAATTACCAGCACGCTGGAAATTTTCCACAAATTATAAATTCACTACATTTACAAGAAAGAGCAGCGCCATATCCATCCTAATCTCGCTTATATTATTCACTACCCACGTGTGGGCAGTTCGGTGGTGGCAGCAGCTCTTAGAGCATATTTTGATCCGATTGCACGGAACATTCACCCATTTTCTATAAAAATATTTTCTATGTTTATTTGTTTATTACAGTCAGTAATAAAAAAAATACATGAAAAAATGTTTTATGGCATATGAAATCATGAAATATTGCTTATCAATACTGTATTTTTTTACCTAGAAGGCAAAGCTTTTCTGCTAAAAAATGTAATTGCCTGGCTGTTTTTCTACTGACTTTACTACTATCCGAGGCACTTACTGGGCTAGTTAAGAAATAAAAAAAACTAAATCTGAGTTTCCAGGGGGTGTGGCCAAGATGTAAAGTGGGGCAGACATGTTTGAGTGGAGTTCCTGATATCCTCTTAGGATCCTTTTATATTCTCCTTATATTCAGCTTCATCCTGCCTCCTTAGGGTCCTGCAAATATGCCATCTAAGAACCTCTTCTCCTCTCAGCAAACAGGTAAACAGCTGTTGCAGCCCCGACCACGTGTTCTGATGACATCTTGGTGGGTAAACTCAATGCTTTCCTGGCAGAGATGGAAATGGCAGACAGCACAGCACAGTGTGCTCCTCCACCTGAGAACCCACTGGCAGACAACACTACAAACATCCTATCTGCATTGTAAAACCTCTTCTTGGTGTGGATAGATCATCTGGCTGAATGCAGCTTAATTAAAAATGATCTGGATAGAATCTGCAGCCTATTGACAGAGATGGAGTCTTGCATCTCTATCACAGAGGATCCTAATTCCCAACATTCAGGTACCCTGGCGGACCTATAACGCATGGTACAGGTTCTTGTGGCCAAATTTGATGATGTTGAAAATAGACTGCGCCAGAATAATGTCTCTTTTCTCGGTCTCCCAGAGGGGGTTGAAGGGGATCACCCAGCAGAATTTGGTAAAGCATTCTTTAAAGACCTTCTTGGGCTGAAAGAGGTCTGCTCTGCCCCCCAGTCTCGACATATGTAAGTAATGCCCCTCCCCTATATTATATACATCCCAAGCCCTAAGGGCATTCGCCCTGAGGTAAGGTGCCTGGTGCCCCTTTCTCTCTTTTCTTCTCCCCCCCCCACCCCCTACCTCCCTAACATCCCCTTACTTATACATATTTTTTTTTCTTCCCCCCTCCCTCCCTCCCTCCCTAACCTCCCCTTACTTATACATATATATATATACATGCATGTGTATTCTTCCTCTACATAACATTTCCTCCTCTTTTACTACTAATTCAATTTCCCACATCCTACAATATATATACAGGATTCTTATAGATTTTTCAGATTTTTCTTAGACATGAAACTTAAATGATACGTTGCTTCCAGAGACAGAGCAACCTAAAAAATGTTAGCTGACAGGATGGTAGCTACTACAAAACAAAATATTTTCTATGTTTATTTGTTTATTACAGTCAGTAATAAAAAAAATACATGAAAAAATGTTTTATGGCATATGAAATCATGAAATATTGCTTATCAATACTGTATTTTTTTACCTAGCAGGCAAAGCTTTTCTGCTAAAAAATGTAATTGCCTGGCTGTTTTTCTACTGACTTTACTACTATCCGAGGCACTTACTGGGCTAGTTAAGAAATAAAAAAAACGAAACCTGAGTTTCCAGGGGGCGTGGCCAAGATGTAAAGTGGGGCAGACATGTTTGAGTGGAGTTCCTGATATCCTCTTAGGATCCTTTTATATTCTCCTTATATTCAGCTTCATCCTGCCTCCTTAGGGTCCTGCAAATATGCCATCTAAGAACCTCTTCTCCTCTCAGCAAACAGGTAAACAGCTGTTGCAGCCCCGACCACGTGTTCTGATGACATCTTGGTGGGTAAACTCAATGCTTTCCTGGCAGAGATGGAAATGGCAGACAGCACAGCACAGTGTGCTCCTCCACCTGAGAACCCACTGGCAGACAACACTACAAACATCCTATCTGCATTGTAAAACCTCTTCTTGTGTGTGGATAGATCATCTGGCTGAATGCAGCTTAATTAAAAATGATCTGGATAGAATCCGCAGCCTGTTGACAGAGATGGAGTCTTGCATCTCTATCACAGAGGATCCTAATTCCCAACATTCAGGTACCCTGGCGGACCTATAACGCATGGTACAGGTTCTTGTGGCCAAATTTGATGATGTTGAAAAGAGACTGCGCCAGAATAATGTCTCTTTTCTCGGTCTCCCAGAGGGGGTTGAAGGGGATCACCCAGCAGAATTTGGTAAAGCATTCTTTAAAGACCTTCTTGGGCTGAAAGAGGTCCCCTCACCTATGTTATAGAATGGGGACCCCTCTTTCTGGTGAGATTTCTTAACTCTTGGAACTGGGCAGAATCCTTGCTGAAACCAGGAAACATTTTTTCCTTCCTTATGGCAACGTGACCATACTTTTGTTCCCAGATTTTTTGGTGGAGCTTCAGAAGAAAAGGAAGACCTTCATGGGTGTTAGACAATGTCTCCGGGAAAATATGTGAAATACAGCATGATCTCCACTAGCTGCCTCTCTATTCAATAATCTGAAACTGTGAAATTCTTTGATACTACTGTTGATGCAGATTCCTGACTCACCATGCTCGGTACAATCTGCACAAAATGCCAGTGAAGTTCTTCCTGTTTTTGCCTGCTGTCCTTTTCTATTCTCCTCGGGCTTAGAGATTGTTCATTCTACCTCTATCCTGAAACTTGTACACATGGAGCATTTTATAATCCTTTGTTTTCTATTTTCCCTTTTTTGGGATTGTCACCCTTTTCTGTTTTGTGGGCCTAGGATATAGACACTCCTCAGCACCCCTCATTTCCACTAATACAGTCATATTTCTATGCTCCTCCACCTCACTGCATGGGGTCCACACTCTCATAGCTTTGGTTCTTCTATTTTGATTAAGCCAATTTTCAGCCATTTAATTATTCTGTCACTATGAGGCCTATCCACCTGGATGTTATGCCATTGTGCACTTTGTCACCCCCCGTGCCTGTCTGTCTTCTGTGGAATGGACTTATGCCTGAATTGAGCTACTCTGTTTCATACTGAACCTTTCAGTTGAAGTCACAGACTCTTGTTTTTGTTACAGGTATAAAACTTACTCAACTAAGTCACTGTATGTTGTGGTGTTTACTAGTCAGTAGGGAGCTCTCTATTTTATATGTTTACTGTTGCACTTGGCTTATACATAAATATCACGTGCCTTGGTTGGAGGCCAAGTTGACAAGAGGGCTTCCCTTGCAGCTCTGGTTCAAGCACCCCCGAATGTGGTGACAGAGGTACAAGGCTCAAAGAAGCATGGGGGCAGAAGATAGCTTGGTAGAAGGTGGCTGCCAGGGACAGAGGTGTAGTCACGGTGAGCCAGCATCATACACAGTAAGGCAGAGGGAAGTGTAGGCCAAGGTCAGTACCACGGATGCAGGCAGAGCGAAGCCAGAGGTGAGCCAAAGTCATTATCGAGAATCCACAGAGCAACGTAAGGAGCAAGCAGGGTCAGCAACGGGAGATGAGTCAGCAAAATCAGAAGCACAGGAACACAGGTCACAAGAAGCTGAAGAACATACAGCAATTATCAAAATTCAGGGCCTCCTCTAAATAGGTAACTTGGTGCCATTCCTGGAATTGGATATGCGCGGGTATGCACCAGTGTATTCTGGTGCACCACACAAATGTGCAGATGTGTCAGTGCATGTTGACTACTTGCCCAAGCGCGCCTGTATTGTAAGATTTGTTTTATGTATATTACTGCTCCACCCACTTTCTGGAGATGTTCACTTCTCTTCCACCTACATATGGAGATTAAACTATTGTCATGGAACATACAGGGCCTTAACAACGAGTTTAGAAAGTCCCTTTTGTTCAAATTTCTCAATGTACATAATCCACAGATTTTATTTTAACAGAAGATGCACATTTTGGGTAGCAAAATTTTGGCCCTTTGTAGATCCTAAGTTCAACGGGCCTTTCATGCCACTTCCAGTTATGTGAGGGGAGTTGCCATTCTTCCAGGTCTAGGCAATTTCATTACAAGATATTGCATGTTCTCGCTGACCTAGGGGTAGATATGGGGTAGATATGTTGTGCTCATTTTGGGGATCCAGGCAACCTCATATGCGTTTGTAAATGTTAATGTTCCACTGTCCTTCACTCACTCTATTTTGTTTACCATTTATAAGAAGTTAGCCCCCTTTCAGGTATCTAGATTAATTGTAGCAGGGGACTTTAATGACATCTTGGATGCGACCCTAGATACTGTACATCCAATCTCCTGTGAACATTTAATTCAGATTTGTTACACTGGGCCTGAGCCTTAGACCAGGGCTCGACAAACCCCAGGTGCATCCTGGCGAATGTCAGCTTATCCTTCTCTCCCCTCACTATCTTAAAACAGCATCTCTGCCGAAACTGACAGCTGTTAAAGAAAAAAAAATCCAGGCAGCCTGCCAAGATTCTCACAACATCACGATAAGTATAAACAATGTAACATTTAGTACTTAGTCTGTAAATGAGGGAAGTTTAACCACTTAAGGAATAAAACTTTTTCTGACATTTGTAAAAATCCAGTATTTTCTGCTAGAAAATTACTTAGAATCCCCAAACATTATATATATATATTTTTGTAGAGACCCTAGAGAATAAAATGGCGGTTGTTGCAAAATTTTATGTCACACGGTATTTGTGCAGCGGTCTTTTTTTAATGAATTAAAAAAACTAAACAGTAAGGTTAGGCCATTTTTTTGTATAATGTGAAAGATGATGTTACACCACGAAAATCGTGATCTTTATTGTAAGCAACAAAATCTTAAATTCTCATTTTAGGCACAATCATGCAGCTCTACTGTGTGCTGTGAGGTGGAGGAGGAGAGATGAGGCAGCTGGATATGCTTTAGAAGAGTCTTTCTATGTCCTCTGATAAATCCCTGTGTAACATCAACAATTACCACTCTTTATGTGCAGCTGGGCTCCAGGAGTTCATGGTGACCGGAATCCCACCAGGCCAATGAACAGTGGGGGGGCAACACATGTAGGCAGGAAGTGGCGGCAAAGGGGCAGCAGAAGATCAGCAGCACTGGAATACTTCTTTCATCCTTTTTTTTGTATTTTATTTAAAGTGTCACTAAGGCTTCATTTAGATGTGCAGTTGGGTGGTAAAAATGTGCAGTAGAGACATGTTTTTGCCACCCACCAACAGCTACCCTTAAGCTGCATTAGGCAGCAGATGAGGGCGTTTACATGTCGCAATCATGATGCATTAGGCATAATAAGGAGTTTCCCCCCATAACAAGTTTTTAGTGTCACTCTTTCTGGCCAGCCTATAACCCTGATGTAACAGAGTGTAACATTGGAGTTATTGACTGGCTGCTCTGCTGTGAGTAGGTTAGGGTTAGGGGGTGCAAATATGGTGGAATACTGGAATATATATACACACAGTATCTCACAAAAATGAGTACACCCCTCACATTTTTGTAAATATTTTATTATATCTTTTCATGTGACAACACTGAAGAAATGACACTTTGCTACAATGTAAAGTAGTGAGTGTACAGCTTGTATAACAGTGTAAATTTGCTGTCCCCTCAAAATAATTCAACACACAGTCATTAATGTCTAAACTGCTGGCAACAAAAGTGAGTACACCCCTAAGTGAAAATGTCCAAATTGGGCCCAATTAGCCAATTCCCTTCCTGGGGTGTCATGTGACTCGTTGGTGTCTCAGGTGTGAATGGTGAGCAGGTGCATTAAATTTGGTGTTATAGCTCTCACTCTCTCATACTGGTCACTGTTAGTTCAACATGGCACTTCATGGCAAAGATCTCTCTGAGGCTCTGAAAAAATGAATTGCTGTTCTACATAAAGATGGCCTAGGCTATAAGAAAATTGCCAAGACCCTGAAACTGACCAGCAGCACGGTGGCCAAGACCATACAGGGGTTTACCAGGACAGGTTCCACTCAGAACAGGCCTTGCCATGGTCGACCAAAGTAGTTGAGTGCATGCACTCAGCGTCATATCCAGAGGTTGTCTTTGGGAAATAGACGTATGAGTGGTGCCAGCATTGCTGCAGAGGTTGAAGGGGTGGGAGTCAGCCTGTCAGTGCTCAGACCATACGCCTCACACTGCATCAAATTGGTCTGCTTGGCTGTCATCCCAGAAGGAAGCCTCTTCTAAAGATGATGCACAAGAAAGTCCCCAAACAGTTTGCTGAAGACAAGCAGACTAAGGACATGGATTACTGGAACTGTGTCCTGTGGTCTGATGAGGCAAAGAACAACTTATTTGGTTCAGATGGTGTCAAGCCTGTGTGGTGGCAACCAGGTGAGGAGCACTAAGACAAGTGTGTCTTGCCTACAGTCAAGCATGGTGGTGGGAGTGTCATGGTCTGGGGCTGCATGTGTGCTGCTGGTACTGAGGAGCTACAGTTGATTGAGGGAACCCTAAATGCCAACATGTACTGTGACATACTGAAGCAGAGCATGATCCTCTCCCTTCGGAGACAGGGCAGTATTCCACCATGATAACGACCTCCAAGATGATCACTGCCTTGTTAAAGAAGCTGAGGTTAAAGGTGATGGACTGGCCAAGCATGTCTCCAGACCTAAACCCTTTTGAGCATCTGTCGGTAGAGTTGAGCTGATACCTGGATGTTCGGGTTCATCTGGTTTGGACGAACTTCGCGGAAAAGTTCGGGTTCGGCACCGAACTTGACCGGAACGTGACCCCGAAACCCGAACCCCATTGAAGTTAATGGTGACCCGAACTTTTGGGCACAAAAATGGCTGTAAAAAAGTCCTGGGAAGGGCTAGAGAGCTACAAAAGGAAGCAAAATGGGGGTAAGAGCAGGACAAGTGCCCTGCAAACAAATGTGGATAGGGAAATAACTTAAAATCACATAAAAAAATACAACTGGGAGGAGGAGGTGCATGTGGAGTAGGAGTCTAGAGGTTGACTAGGCCGTGACCGTGGCAGTGTAGGTGGAAGTGGCGGTGGAGGAGGTAGCCAACACTGTTTTTTGTTTGTTTGGTTTTTTTTCTAATTGGGGTAGCCCCCAAAATATTGAGACAAATTAAAAAAAAAAACAAGTATACCAATGGCTGTGTGAGGCCAGTCTAAATGTCTATTCTGCACAAGGTACAGACAAGTCTTGTGGGATCCATGCCTGGTTCATTTTAATAAACATTAGCTTGTCCATGTTGGCTGTGCACAGGCGGCTGCGCTTGTCTGTGATAACGCCCCCTGCCGTGCTAAACACACGTTCAGACAATACACTGGCTGCAGGGCAGGCCAGCACCTCCAAGGCATAAAGGGCAAGCTCAGGCCATGTGCCCCATTTGGAGACCCAGAAGTTGAATGGGGCAGACCCATCAGTCAGTACGTATAGGCGTATGCACATATACTGTTCCACCATGTTGCTGAAATGCTGCCTCCTGCTAAGAAGTTGTCTATCAGCTGGTGGTGCTGTTTGTTGTGGCGTGCTGCTGACAAAGCTTTTCCACATTTCGGCCATGCTAACCCTGTCTTCTCAGGTGCTGGCGGTGCCACAGCTGCATTGGTAATCTCTTCCTCCTCCCCCGCCTTCGCCTTGTGCTTCCACTGAGCCCCCTGTGTTATTTGGGAATGCCCTCAGCAGCGCGTCTACCAGCGTGCGCTAGTAGTCGCGCATCTTCCGATCACGCTCCAGTGAGGAAATAAAGGACGGCACGTTGTCCTTGTAATGGGGATCAAGCAGGGTGGCCCCCCAGTAATCAGCACAAGTTAAAATGTGGGCAACTCGGCTGTCATTGAGCAGGCACTGCAACATGTAGTCGCTCATGTGTGCCAGGCTGCCCAGAGGCAAAGACAAGCTGTCCTCTGTGGGAGGTGTATCATCTGTGTCCTCCGTATCCCCCCAGCCATGCTCTAGTGATGCCCACGAGCTGCGTTGGGTGCCACCCTGCTGTGAACACGGTTCCTCCTCCTCCTCATCATCATCTTCCTTGTCCTCCTCATCCTCCAGAACTGTGCCCTGGCTTGAAAATTTTTTACCTGGCCTATGCTGGTGCAGGAACCCACCCTCCAAGCCACTTGTGAATGACTGGCCTGATAACCATGGAAATGACCCCTCTTCCTCCTCCTCTTCCTCCTGTGCCACATCCTCTTCCATCATCGCCCGAAGTGTTTTTTCAAGGAGACATAGAAGTGGGATAGTAACGCTGAGAACAGCGTCCTCGTCACTGACCATGTTGGTGGAGTACTCGAAACACCGCAATATGGTACACAGGTCTCGCATGGAGGCCCACTTGTTGGTGGTGAAGTGGTGCTGTTCCGCAGAGCGACTGACTCATGTGTGCTGCAGCTGAAACTCCCCTATTGCCTGCTGCTGCTCGCACAGTTTCTCCAGCATGTGCAAGGTGGAGTTCCACCTTGTGGGCACGTCACATAGGGGGACGGTGAGCGGGAAGGCCGAAGTTCTGCTGCAGCGCAGACAGGCGAGCATCAGAAGGGTGAGAATGCCGAAATCGCGCACAGACAGCCCGCACTTTCTGCAGCAGCTCTGACATATCCGGGTAGTTTTTAGAAATTTCTGCAGCACCAAATTCAGCACATGGGCAAGGCAAGGGATGTGCATCAAACCGGCTAGGCCCAGAGCTGCTACGAGATTTCACCCATTATCGCACACCACCAGGCCGGGCTTGAGGCTCAGTGGCAACAACCACTCATGGGTCTGTTGTTCAATGCCCGTCCACAGCTGCTGCGCAGTGTGGGGTTTATCCCCCAAACATATCAGTTTTAAAACAGCCTGCTGTCGTTTCCCCCTGGATGTGCTGAAGTTGGTGGTGAAGGTGTTACACTGAGCGGATGAGGAGGTGGTAGAGGAGGAGGAGGAAGCGCAGTAGGAGGAGGAGGCAACAGGAGGCAAAGAGAAATGCCCTGCAATCCTCGGTGGCGGAAGGACATGCGCCAAATGGCTAGCCGCCTCAGGCCCACCCGCCACTACATTTGCCCAGTGTGCAGTTAGCGAGATATAGCGTCCCTGCCCGTGCTTACTGGTCCACGTATCAGTGGTTATGTGGACCTTGCCACAGATGGCATTGTGCAGTGCACACTTGATCTCGTCCCCGACTTGTTTGTGCAGGGAAGGGATGACTTGTCTGGTAAAGTAGTGGCGGCCACCACCATCATGTTTTTAAAACTGTCCATGTCCACCAGACGGAATGACAGCATTTCTAAGGCCAGGAATTTTGAAATGCTGGCATTCAGGGCCAGGGATCGTGGGTGGGTAGGGGGGTACTTCCTCTTTCTCTCCAGGGTTTGGGAGATGGACAGCTGTAAGCTTCCATGGGACCGTGTGGAAATGCTTGGGGACGGTGGCGGACATGGTGGAGTTGATATCACATTGTCTGTTTGCTGTGTGGCAGGTGACACTGGCACTGTAGAGGTGGAGGAAGAGGAAGCAAGAGGAGGCCGAGACCTTTCTTGGATTTTGAGGTGCTTATTCCACTGCAGCTCGTGCTTTGCATGTAGATGCCTGGTCATGCAGGTTTTGTTCAGGTTTAGAACATTTATGCCTCGCTGCAGGCTCTCATTGCACAGCGTGCAAACCACTCTATCTTGTCGTCAGCACATTGTCTGAAGAACTGCCTCACTGGGGAACGGCTTTGAGCTGCCTTTGGTGTGCTAGGTCCCTGGGTGCGGTGGGTAGTAGCAGGCATACTGTCTAGGGGACGCTCGCTCCGCTTTTGCAACCTCCTTCCTCTTTTCCTGTGCTGGTGCCTCTGTGTGACCACCACCTCTTCCTCCAAACTGCACATATCACTCACATGACCTTCATTCCATGTGGGGTCTAGGACCTCACCATCCTCCTCCACATCATCTTCCACCCACCCTTCACCACTGCCCTCCTTGTCAGTCTGCACACTGTGGAAAGCCGCAGCAGTTGGCTCCTGTGTTTCGTCATCATCAGAGACGTGCTGCGCTGGTGTTTCCATGTACTCATCCTGCAACAGAAGTGGTTGGGCATCGGTGCACTCAATGTCTTCCACTTCTGGGGCAGGGCTATGTGGATGGAACACGGAAAGCACACCAGCAGAGTCATCAAAAAGCATAAGAGACTGTTGCATGATTTGGGGCTCAGACTGCTTGGCTGATTTACAAGAGGTGAAAGACAGATAGCCATGGGGTTCAGGTGCCAACTCTGAGCTTTCATCAAGGGACCGGGTGGGAGACAATGTGAAGGAACTGGAGGCATTGTCAGCCACCCTATCTACTAGCACCTGTACTTGTTCTGGCCTCACCATTCGATGAGCGGCATTTGGGCCTACCATATAACGTTGAAGGTTCTGTCTGCTACTTACACCTGAAGAAGGTGTTTCACTTCTTCACAAATCCACCACATCCTCTCCTTGCAACAGGAACTTCACTAACACCACCAACACCAGCAGCACCAGCAGCAACACGACCAGGACCACGACCCCGTCCCTTATTTGACGCTCTCCTCATTCTGGCCGCAAATGTACTATGTAGCACTATTTATTAATACAAAAAAAAAGAATAATAAATTCTTCTTCTTTTCTTTTTGGAAAACAGCAACGTAGACGCACTTTTTATTTTTGTGGAAGAAATGCACCGCTCACACCACCAGCAGGAACCTCTCCCTACACCAGTATGATATGATTTTAGAACAATAATCTGTCCCTCACGGGAGCAGCAGGAATCTCTCCCTGTAGCACTATGATGAGATGATTTTAGAACAATAATCTGTCCCTCACAGGAGCAGCAGAAACCTCTCCTTGTAGCACTATGATGAGATGATTTTAGAAAAATAATCTGTCCCTCACAGGAGCCACAGGAACCTCTCCCTGTAGCACTATGATGAGATGATTTTAGAACAATAATCTGTCCCTCACAGGAGCAGCAGGAACCTCTCCCTCTAGCAGTATGTGATGATTTTAGAACAATAATCTGTCCCTCAAAGGAGCAGCAGGAACCTCTTCCTCTAGCAGTATGTTATTATTTTAGAACAATAATCTGTCCATCACAGAACCAGCAGGAACCTCTCCCTCTAGCAGTATGTAATAATTTTAGAACAATAATCTGTCCCTCACAGCACCAGCAGGAACCTCTCCCTCCAGCAGTATGTGATGATTTTAGAACAATAATCTGTCCCTCACATGAGCAGCAGGAACCTCTCCCTCTAGCAGTAAGTGATGATTTTAGAACAATAATCTTTCCCTCACAGCACCAACAGGAACCTCTCCCTATAGCAGTAGGAGATGATTTTAGAACAATAATCTGTCCATTACGGCACCAGCAGGAACCTCTCCCTCTAGCAGTATGTGATGATTTTAGAACAATAATCTGTCCCTCACAGCACCAGCAGGAACCTCTCCCTCTAACAATATGTGATGATTTTAGAACAATAATTTGTCCCTCACAGCAGCAGCAGGAACCTCTCACTCTAGCAGTATGTGATGATTTTAAAACAATAATCTATCCCTTACAGGAGCAGCAGGAACCTCTCCCTCTAGCAGTATGTGATGATTTTAGAACAATAAATTGTCCCTCGCAGCAGCAGGAACCTCTCCCTATAGCATTAGGAGATGATTTTAGAACAATAATCTGTCCCTCGCAACCCCAGCAGGAACCTCTCCCTATAGCACTAGGAGATGATTTTAGAACAATAATCTGTCCCTCACAGCATCAACAGGAACCTCTCCTTATAGCAGTAGGATATGATTTTAGAACAATAATCTGTCCCTCACAGGAGCAGCAGGAACCTCTCACTCTAGCAGTATGTGATGATTTTAGAACAATAATCTGTCCCTTACAGGAGCAGCAGGAACCTCTCCCTCTAGCAGTATGTGATGATTTTAGAACAATAATCTGTCCCTCACAGCATCAACAGGAACCTCTCCTTATAGCAGTAGAATATGATTTTAGAACAATAATCTGTCCCTCACAGCACCCGCTGGAACCTCTCCCTGTAGCACTAGGAGATAATTTTAGAAAAATAATCTGTCCTTCACAGCACCAGCAGGAACCTCTCCCTATAGCACTAGGAGATGATTTTAGAACAATAATCTGTCCCTCACAGCGCCAGCAGGAACCTCTCCCTATAGCACTAGGGGATGATTTTAGAACAATAATCTGTCCCTCACAGCGCCAGCAGGAACCTCTCCATATAGCAGTAGGAGATAATTTTAAAACAATATTCTGTCCGTCACAGCACCAGCAGCAACCTCTCCCTATAGCACTAGGAAATGATTTTAGAACAATAATCTGTCCCTCACAGGGGCAGCAGGAACCTCTCCCTGTAACACTACGATGAGATGATTTTAGAACAATAATCTGTCCCTCACAGGAGCAGCAGGAACCTCTCCCTGTAGCACTATGATGAGATGATTTTAGAACAATAATCTGTCCCTCAAAGCACCAGCAGGAACCTCTCCCTGTAGCACTATGCTGAGATGAATTTAGAACAATAATCTGTCCCTAACAGGAGCAGTAGGAACTTCTCCCTCTAGCAGTATGTGATGATTTTAGAACAATAATCTGTCCCTCACAGCACCTTCTGGAACCTCTACCTCTAGCAGTATGTGATGATTTTAGAACAATAATCTGTCCGTCACAGGAGCAGCAGGAACCTCTCCCTCTAGCAGTATGTTATGATTTTAGAAGAATAATCTGTCCCTCACAGCACCAGCAGGCACCTCTCCCTATAGCACTAGGAGATGATTTTAGAACAATAATTTGTCCCTCACAGCACCAGCAAGAACTTCTCCCTATAGCACTAGGAGATGATTTTAGAACAAGAATCTGTCCCTCACAAGAGCAGCAGGAACCTCTCCCCATAGCACTATGATAAGATGATTGTAGAACAATAATCTGTCCCTCACAGGAGCAGCAGGAACCTCTCCCTCTAGCAGTATGTGATGATTTTAGAACAATAATCTGTCCCTCACAGGAGCAGAAGGAACCTCTCCCTCTAGCAGTATGTGATGATTTTAGAACAATAATCTGTCCCTCACAGCACCAGCAGGAACCTCTCCCTCTAGCAGTATATGATGATTTTAGAGCAATAATCTGTCCCTCACAGGAGCAGCAGGAACCTCTCCCTCTAGCAGTATGTGATGATTTTAGAACAATAATCTGTTCCTCACAGGAGCAGCAGGAACCTCTCCCTCTAGCAGTATGTGATGATTTTAGAACAACAATCTGTCCCTCACAGCACCAACTGGAACCTCTCCTTCTAGCAGTATGTGATGATTTTAGAACAATAATCTGTCCCTCACAGGAGCAGCAGGAACCTCTCCCTCTAGCAGTATGTGATGATTTTAGAACAATAATCTGTCCCTCACAGGAGCAGCAGGAACCTCTCCCTCTAGCAGCATGTCATGGTTTTAGAACAATAATCTGTCCCTCAAAGCACCTGCATGAACGTCTCCCTCTAGCAGTATGTGATGATTTTAGAACAATAATCTGTCCCTCACAGGAGCAGCAGGAACTCTCCCTCTAGCAGCATGTCATGATTTTAGAACAATAATCTGTCCCTCACAGCACCAGCAGGAACCTCTCCCTATAGCACTAGGAGATGATTTTAGAACAATAATCTGTCACTCACAGCACCAGTAGGAACCTCTCCCTATAGCACTAGGAGATGATTTTAGAACAATAATCTGTCCCTCAAAGGGGCAACAGGAACCTCTCCCTGTAGCACTATGATGGGATAATTTTAGAATAATAATCTGTCCCTCACAGGAGCAGCAGGAACCTCTCCATGTAGCACTATGATAATATGATTTTAGAACAATAATCTGTCCCTCACAGGAGGAGCAGGAACCTCTCCCTCTAGCAGTATGTGATGCTTTTAGAACAATAATCTGTCCCCCACAGGAGCAGAAGGAACCTCTCCCTCTAGCAGTATGTGATGATTTTAGAACAATAATCTGTCCCTCACAGCACCAACTGGAACCTCTCCTTCTAGCAGTATGTGATGATTTTAGAACAATAATCTGTCCCTCACAGCACTAGCAGGAACCTCTCCCTATAGCAGTATGTGATGATTTTAGAACAATAATCTGTCTCTCAGAGGAGCAGCAGGAACCTCTCCCTGTAGCAGTATGATGAAATGATTTTAGCACAATAATCTGTCCCTCACTAGAGCAGCAGGAACCTCTCCCTCTAGCTGTATGTGATGATTTTAGAACAATAATTTGTCCCTCACAGCACCAGCAGAAACTCTCCCTCTAGCAGTATGTGATGCTTTTAGAACAATAATCTGTCCCTCACAGGAGCAGCAGGAACCTCTCCGTCTAGCAGTATGTGATGATTTTAGAACAATATTCTGTCCCTCACAGATGCAGCAGGAACCTCTCCCTCTAGCAGTATGTGATGATTTTAGAACAATAATCTTTCCCTCACAGGAGCAGCAGGAACCTCTCCCTCTAGCAGCATGTCATGATTTTAGAACAATAATCTGTCCCTCAAAGCACCTGCATGAACCTCTCCCTCTAGCAGTATGTGATGATTTTAGAACAATAATCTGTCCCTCACAGAAGCAGCAGGAACTCTCCCTCTAGCAGCATGTCATGATTTTAGAACAATAATCTGTCCCTCACAGCACCAGCAGGAACCTCTCCCTATAGCACTAGGAGATGATTTTAGAACAATAATCTGTCCCTCACAGCACCAGTAGGAACCTCTCCCTATAGCACTAGGAGATGATTTTAGAACAATAATCTGTCCCTCAAAGGGGCAACAGGAACCTCTCCCTGTAGCGCTATGATGGGATAATTTTAGAATAATAATCTGTCCCTCACAGGAGCAGCAGGAACCTCTCCATGTAGCACTATGATAATATGATTTTAGAACAATAATCTGTCCCTCACAGGAGGAGCAGGAACCTCTCCCTCTAGCAGTATGTGATGATTTTAGCACAATAATCTGTCCCCCACAGGAACAGAAGGAACCTCTCCCTCTAGCAGTATGTGATGATTTTAGAACAATAATCTGTCCCTCACAGCACCTGCGGGAACCTCTCCCTCTAGCAGTATGTGATGATTTTAGAACAATAATCTGTCCCTCACAGCACCAGCTGGAACCTCTCCCTCTAGCAGTATGTCATGATTTTAGAACAATAATCTGTCCCTCACAGGAGCAGCAGGAACCTCTACCTCTAGCAGTATGTGATGATTTTAGAACAATAATCAGTCCCTCACAGCACGAGCAGGAACCTCTCCCTATAGCACTTGGAGATGATTTTAGAACAATAATCTGTCGCTCACAGCAACAGCAGGAACTTCTCCCTATAGCACTAGGAGATGATTTTAGAACAATAATCTGTCCCTCACAGCACTAGCAGGAACCTCTCCCTATAGCAGTATGTGATGATTTTAGAACAATAATCTGTCCCTCACATGAGCAGCAGGAACCTCTCCCTATAGCACTATGATGAGATGATTTTAGAACAATAATCTGTCCCTCACAGGAGTAGTAGGAACCTCTCCCTCTAGCAGTATGTAATGATTTTATAACAATAATCTGTCCCTCACAGCACCTTCTGGAACATCTCCCTCTAGCAGTATGTGATGATTTTAGAACAATAATCTGTCCGTCACAGGAGCAGCAGGAACCTCTCCCTCTAGCAGTATGTGATGATTTTAGAACAATAAACTGTCCCTCACAGCACCAGCAGGAACCTCTCCCTATAGCACTAGGAGATGATTTTAGAACAATAATCTGTCCCTCACAGCACCAGCAAGAACTTCTCCCTATAGCACTAGGAGATGATTTTAGAACAATAATCTGTCCCTCACAGGAGCAGCAGGAACCTCTCCCTCTAGCAGTATGTGATGATTTTAGAACAATAATCTGTCCCTCACAGGAGCAGCAGGAACCTCTCCTTCTAGCAGTATGTGATGATTTTAGAACAATAATCTGTCCCTCACAGCACCAGCTGGAACCTCTCCTTCTAGCAGTCTGTGATGATTTTAGAACAATAATCTGTCCCTCACAGAACTAGCAGGAACCTCTCCCTATAGCATTATGTGATGATTTTAGAACAATAATCTGTCCCTCACAGGAGCAGCAGGAACCTCTCCCTGTAGCAGTACGATGAGATGATTTTAGAACAATAATCTCTCCCTCACTAGAGCAGCAGGAACCTCTCCCTCTAACTGTATGTGATGATTTTAGAACAATAATCTGTCCCTCACAGCACCAGCAGGAACCTCTCCCTCTAGCAGTATGTGATGCTTTTAGAACAATAATCTGTCCCTCACAGGAGCAACAGGAACCTCTCCCTCTAGCAGTATGTGATGATTTTAGAACAATATTCTGTCCCTCACAGGTGCAGCAGGAACCTCTCCCTCTAGCAGTATGTGATGATTTTAGAACAATAATTTGTCCCTCACAGCAGCAGCTGGAACCTCTCCCTCTAGCAGTATGTGATGATTTTAGAACAATAATCTTTCCCTCACAGGAGCAGCAGGAACCTCTCCGTCTAGCAGTATGTCATGATTTTAGAACAATAATCTGTCCCTCACAGGAGCAGCAGGAACCTCTCCCTCTAGCAGTATGTCATGATTTTAGAACAATAATCTTTCCCTCAAAGCACCAGCGTGATGCTCTCCCTCTAGCAGTATTTGATGATTTTAGAACAATAATCTGTCCCTCACAGCACCAGCAGCAACCTCTCCCAATAGCACTAGAAGATGATTTTAGAACAATAATCTGTCCCTCACAGCACCAGTAGGAACCTCTCCCTATAGCACTAGGAGATGATTTTAGAACAATAATCTGTCCCTCACAGGGGTAGCTGGAACCTCTCCCTGTAGCACTATGATGAGATAATTTTAGAATAAAAATCTGTCCCTCACAGGAGCAGCAGGAACCTCTCCCTGTAGTACGATGATGAGTTGATTTTTGAACAATAATCTGTCCCTCACAGGAGCAGCAGGAACCTCTCCCTGTAGCACTATGATAAGATGATTTTAGAACAATAATCTGTCCCTCACAGGAGGAGCAGGAACCTCTCCCTCTAGCAGTATGTGATGATTTTAGAACAATAATCTGTCCCTCACAGGAGCAGAAGGAACCTCTCCCTCTAGCAGTATGTGATGATTTTAGAACAATAATCTGTCCCTCACAGCACGAGCAGGAACCTCTCCCTATAGCACTAGGAGATGATTTTAGAACAATAATCTGTCCCTCACAGCACCAGTAAACTGTACCTAGTCCAGTATCAGATGGTTTTAGAACGCTAAGCTTTCCCCTCACAGCACCGCCAGGAACCTATCTGTAATACAGGATGAGATGATATTAGATTGGTAATCTGTCCCTCACAGCACTAGTAAACTGTTCCTAGTCCAGTATCACATCATTTTAGAACCCTAAGCTTTCCCCTCACAGCACCGCCAGGAACCTATCTGTAATGCAGGATGAGATGATATTAGATTGGTGATCTATCCCTCACAGCACTAGTAAACTGTACCTAGTCCAGTATCAGATTGTTTTAGAATGCTAAGCTTTCCCCTCACTGCACCACCAGGAACCTTTCTGTAATACAGGATGAGATGATATTAGATCGGTAATCTATGCCTCACAGCAGTAGTGAACTCTACCTAGTCCAGTATCAGATGGTTTTAGAACGCTAAGCTTTCCCTTCACAGCACCGCCAGGAATCTGTCTGTAATGCAGGATGAGATCATATTAGATCGGTAATCTGTCCCTCAGGGCGCCGGCAGCATGCTTTCCCTACACTAGCCTGAGACGATGTGACACGCGGCATACATGACTCCAACTCATATAGAGGCTGGGTCACATGATGCACTAGCCTATCACAGCCATGCCATTAGTGGGCATGGCGGTGATGGCTTCTAAGGGCAAACAAGTGAAACATTTGTTGATTGGCTGCCCTGCAGCTATTCAACAGGCTCCAAAAATAGTCTGGGTCACATGATGCACTGGCCAATTACAGCCATGCCATTAGTGGGCATGGCTGTGATGGCTTCTAAGGGCAAACAAGTAAAATGCTTGTTGATTGGCGGCCCTGCAGCTATAGAAAAGGCACGCAAAGTACCCGAATGTGGAACACGAACCTGGACTTTTTTTCAGATGTCCGGGTTTGGGGCACGGCCACCCCAAAGTCCGGTACGGACCCGAACTTTACAGTCTGGGTTCGCTCAATTCTATCTGTCGGGCATCCTTAAATGGAAGATGGAGGAGCACAATGTCTCTAACATCCACCATCTCTATGATGTCGTCATGGAAGAGTGGAAGAGGACTCCAGTGACAACCTGTGAAGCTCTGGTGAGCTCCATGCCCAAGAGGGTTAAGGCAGCGCTGGAAAATAATGGTGGCCACACAAAATATTGACACTTTGGGCCCAATTTTGACATTTCCAGTTAGGGGTGTACTCCTTTTTGTTGCCAGTGGTTAAGACATTAATGGCTGTGTGTTGAGTTATTTTGAAGGGACAGAAAATTTACACTGTTATACAAGCTGTACACTCACTACTTGACATTGTAGCAAAGAATCATTTCTTCAGTATTGTCACATGAAAAGATATAATAAAATATTTACAAAAATGTGAGAGGTGTACTCACTTTTGTGAGTCCTGGCAGTCGGAAGGTCTCAGTACACATTCACATTGGGACACAGCTAATTTTCAAAATGGACAATTTTGTATTTTTTTGTCATTCATTTTAAACTATTTTAATCACTTATGCAGTGCTTTGAAAATTCCCAGATACAGCCTGAAGTGTTGCATTTTGTACATGAACTTATATTGAGATTGTTTTTTGCACTACTGCACTTTGGAATTTTTTTGTATTAATTTATCTGCATTTACCTTTTTGTGCACTGTTTATATTGCCATTTGCACATTTTGGCATTGCAAGTCACTCTTTGCATGTAATATTATGCACTATGTGGTAGTGCGGTATAAGATTTGGTTTATTTAATTTGCATAGGACTTTGTGTCTGTGACATGGGCAGCTCAACATTTAAATTGTATGTGGTAGTGTGGTATAAGATTTGGTTTATTTAATTTGTATAGGACTTTGTGTCTGTGACATGGGCAGCTCAACATTTAAATTGTAATTTTCCATTGCGCAGGTAAAGAAACCATTTTTATGGTTTCACATTCTCACTTTGTTGCAAAGCCCATGGAAGGGCTATATGTAACGTTTGGTACAGAAAACAAGGTAGAATATCCATCTTATTGCCATTCTCCCTAACCAAGAGTGTTTCCCCGTAACCCTAGATTGCAACCTACTGATCATTGAGTTCAGCATGGGCAAATAATTCAATTCATAGATCTTTTCTTCTGAAGGGGCAATATTCACCCCTAAATATTTAAGAGACTGCAGTTCCCATCGAAATGGAAAATTCATTTCCAGTATTTCTTTTTTAATTAACGGTGCAATAATATTAAGACACCGGGATTTTGTAACATTTACATTGAGGTTACTATAAAGACCAAATTGTTCCAATTCGTGAAGATTGGTTGGAAAGGCTATTCTTGGATTAAATATATATATGAGTATATCATCTACAAAAATGCTCAGTTTATATGAACTGTTGCCTACCCCCTGGATAGAGGGATTAGACTGTAAAGCAACCGCCAGGTGTTCCGTGGTCAAAATGTACAAATATGGTGATAGCGGACATCCCTGTTATGTTCCCTTAGAGAATTTAACTGGTGGGGACAGTGTCCCATTAATCCTTATCCTAGCAGATGGGGCTATATAGAGAGTATATAGAGCCATTATTTTTTGTATAAATTCTTGCAGGAGACCTATTTGTTGCAGAGATGCTACCATAAACCTCCATTCCATTAGATCAAAGGCCTTCTCTGCATCTTAACATAGAAGACAGAGTGGGCTCTTGGATCTCCGGGCATGGTGTATCAAGAAGATTGTCTTTAAGATGTTGTCATGGGCTTCCCTATTTGGGACAAATCCCACCTGATCTAAGCCTATTAAGGAGGGAATCATGGTTTGTAGGTGCGTGCAAGAGTTTAGCAACGATTGTTAGGTTCACATTTATTAAAGCGGTAGTAAACCCCCAAGTAATAAACCCCTATAATAAGGCTTACCTGTAGGTAAAATGAATATCTCCTAAACCTACATGGTTTAGGAGATATTCGCCCTGCATGCAGCCGCTGACATTAACGGCGCATGCGCTCTGATGATCAAGCCGAGGTGGCTGGAAAATCAGAGCTGGCTGCCGGAACGAAGAGCTCCCGTGCGCATGTGCGTGAGTGATGTCATGCGGCTCTGGCCACTCACAGCGCCGGAGCCGCGTACCCGGAAGAAAGAAGAGGACCATCATGTCAGCTCCCTCAGCGCTGACCAACTCGGGCATCGGGGGCCTCGTTCTAAGGTAAGTATTTCATAATATGTTAGTATGCAATGCATACTAATATATTATGCTATTGTCGTGCAGGATTTTTTTTTTTTTTTCATGTGGGTTTACTACCGCTTTAAGGACATGATCTTATAAGTAGAACATTGAGTAGGAACCTTTTCTGCTTTTGCTATAGGATTAATTTGGGCCTTCTGGGTTTGCTTGGTGAATGGACAGTCAGGCTTAATTTCATTGTAAATGTTGCACAGAACGAGATTGAGGATGTCTCCAAATCGCTTAAAGGAGGCACCTGAAAACCCACCTGAGCTGGGGCTTTTACCTGGTTTTAAGGATTTGATGACCTCAATAACTTCTTCTATTGAAAAAAGGTTGGAGAGGCTCTTCACCTTCTTCTCTGACTGGGTAGAGCAGTGTAATTAATATAGTTAGAGAGTTGGAAGTGGCTGAGGCTGTATCTGATGGGGATACAGTTGTATCCCTTAGGTTGCATATTGAAGAATTAGTAATCATGAATAGTGGAAGATATTTGTTCAGTGTCTTATACAGGCCGGTATTAGTGGGTCACCAGCACAAGCTTTGCCTCTTTGCAAATTATCTCACCCTACTTATTTTTAACTCTATTGCCTCATTGCTGAACCTTTTCTAGGTCCTAGATAAGTTCACTAATATTTTATGACTATGAGAAAAGGCTCTCAGCTTCTGCCTCCCCCATGCACCCTAAACCCCTTAATACAGATATTCAGTTTTTAATGGCCTGTAGGTGTTCTTCCCTACCTTGGGATTAACCTCTCCCAATCCTGTGATACAGTATTTAATGTCAGTTTTCTTTACCTAAATTAAATAAGTCAAAAGCACAAAAACACACTGGCAGCATGGATTACAGTAAATATCCCTTATCATGGTTATCAATTCCCTTTATCATCTTGGCTCATACTCTAAATAAGACTACATAGTACAGTTGATAACAACCACCTCAATGTCTCTTAGCCCCTTTCATGCATTTAGACTAATTACTTCATGCATTCCAACTCAATACCTGCTTACATTTAAAATTCATACTTATCATTAAATACGCATCTGTAGATATATTTCACCAGCCTGATAAATCATTCTTATCCGTCTACCCCCAGATGTCAGTTCTGCTATGAACCCTCTTGAAAAAATATCCAAGGTTTGGGAAGGACAAGATGGATCACCATACAAACAACCCTGCATTAGAAATGTTATCACTAACAGATGTCAGCCATAGGTTGCCCAAGAGAAAGAAGTAAAGAATCAGTGAAGTTTAAACAGGAAGACCAGTTCAAAATTTTAAAAACAAAATAAGGAAAAAAAATCTGGCTTTAATCATACCACTATGATGACATTTTGTATGGGCTGAATAAAATGATCAGTTTACACATTTGTTTTAAATCTAAGATACTAGCTCAAGACTTAGAGAGGTGTAATGTTGCTGTATACAAAACGATAGTAGGTAGGTAGAAGAGTGGAAAAACTTTTTGACAAAATCCTAATTATATGTGTATATATATATATATATATATATACACACTATATTATAT
The DNA here is from genome assembly GCA_018402905.1 of Glandirana rugosa. Classification (NCBI taxonomy): domain Eukaryota; kingdom Metazoa; phylum Chordata; class Amphibia; order Anura; family Ranidae; genus Glandirana; species Glandirana rugosa. The sequence continues at coordinate 9,681 of BLSH010553296.1, read as the reverse complement.
ATATATATTCAT
>BLSH010553244.1:4555-19376 GCA_018402905.1 Glandirana rugosa | reverse complement strand
TCATGGACAGTACTCGGGTACTCTGATGGGTTGGTGACAGGTACTCGGGCAGATGGGCTGGTGACAGGTACTCGTGTACTCTGATGGGCTGGTAACAGGTACTTGGGTACTTAGATGGGCTGATGACAGGTACTCGGATACTCTGATGGGCTTGTGATAGGTACTCGGGTACTCAGATTGGCTGGTGACAGGTACTCGGGTATTCAGATGGGCTGGTGACAGGTACTCGGGTATTCAGATGGGCTGGTGACAGGTACTCGGGTACTCAGATGGGCTGGTGACAGGTACTCAGGTACTCAGACGAATTGGTGACAGGTGCTCGGTACACTGATGGGCTGGTGACAGGTACTCGGGCACTCTGATGGGCTGGTGACAGGTACTCAGGTACATTGATGGGCAGGTGGCAGGTACTCGGGTACTTTGATGGGCAGGGAACAGGTACTCTGCTGGGCTGTGACAGGTACTTTGATGGGGTGGTGACAGGTACTTTGATGAGGTGGTGACAGGTCCTTTTTCTTACTGGGGGCAGGGCAATCAGTGTGCTTGGTGTGTACACTAAGCAGTAACAAGCTGTTACCGCAATCTCCTTCTCACACACGATCGGTGTGTGAGGAGGAGAACCCGGTAACAGCTCGTTAACGCGGTTTGTATACATCATGTGACCGGCTGTGATTGGACACAGCCGGTCACGTGGTAAAGAGCCAATTTCATTGGCTCTTTACCCTGATCGGGGCTGGGCTTTGTCTGAGGGACAAGCCTCAACCCCGATCGCCACGCAGCGCTCCCCCGAGGCCACGTACAAGCGGCATGAACGCGGATCCCTGAAATGACCGGCTGTGACTGGACACAGCCGGTCACGTTGTAAAGAGCCAGTTTTATTGTCTCTTTCCCCTGATCATGGATGGGCTGCATCCCAAGGGACACGCCCAATCACCGATCGTCACGCAGTAGCTGTGAAATACCGAGGATGTCATATGACGTCCTCCCAGGATGGGAGATCCCATCTGTGGACGTCATATTACTATAGCCCGGTATTGAAGGTGTTAAAGTATAGTATAAGCCTAATGCATGTATATTATTTGAGAGAAGTAAAGTATTTCGGAAGATTAAAAGCCATAAGGAAATGGAATATAAAGATTTGGAATAGGATTACTTTTTGAATATAATAATAATAAAAAAATGTATATATATACTTACGCTAAAAGATTACTTACCACAGATGATGTTTCTCCGATCTGGTGAAAGATCTGGTTGTCATAGAAAACCTAGCAAAGAATAAAAAAATTGGGTTACTACTGGACAAAAACTGAGTGGTAAAAAAAAAAAATCTGTTCTTATCAGTTTTCGGGGAGAGAACACTGACCCCCATCCCCCTGGAGGTGAAATGTGCCCCTGGTTTAGGCATTGCCAGGGGTGCCATAACTCTCATGGTGGGGGAGCGCACACTGAGTTTTGTTGGCACCAAGATCACTATTGGTGACCACTACACCATACACACTATTTTGACATCTGCCTCTAGGGCTGGGCATTTTGGCCAGGACCAGAGGAATTTTTTATTCCTGGCCGAAAGGCCAGCCTTTCTATTGCACTGCACAATGGCACTATTACACTTCTCCACTTCCCTTTCTCCACTTTTACTTGTGTATTTTGTCACATTTGTCTCTTTTTTTTTTGGTTGTACTGTACACTTTATTCACGTTAGATTAGTAGGGCTGTGAAAGAAGCTTGTGGTGGAATGTGCCCCTGGTTTAGACATGGCCAGGGGTGCCATAACTCTCACTGTGGGGGAGCTCACACTGAGTTTTGTTCGCACCAAGGTCACTACACCATACACACTATTTTCACATCTGCCTCTAGGGCTGGGCCTTTTAACCAGGGCCAGAGGAATTTTTTATTCTTGGCCGAAGGCCAACCATTGTATTGCACTGCACAATGGCACAATTACACTTCTCCACTTCCCCTTCCCCACTTTTATTTGTATGTTTGTCTCTTTTTTTTTTTGCTTGCTCTGTACACTTTATTCATGTTTGATTAGTAGGGCTATGAAAGAAGCCCGTGGCGGTATGTGCCCCTGGTTTAGGCATGGCCAGGGGTGCCATAACTCTCGCTGTGGGTGAGGTCACACTGAGATTTGTTGGCACCAAGGTCACTACACCATACACACTATTTTCACATCTGCCTCTAGGGCCAGGCCTTTTTGCCAGGACCAGAGGAATTTTTTATTCCTGGCCGAAAGGCCAGCCATAGTATTGTACTGCACAATGGCACTATTGCACTTCTCCACTTCCCTTTCCCCACTTTTATTTGTGTGTTTGTCATGCTTGTCTCTTTTTTTTTTGGTTGCACTACCACCCGCTTTCCATTACAATGTTATCACGTCTCGGCCTTTTGGCCATGATCAGGAGTCACATCAGCTTTAGCCCTTATGGGTGTCCCTGCTGCCTAGCTGGGACATTGGTAGGCACTTTGATCTAACCAAGCCACTTGGCCCTTGTGGGGTACCCTCTGCTCGGCCTTGTAGGATTGTTGATTAAATTCGGCTTCACCTACTTGCTGCTATTGGGTTAGAGCAGTGATCTCCAAACTGTGGCCCGGGGGCCAGATGTGGCCCTTTACTTGCCTCTATCTGGCCCTTGGGGCACTACTCCTCCAACTGACACCATCAAGGGGCACTATTTCTCCCAAGTAAAACCAATGATGGGACACTATTTCTCCCACTGATACCAACAAAGGGAATTATTTCTCAAATTAAAACCAATGATGGGACACTATTCCTCCCACTAATACCAACAAGAGGCATTATTCCTCCCAATAAAACTAATGATGGGGCATTGCTTGCGTCCACTGACCAGAGACTGGCCCACCCAAAACCTGAAAGACAGTAAAACTGGCCTTTGCTGTAAAACTTTGGAGACCCCTGGGTTAGAGGCTTAGCCCCCACACGAAACGAGACTGCGATCTACCTTACCACCCTCTTTTATTTGTGTGTTTGTCGTGTTTTGTCAGGTTTGTTTCTTTTTTTGGTTGCACTGTACACTTTTGATTAGTAGGGCTGTGAAAGAAGCCTGTGGTGGTATGTGCCCCTGGTTTAGGAATGGCCAGGGGTGCCATAAATCATACTGAGTTTTGTGGCACCAAAGCCACTACATCATACACAATATTTTCACATCTGCCTCTAGGACCAGGCCTTTGGGCCATGACCAGAGGTATTTTTTATTCCTGGCCGAAAGGCCAATCATTGAATTGCACTGCACAATGGCACTATTGCACTTCTCCACTTACCTTTCCACACTTTTATTTGTGTGTTTGTCACTTTTGTTTTTTTTTGGTTGCACTACCACCCTTTTTCCCTTTCCATTACAATGTTATTGCGTCTCGGCCTTTTGGCCATGATCAAGTGTCAAATCAACTTTATCCCTTAGGGGCATCTCTGCTGCCTAGCTGGGACGTTGGTAGACCCTTTGATCTACCCAAGCCACTTGGTCCTTGTGGGGTACCCTTTGCTCGGCGTTTTAGGATTGTCAATTAAATTCGGCTTCACCTACTTGCTGCTATTGGGCTAGCCCCCACACGGAACGAGACTGCGACCTACCCTACCACCCTCTTTTATTTGTGTGTCTGTCGTGTTTTGTCACGTTTGTCTCTTTTTTTGGTTGCACTGTACACTTTATTCACGCTTGATTAGTAGGGCTGTGAAAGAAGCCCGTGGTGGTATGTGCCCCTGGCTTAGACATGGCCAGGGGTGCCATAATTCTCACTGTGGGGAAGCTCACACTGAGATTTGTTGGCACCAAGGTCACTACACCATACACACTATTTTCACATCTGCCTCTAGGGCCAGGCCTTTTGGACAAGACCAGAGGAATTTTTTATTCCTGGCCGAAAGGCCAGCCATTGTATTGCACTGCACAATGGCACTATTGCACTTCTCTATGTCCCTTTTCCCATTTTTATTTTTGTGTTTGTCTTTTTTTTGGTTGCACTATCACCCTCTTTCCATTACACTGTTATTGCGTCTCGGCCTTTTGGCCATGATTAAGTGTCCCATCGACTTAGCCCTTAGGGGTGTCCCTGCTGCCTAGCTGGGACATTGGTAGGCACTTTGATCTACCCAAGCCACTTGGTCCTTGTGGGGTACCCTCTGCTCGGCCTTGTAGGATTGTCGATTAAATTCGGCTTCACCTACCTGCTGCTATTGGGTTAGCCCCCACACGGAACGAGACTGCGATCTACCCTACCACCCTCTTTTATTTGTGTGTTTGCATGTTTTGTCACGTTTGTCTTTTTATTTGATTGCACTTTACACTTTATTCATGTTTGATTAGTAGGGCTGTGAAAGAAGCCCGTGGTGGTATGTGCCCCTGGCTTAGGCATGGTCAGGGGTGCCATAACTTTCACTGTGGGGAAGCTCACACTGTGTCAGGAAAAGACTGTTCTCAGCCTTTCCGCGGTGGTGCGCCGGAAACGGCGCCTGGCGGCCCTATTTCAGTCAGCAGAGCCCTGCAGCCGGTGCTGTCCGCTCTACAAAGTTCCCTGCACCTGTGACCCCCCGGTGACTACTTTCGTGTGATTTCCTGTTCCTGTGACCCTGGCTTTCCCTTGGACCTGTTGATATCTGCCTGCATCTGACCCCGGCTTGTTTACGACCATCCGCTTGCCTGCTCCCACTGTACTTCTGCTGCCAGCATGTTGCCGACCCTGCCTGTACCCGACCATCCGTTTGCCTGATCCCGTTGTACCGCACCGCCTGCCAGTTGCCAACCCGGACTGAACCACTACTCTCCTGTTTTGCACGAGCTACCTTGGACTTCTCCTTACCACCTGAAGATTGTCCAGCCCTCGTGCCCCCCTGTGCTCCAGAGCTCCCTGTCCACACTACCAGGGGTTCTCGAACCAGGGCCGCAAGAGAGGTTGCCCCCACATAAGCCAGACTCTACCACCAGGTACGTGACAGAAGTGGACAGCCATGTCAGGGTCTGCGCCGGGGCCCTCTCCTATGGAGGAGCTATGCACGCACCTCGCTGGACTAACCCAAGCAGTGCAAAATCTGCAGGAAGGATATGCACGCTTGGAAGATCAAGTTCAGGACTTGACCACTCCTAATCCCTCCAGCAGGGGGCACACATCTCCCCGTACCTCAGTGACTCTGCCCATGGAGCCTAAGGTACCTATGCCTGAGTGGTTTACGGGGAACCGCAGGAAGTTCAGGGCCTTCCGCAGTGCCTGCTACTTGTATTTTGCTCTCCAGCCCCACAAGGTGGGCCTGGTAATATCCCTCCTCCAGGACGACCCCCATGCCTGGGCTCATCGGCTTCTGGAGCAAAAGGCCCCTGAGGTCTCCACTTTGGACGGATTCTTCAAGGCTGTGGCCCAGCTATATGAGGATCCACACCTGGCAGCCACAGCTGAGTCTATACTCCATGCCCTCCAGCAGGGTGACCGCCCTGTGGAGGACTACGTATCCGAGTTCCAGTACTGGAGCGCTGATACCGCTTGGAATGGTGCGGCCCTCTGCCACCAGTTCCGGCTGGGACTTTCCGAAGCGCTCAAGGATGAGTTGGCACGTGTCGGGGTTCCTCATACCCTGGAAGCGCTCATTAATCTGGCCATCCAGATAGACCGTCGTTTGCGGGAGCACAGCGCAGAGAGGGTCACCGTGTCCCTGCACCCTTCCTGGATGCCTCCCCAAGCACCTACCCTTCCAGGTCCCAGCTCAGCGGCAACCCCCTCCTCCTCTCCACGAAGTCATCCTGAGTCCTGGCGGTCTAGCTTTTTCCGCCCATCCTTATCCCTGGAAGAACGCCAGCGGCGGATGGACGGTAATTTGTGCCTCTACTGCGGCAGTTCGGGGCATCTCCTCAGTAGTTGCCCCGCCAAGACTGGCAAGAAACCTACTCCAGTCCTAGGGGAGGTGCTATCCCTGCCGGGTTCTCAGCCGCACCTGACCCTCCGCATCCTGTTGCAGCTCCCCGACAAGGACATTCAAGTGTCGGCTATTCTGGATTCGGGAGCATGCAGCTGCTTCATAGATTTGTCATTTGCTGCCCAGCATCGGGTCCCTCTCAGGCCTAAGGAACGCCCATTGTCAATCCGTTTGGCAGATGGGTCAGCCATCAAGTCAGGTGCAGTGAATCAGGAAACCTTTCCTTTGCCGACCCGGACGGCCGAAGGCCACACTGAGTTACTGGTGCTGGATGTCATCGCTTCCCCGTTGAGTCCCGTGATCCTGGGTCTCCCGTGGCTCCGAGCACACAGTCCTCACATTGACTGGAACTTGGGTGAGGTCCGGTTCTGGTCCCCATACTGCCGGGATAACTGCTTCCCACCATCCCAGGTAGCACCGCCAATGGTGCTCTCCCTCAATCCTGACCCGGACCAGGAAACCCGCCTTGCTATTCCCGAAGTGTACCAAGACTTCTGGGACATCTTTAGTAAGAAGGGAGCAGACACCTTACCTCCACATCGGCCATACGATTGCCCGATAGACCTGCTGCATGGAGCCGAGATTCCTTTCGGCAGAATATTCCCACTCTCCGAAGTGTAGCTTGTGGCTCTCAAGGTCTACATCGAGGAGAATTTACAGAAGGGTTTCATCAGGCCTTCCACGTCCCCAGCAGGAGCTGGGATCTTTTTCGTGGAAAAAAAGGATCATACTCTCCGGCCATGTATTCACTACCGGGATCTTAACAAGATCACAATCAAAAACAGATTCCCCCTGCCTCTGGTTCCGGAACTGTTTCAGCGCCTCGGCTCTGCAGCCGTGTTTACCAAGCTGGATCTTCGGGGGGCTTATAATCTGATCCGCATACGGGAGGGGGATGAATGGAAGATGGCTTTTCGCACACGATTTGGCCACTTCGAATATTTGGTCATGCCCTTCGGGCTGTGCAATGCCCCAGCCACTTTCCAGCATCTGCTCAACGATATCTTCAGGGACTTTCTTGATCAATTTGTTGTAGTATATCTGGACGATATCTTGATCTTTTCCCCCTCCCTAGAGGAACATCGGAAACACGTCAGGCGTGTACTCAGCCGCCTACGACAGCATGGCCTGTATGCTAAAGCCGAAAATTGTGCCTTTGAACGCACGAAGATCGCCTTCTTGGGATTCCAGATCTCCACCTCTGGCACAACCATGGATTCCCAAAAAGTCGCAGCTATTGTGAACTGGCCCCCACCAGCGGACAAAAAGGCGGTACAACGCTTCGTTGGCTTTGCCAATTTTTATAGAAAGTTCATCCGGGGTTTTTCTGCTGTTATCTCCCCGATAACACAGCTAACCAAACAAAACACCCGCTTCGCCTGGACCCCGGAAGCACAAAGTGCCTTTCAGACCTTAAAAAGGCTATTCACCTTGGCACCTGTTCTTAAACACCCCGACTCCACGCGGCCCTACATCTTGGAGGTAGATGCTTCGGAACCCGCTGTCGGGGCAGTCTTGTCCCAGAGACAGGGGCCTAAGGCGTCCCTGCACCCCATCGCCTTCTTCTCACTGAAGCTCTCTCCCCCTGAGAGAAACTACGACTTGGGTGACAGGGAGCTTCTAGCCATTAAATCCGCCCTGGAGGAATGGCGGTACCTCTTGGAAGGGGCTACTCACCCAGTTTTGGTCTTCACGGACCACAAAAACCTAGAGTATCTTAGGACTGCCAAGAGACTTAGACCCCGCCAAGCACGATGGGCCCTATTTTTCTCCCGGTTTAATCTACACATTACGTACCGGCCCGGATCCAAGAATGTCAAGCCAGATGCGCTGTCTAGGATGTTCCACGAAACCGGAGAAATTCCCCCGCCTGACACCATCCTACCAGTGCACCACTTCCTCCTAATCCAAGAGGATCTCCTAACTCAGATCAGGCAAATGTTGGCCAGCTCCGCCATACCCGCAGTTCCTGGACTTGCTCTCAAGGATGGTTTATGGTGGTCGGGTACGCAAGTCTTCGTGCCAGAACAGCTTCGCCTGTCCGCCCTGGAACTCTGCCATGACCATCACTTAGCTGGACACTTTGATCATCGGAAAACTACCGAGCTACTTGCCGGCACCTTTTGGTGGCCACAGTTGAGAGAGGACTGTAGAACTTACGTGAAGGCTTGTCCTGCCTGTGCTAGGAACAAGGTGGAAAGAACCAGAGCCTGGGGTCTATTAAATCCATTACCTGTCCCTGAGCGCCCGTGGGCACAGATCTCAATGGACTTCATTGTGGAATTGCCCCCATCCGCAAGCTATACAACGATCTTCGTGGTGGTCGACCACCTCACGAAGATGGCACATTTTATCCCGATGAGGGGCACCCCCTCGGCCACAGAAACGGCCAAAGTCTTCATCCGGGAAGTTATCCGCCTACACGGCATTCCGAAAAGCGTGGTATCGGACAGAGGGGTGCAATTCACCTCCCGAGTCTGGAGGTCCCTGTGCTCCATCTTAGGAATCAAGTTAGCCTTTTCGTCGGCCTACCACCCGCAGTCCAACGGCCAAACGGAAAGGACCAACCAGACCCTGGAGCAATATCTCCGATGCTACTCTTCCTACTCCCAAGATGACTGGGTCTCCTTGTTACCACTAGCCGAGTTCGCCTACAATTCCATCCATTCTGCCACCAAGCAGTCTCCGTTTTTGGGCGAATCTCGGCTACCATCCCACATTCCTGCCTGTTTCCGTCCCAGAAAGTGCCATCCCGGCCACACAGGAAATCACCAAATTTTTGGAAGAAAACAACAAGATGCTGCAGGAGACCCTTGCGCAGACTCAGGAATGTAACAAGGAACTTTATGATAGGAAGAGATGCGGAGAGCTGGACCTCCAGCCTGGCAATTGGGTCTGGTTGGCGACCACTAATCTGCGACTGTCCTGTCCATCAAAAAAGCTGGAACCAAAATTCATAGGACCTTTCCCAGTTAAAAAGAGGATTAACAAGGTGGCCTATGAACTCGACCTGCCATCCTCACTCAAGATCCATCCGGTGTTCCACGTCCGCCTCCTAAAGCCAGTGGCCAAGGATCTGTTTCCTGGACGACGGTCGGCTCCACCTGGACCAGTAGTAATAGATGGAGAGGAGGAGTTTGAGGTGGAATCAATTCTCGATTGTAGAAGAAGAGCTGGGGGAGTACAGTTTCTGGTAAAATGGAAGGGTTACGGCCCTGAGGAAAACTCATGGGAGCCAGAAAGCAACTTTCATGCCCAGGAAATGGTCATAACTTTTTGGAGAAACAATCCAGCCAAGAGCGCCCAGATGGGCATCCGGAGACTGCCCCTTGGGGGGGCAATGTCAGGAAAAGACTGTTCTCAACCTTTCCGCGGTGGTGCGTGCGCCTGTGCACGTTCGCGCGCGCCTTGTGCGCACCCGCGTACGCGCGCGCTCACGTGCACGCGCCGAAAACGGCGCCTGGCGGCCCTATTTCAGTCAGCAGAGCCCTGCAGCCGGTGCTGTCCGCTCTACAACGTTCCCTGCACCTGTGACCCCCTGGTGACTATTTTCGTGTGATTTCCTGTTCCTGTGACCCCGGCTTTTCCTTGGACCTGTTGATATCTGCCTGCATACGACCATCCGCTTGGCTGCTCCCACTGTACTTCTGCTGCCAGCACATTGCCGACCCTGCCAGTACCCGACCATCCGTTTGCCTGATCCCGTTGTACCGCACCGCCTGCCAGTTGCCAACCCGGACTGAACCACTACTCTCCTGTCTTGCACGAGCTACCTTGGACTTCTCCTTACCACCTGAAGATTGTCCAGCCCTCGTGCCCCCCCCTGTGCTCCAGAGCTCCCTGTCCACACTACCAGGGGTTCTCGAACCAGGGCCGCAAGAGAGGTTGCCCCCACATAAGCCAGACTCTACCACCAGGTACGTGACACACTGAGATTTGTTGGCACCAAGGTCACTACACCATACACACTATTTTCACATCTGCCTCTAGGGCCAGGCCTTTTGGCTAGGACCAGAGGAATTTTTTATTCCTGGCCGAAAGGCCAGCCATTGTATTGCACTGCACAATGGCACTATTGCACTTCTCTATGTCCCTTTCCCCTTTTTTATTTTTTGTCACGTTTGCCTCTTTTTCTTTTGGCTGCACTATCACCCTCTTTGCATTACAGCGTTATTGCATCTCGGCCTTTTGGCCATGATCAAGTGTCGCATCGACTTTAGCCCTTAGGGGTGTCTCTACTGCCTAGCTGGTACGTTGGTAGGCACTTTGATCTACCCAAGCCACTTGGTCCTTGTGGGGTACGCTCTGCTCGGCCTTGTAGGATTGCCGATTAAATTCGTCTTCACCTACTTGCTGCTATTGGGTTAGAGGCTTAGCCCCCACATGGAACGAGACTGCAATCTACCCTACCACCCCCTTTCCATTTTACCGTTATCGCTTCTCTGCCTTTTGGCCATGATCAAGTATCACATCGACTTTAGCCCTTAGGGGTTTCCCTGCTGCCTAGCTGGGACGTTGGTAGGCACTTTGATCTACCCAAGCCACTTGGTCCTTGTGGGGTACCCTCTGCTCGGCCTTGTAGGATTGCCGATTAAATTCGTCTTCACCTACTTGCTTCTATTGGGTTAGAGGCTTAGCCCCCACATGGAACGAGACTGCAATCTACCCTACCACCCCCTTTCCATTTTACCGTTATCGCTTCTTTGCCTTTTGGCCATGATCAAGTATAATATCGACTTTAGCCCTTAGGGGTTTCCCTGCTGCCTAGCTGGGACGTTGGTAGGCACTTTGATCTACCCAAGCCACTTGGTCCTTGTCGGGTACCCTCTGCTCGGCCTTGTAGGATTGTCGATTAAATTTGGCTTCACCTACTTGCTGCTATTGGGTTAGAGGCTTAGCCCCCACATGGAACGAGACTGCGATCTACCCTACCACCCTCTTTTATTTGTGTGTTTGTCGTGTTTTGTCACGTTGGCCTCTTTTTCTTTTGGTTGTACTATCACCCTCTTTGCATTACACTGTTATTGCGTCTCGGCCTTTTGGCCATGATCAAGTGTGACATCGACTTTAGCCCTTAGGGGTGTCCCTGCTGCCTAGCTGGGACGTTGGTAGACACTTTGATCTACCCAAGCCACTTGGTACTTGTGGGGTACCCTCTGCTCGGCCTTGTAGGATTGTTGATTAAATTTGGCTTCACCTACCTGCTGCTATTGGGTTAGAGGCTTAGCCCCCACACGGAACGAGACTGCCATCTACCCTACCAACCTCTTTCCATTTCACCGTTATCGCTTCTCTGCCTTTTGGCCATGATCAAGTGTCACATCGACTTTAGCCCTTAGGGGTATCCCTGCTGCCTAGCTGGGACGTTGGTAGGCACTTTGATCTACCCAAGCCACTTAGTCCTTGTGGGGTACCCTCTGCTCGGCCTTGTAGGATTGTCGATTAAATTCGGCTTCACCTACCTGCTGCTATTGGGTTAGAGGCTTAGCCCCCACACGGAACGAGACTGCAATCTACCCTACCACCCTCTTTTATTTGTGTGTTTGCATGTTTTATCATGCTTGTCTCTTTATTTTGTTGCACTTTACACTTTATTCATGTTTGATTAGTAGGGCTGTGAAAGAAGCCCGTGGTGGTATGTGCCCCTGGCTTAGGCATGGCCAGGGGTGCCATAATTCTCACTGTGGGGAAGCTCACCTTGAGATTTGTTGGCACCAAGGTCACTACACCATATACACTATTTTCACATTTGCCTCTAGGGCCAGGCCTTTTGGCTAGGACCAGAGGATTCTTTTATTCCTGGCCGAAAGGCCAGCCATTGTATTGCACTGCAAAATGGCACTATTGCACTTCTCTATGTCCCTTTCCCCATTTTTATTTGTGTGTTTGTTTTTTTTATTTTTTTTGGCTGCACTGTCACCCTCTTTCCATTACAGCGTTATTGCATCTCGGCCTTTTGGCCATAATCAAGGCTCGCATCGACTTTAGCCCTTAGGGGTGTCTCTGCTGCCTCGCTGGTACGTTGGTAGGCACTTTGATCTACCCAAGCCACTTGGTCCTTGTGGGTTACCCTCTGCTCGACCTTGTAGGATTGTCGATTAAATTCGGCTTCACCTACTTGCTGCTATTGGGTTAGAGGCTTATCCCCCACACGGAACGAGACTGCAATCTACCCTACCACCCCCTTTCCATTTCACCGTTATCGCTTCTCGGCCTTTTGGCCATGATCAAGTGTCACATCGACTTTAGCCCTTAGGGGTGTCCCTGCTGCCTAGCTGGGACGTTGGTAGGCACTTTGATCTACCCAAGCCACTTGGTCCTTGTGGGGTACCCTCTGCTCGGCCTTGTAGGATTGTCGATTAAATTTGGCTTCACCTACTTGCTGCTATTGGGTTACAGGCTTAGCCCCCACATGGAAAGAGACTGCGATCTACCCTACCACCCTCTTTTATTTGTGTGTTTGCCTTGTTTTGTCACGTTTGCCTCTTTTTCTTTTGGTTGTACTATCACCCTCTTTGCATTACACTGTTATTGTGTCTCGGCCTTTTGGCCATGATCAAGTGTCACATCGACTTTAGCCCTTAGGGGTGTCCCTGCTGCCTAGCTAGGACGTTGGTAGGCACTTTGATCTAGCCAAGCCACTTGGTTCTTGTGGGGTACCCTCTGCTCGGCCTTGTAGGATTGTCGATTAAATTCGGCTTCACCTACCTGCTGCTATTGGGTTAGAGGCTTAGCCCCCACACGGAACGAGACTGCAATCTACCCTACCACCCCCTTTCCATTTCACCGTTATCGCTTCTCGGCCTTTTGGCCATGATCAAGTGTCACATCGACTTTAGCCCTTAGGGGTGTCCCTGCTGCCTAGCTGGGACGTTGGTAGGCACTTTGATCTACCCAAGCCACTTGGTCCTTGTGGGTACCCTCTGCTCAGCCTTGTAGGATTGTCGATTAAATTTGGCTTCACCTACTTGCTGCTATTGGGTTAGAAGCTTAGCCCCCACATGGAACGAGACTGCGATCTACCCTACCACCCTCTTTTATTTGTGTGTTTGTCGTGTTTTGTCACGTTTGCCTCTTTTACTTTTGGTTGTACTATCACCCTCTTTGCATTACACTGTTATTGCCTCTCGGCCTTTTGGCCATGATCAAGTGTCACATCGACTTTAGCCCTTAGGGGTGTCCCTGCTGCCTAGCTGGGACGTTGGTAGACACTTTGATCTACCCAAGCCACTTGGTTCTTGTGGGGTACCCTCTGCTCGGCCTTGTAGGATTGTTTATTAAATTCGGCTTCACCTACCTGCTGCTATTGGGTTAGAGGCTTAGCCCCCACACGGAACGAGACTGCCATCTACCCTACCACCCTCTTTCCATTTCACCGTTATCGCTTCTCTGCCTTTTGGCCATGATCAAGTGTCACATCGACTTTAGCCCTTAGGGGTATCCCTGCTGCCTAGCTTGGACGTTGGTAGGCACTTTGATCTACCCAAGCCACTTAGTCCTTGTGGGGTACCCTCTGCTCGGCCTTGTAGGATTGTCGATTAAATTCGGCTTCACCTACTTGCTGCTATTGGGTTAGAGGCTTAGCCCCCACATGGAACGAGACTGCGATCTACCCTACCACCCTCTTTTATATCTGTGTTTGCCGTGTTTTGTCTCGTTTGCCTCTTTTTCTTTTAGTTGTACTATCACGCTCTTTGCATTACACTGTTATTGCGTCTCGGCCTTTTGGCCATGATCAAGTGTCACATCGACTTTAGCCCTTAGGGGTGTCCCTGCTGCCTAGCTAGGACGTTGGTAGGCACTTTGATCTACCCAAGCCACTTGGTTCTTGTGGGGTACCCTCTGTTCGGCCTTGTAGGATTGTCGATTAAATTCGGCTTCACCTACCTGCTGCTATTGGGTTAGAGGCTTAGCCCCCACACGGAACGAGACTTCAATCTACCCTACCACCCTCTTTCCATTTCACCGTTATTGCTTCTCGGCCTTTTGGCCATGATCAAGTGTCACATTGACTTTAGCCCTTAGGGGTGTCCCTGCTGCCTAGCTGGGACGTTGGAAGGCACTTTGATCTACCCAAGCCACTTGGTCCTTGTGGGGTACCCTCTGCTCGGCCTTGTAGGATTGTCGATTAAATTTGGCTTCACCTACTTGCTGCTATTGGGTTAGAGGCTTAGCCCCCACATGGAATGAGACTGCAATCTACCCTACCACCCTCTTTTATTTGTGTGTTTGCATGTTTTGTCACGTTTGTCTCTTTATTTGGTTGCACTTTACACTTTATTCATGTTTGATTAGTAGGGCTGTGAAAGAAGCCCATGGTGGTATGTGCCCCTGGCTTAGGCATGGCCAGGGGTGCCATAATTCTCACTGTGGGGAAGCTCACACTGAGATTTGTTGGCACCAAGGTCACTACACCATATACACTATTTTCACATTTGCCTCTAGGGCCAGGCCTTTTGGCTAGGACCAGAGGATTTTTTTATTCCTGGCCGAAAGGCCAGCCATTGTATTGCACTGCACAATGGCACTATTGCACTTCTTTATGTCCCTTTCCCCATTTTTATTTGTGTGTATGTTTTTTTTGTTTTTTTGGCTGCACTGTCACCCTCTTTCCATTACAGCGTTATTGCATCTCGGCCTTTTGGCCATGATCAAGTGTCGCATCGACTTTAGCCCTTAGGGGTGTCTCTGCTGCCTAGCTGGTACGTTGGTAGGCACTTTTATATACCCAAGCCACTTGGTCCTTGTGGGGTACCCTCTGCTCGGCCTTGTAGGATTGTCGATTAAATTTGGCTTCACCTACTTGCTGCTATTGGGTTACAGGCTTAGCCCCCACATGGAACGAGACTGCGATCTACCCTACCACCCTCTTTTATTCGTCTCCCATGGGGTGTTCCT
>BLSH010553235.1:2327549-2340735 GCA_018402905.1 Glandirana rugosa | reverse complement strand
GTTGACGTGTGGATTTAATTCGGAAGCTTTAATGAATTAAAAAAAAAAAACTAAACAGTAAAGTTAGCCCATTTTTTTTTTTTTTGTATTATGTGAGAGATGATGTTACACCGCGAGAATCGTGACAGAAGTGTGATCTTTATGCTAAGCAACAAAATCGTAATAAAGCCTTGTGTACCATCAACAATTACCACTCTTTATGTGCAGCTGGGCTCCAGTATTTCTTGGTGACTGGAAACCCACCAGAGCAATGAAAAGTCAGCATGGGGGACACACATGTAGGCAGGAAGTGGTTGCAAATAGGCAGCAGAAGATCAGCAGCACTGGAATACTTCTTTCATCCTTTTTTTTGTATCTTATTTAAAGTGTCACGAAGGCTTAATTTAGGTGTGCAGTTGGGTGGTAAAATGTGCAGTATAGACATGTTTTTGCCACCCACCAACGGTCACCCTTAAGCTCCATTAGGCAGCAGATGAGGGCGTTTTACATGCCGCAGTCACGATGCATTAGGCATAATAAGGCGTTTCCCCCATAACAGGTTTTTAGTGTCACTCTTTCTGGCCAGCCTATGATCATCGTGTAATGGTGTGACTGGCTGCTCTGCTGTGAGTAAGTTAGGGGGCGCAAATTACTTGCCTTACTCTGGAGGGGCACTCAACCCACACTACACTAAAAAAAAAAAAACTGGCTCCTAACTTTTTTAGCTGGCTCCTAGATTCAAAGCAAATATGTCAAGCCCTGATTTAGTTCATATAGTGCAGGAGTCTAACACACAGTTTAGAGGTCAGGGGTGTGTAACGCACAGGTGTCCAACCTTATTTAATGCCCATTGAGAAAACAAATGGGAGATGCTTTACACTTTGATTCCTGGCACACAGGACAGATAACTAAAAAGTGGTAAGATAGGGATGGAACGTTTAAACCTAATTTAGCCTCTTGTCACTCACATAATGCATATGTGCAGCAGTTGAGAGGTTGGGCTTTATCGCTCACAAGCCGCACATATGCATCAATGGGCGGCAAAGGTCTCTGTGCTAAGAGCACACTCACTGCACACTCCCAGCACAGAGACCAAGCTGTCGAAGACCACTCTCGGTCTGTTCTAATGATCAGGAACCAGTGGAATCGGCTCCTGATCATGTGACCACTGCAACAGCCAATAAGTGGTCACATGACTTGGCAGGCTAGCATACAAGCCCAGTTAAAGGGACACTAGGGCAGATGGGAAGGGGTTAAAAATTAGGCTAGGCTCACAACTGTGTGGATGCGGGAGTGTGTGTAAATCGCACACATTCCTGCACCCACATAAAAAAGAAACCGCGTGGGGGTGCCTTTAACGCTCTGTGGTACTAAACCACTAAAACACGATGCCAAAGCACCGTGCATTTTCTGTGCAGTCATGGTTTAAGAAAGGTTCAGGAAACATAAGTACAGCAGACTATTCCAATGAATGGGGTGCTGGACCCATGCAAATGCAGAGCTTTACTTTTGGATGGGTTGGAGGGGACAGTGATCAGCACACGATGAGGGACTTGCCCTCAGTAAATATAGTGCAACCCACTGTACCTGCTGGTAACTGGTTGCACCATATTTAATCAGGGCAAGTCCCTCTCATTGACAATCTGTACTTACTGTGGATAGCATCTGACAGCATCCAGTAAGAACGGCTACATAGAGAGAAGCAGATGGTGCTGGGTGCTCCTGCTGTGAAGCCTGTGCCTTTCTGGGAGAGCAGCTCCACCCTGATATTACAGGGAAATAGGACTGTTGCACACACTGTAAAAATATATATATTTTTTTGAAGTCCATTGAGGGACACAGGTCATATACTGTTGGGTTACACTGCAGCACAAAAAAATATGTAGATCAGCCCATGATAATCTACCCAGCATGCCTTAGTTTGTTGTAAAGCGGTACCAAGAACATGATCAAAAGGGTTGGACTTCAATGGAATCCAAGAAAAGGACTTTCCAAGAAAAATCCTGTTTTCTTTCTTGTCCATTAGGGCTGTGGTTCTCAACCCTGTCCTGAAGTACCCCCAACAGGCCATGTTCTGGGAATTTCTCTCAGATAAAACAGCTGTCCAAAATGCCAAGCCATTGACTCTGATTTAAAGCACCTGTGCAACATGAAAGGAATACCTGCAAACATGGCCTGTTGGGGGTACTTGAGGACAGGGCTGAGAACCACAGCATTAGGGAACACCGGAAGTCATATAGGGGGTTGATTTACTAAAACTGGAGAGCGCAAAATCTGGTGCAGCTCTGCATTGAAACCAATCAGCTTCCAGGTTTTATTGTCAAAGTTTAATTGAAGCGAAGGCCAATGAAGGAAGAGATTGGTTCTTCCAAAATGCGTTCCATGCTGATCCTTGGTGTTTGTTGCGGGCAGTCACGTCCTCTCCACATGGTAGTTTTTCCCAGCACGATTCCGGTTCACCTTGATTACATCTCAGACACAGCAGCTGGGGTCATGGCTTCTGTAAGGATGGGCTTGGGTGTGTTTGCAAATGCACGTGCCTGAATCTGCCAGGAAGTGAACCCTGCACTCCGCTAATCAGAGGCAATAAAACTTTCCCCAATCACTGCAGCCGCACATCAGGGAAATGTCTCAATGCCTGTGATTAGCGCAGTGCAGGGTTCGCTTCCTGGCGGGCTCGGGCACGCAACTTTGCGAACATGCCCGAGCCCATCCTTACTCCACAGCTCCACTCCCGGCATCGCTCCCTGTGTTGATACAAGAGCTCTGGATTTGCCTCTCCAGCTGTCTGTCATTTCCACCTGTCAGCAGCTCCAGTCATCCATCTACCTGGGACGAAGGACTGCACACCATCTTGACATGCCTGTATACTCTTTCACCATGTGAGTGCATTATCTCAAGTGTTTTAATTACATTTCCAATTAATAAACTGGCATACTACACTATACTGGGCTCTTGACACTTCTCTCCAAAGCTTAATTGAACAAGCTGAGGTTAGAAGCTGATTGGCTACCATGCCTACCATTGCCTTACATGCGCTGACAATGCTTTTATCTCGTGAGCTGCCACTTGTCTTTTTAATAAACATGGTTTTATACTGCTGCACTTAGATTGGTGTTGCTCTTTTTCTGATCTATGTTCGCACAGAGTCCCTTCTAGCTCCTTTCAAAGCCTGCAGCCTTCTAAAGCCAGCATTTCACCTTCTGAGACTTCATTACACACCTTGGACTGTCCACCCATGGTCCACGGATGACAGACCACTACCCCCACATTCTCTCCATCCAGCTCCCAGTGCGCACAAGAGGTTACATGTTTGTCTTGTGTACTCACACAATGGAGGTAGATGGGGGCAACCTTAAACCATAACATAAAAAGCAACCTTTAAATCACATTAAAAATCCAACAGGCTGGTTGTATCGGCTTTATTAAATTTGTTTTGATTCTTTGATTCTGCATATTGTGTGTGTGTTTGGGGGGGGGGGGCAAAATAGCTGGTCTTGGTATACATAAATAAATCTGGTCTTAATGACTATATTTATACTATACCCCTGAGCACCCATATACTTGAGAAGATGGTTCCCTAAAAAGAAATTTGACATGCGCAGGATTATATTCCAACAGGGCTACACATACACACACACACACACACACACACACACACATTTTCAGCTACTGTTATCTCATGTGTTTGAGAACTTGTCAGAAGTGAGACATGCTGATAACAGAGGAACGAAGCACCAGAGAGAAACAGCACTTAGAGCTTTGGTGAGAGATAAGTAAACACTACAGTTATATGTGCTTAGGTCAAATTTCATGAATGGGGTTTACAACCACTTTAAGCTAGTGCCATGCTATAAAACCCATGAAGTGCTTATTTAACCTGTTCCAATCTACGGGACACATACCGTTGTGCTCATACGTTTACATACCCTGGCAGACTATGATTTCTTGGCCATTTTTCAGAGAATATGAATGATAACACAAAAACTTTTCTTTTACTCATGGTTAGTGTTTGGTTGAAGCCATTTATCAATCAACCAACTGTGTTTACTCTTTTTAAATCATAATGACAACAGAAACTACCCAAATGACTGATCAAAAGTTTGCATACCCCTGTTCTTAATACCGTGTATTGCCCCCTTTAACATCAATGACAGCTTGCAATCTTTTGTGGTATTTGTGGATGAGACTCTTTATCTTCTCAGATGGTAAAGCGGTCCATTCCTCTTGGCAAAAAGTCTCCAGTTCCTGGAAATTCTTGGGCTGTCTTGCATGAACTGCACGTTTGAGATCTCCCCGGAGTGGCTCAATGATATTGAGGTCAGGAGACTGAGATAGCCACTCCAGAACCTTCACTTTATTCTGCTGTAGCCAATGACAGGTAGACTTGGCCTTGTGTTTTGGACCATTGTCATGTTGGAATGTCCAAGTACGTCCCATGCGCAGCTTCCTGGCTGATGAATACAAATGTTCCTTCAGTATTTTTTGATAACATATGCATTAATCTTGCCATCAATTTTGACCAAACTTCCTGTGCCTTTGTAGCTCACACATCCCCAAAACATCAGTGATCCACCTCTGTGTTTCACAGGCCTTGTTGACTCCTCTCCAAAAGTAGCGATTATGGTTGAGGCTAAAATGCTCAATTTTGGTCTCATCACTCCAAATGATTTTGTGCCAGAAGGTTTGAGGCTTGTCTCTGTGCTGTTTGGTGTATTGTAAGCGGGATACTTTGTGCCATTTGCCTAGTAATGGCTTTCTTCTGGAGACTCGGCCATGCAGCCCATCTTTCAAGTGCCTCCTTATTGTGCATCTCGAAACAGCCACACCACATGTTTTCAGAGAGTCCTGTATTTCACCTGAAGTTATTTGTGGGTTTTTCTTTGCATTCCGATCAATTTTCCTGGCAGTTGTGGCTGACATTGTAGTTGGTCTACCTGACCGTGATTTGGTTTCAACAGAACCCCTCATATTCCACTTCTTGATTAGAGTTTGAACATTGCTGATTGGCATTCTCAATTATTTTGCTTTCCCCATGGCTCTGCATCTTTCAGCCAGTGCTGCACTGACGTTTCTGGATTCTAAGGTCTGTCAGGAGACTCAAAACTCATTGACCTTTAAGGCCTCATACACACGGGTGTTTGACGCCACGTTTTTTGGCATTTTTTGCAGCTCTCCATGTTATTCAATGGCCCCATAAAAATGCCGCCATTTTTGAGCTGTAGAGGGTGTCGGTCTTAGCGAGCTGCAAATAGAACACGGGACCAGCGCGTTCCAAGGCTGTAGCGTTTTGGCGTTTTTGACGCCAAGCCGGCAAAATGCTCACCAACGCCGTGCCGACGTTAACCACCGTTTTTGATGCCGGCGGTTTCAGGACAGTTCTTTTAAAAAACGCCTACTGGCGCCGACGCTCACTAACGCTCATTAACGCCGATGCAAAACGCAGAAAAAAAAATAACGCAGATTTTTTTCGGTCCCGACGGTTTGATTATTTTTTTGCATACGCCCGTGTGTATGAGGCCTTATACACACACACTAATTACAAGCAAACAGATCACAGGTGTGGACGGTTACCTTTAATAGCCATTCAACCCCTTTGTGTCAACTTGTGTGCATGTTATCAGGCCAAAATCACCAGGGTATGTAAACGTTTGATAAGGGTCATTTGTGTTGTTATTATGATTTACAAAGAGTAAACACAGTTGATTGATAATAAATGGCTTCAGCCAAACACGAACCATGAGTGAAAGAAACGTTTTTGTGTTCTTATTCATATACCGTAATCTGAAAAATGGCCAAAAAAATCATAAATTCTGCCAGGGTATGTAAACTTATGAGCACAACTGTATGAGCTTTAAACACGCACACATCAGTCCATAAGCAGCAGAGGTTTTTTCTTTTTGTTGAGCACACACTCATTGCATGCTTCCAGCATAGTGACTAAGCTCTCAAAGACAGCACCTATTCTCTCATAATGATCGGGAGCCAGTGGGACTGGCTCTCAATCATGTGACCACTATGACAGCCAATCACAGTGGTTACACTGTGGTTACCTGGGCATAATAGTCTAGTTAAAGGGACGCCAAGCCTGAGAGGAAAGGATTTAATATGGTTTGTGTCAGGAAGGGATAAAATCTTACCGTGGCCAAGTAATTTCCTATAAAAATAAAATATATGAAATGAGAGCCATCATGTGGCATCCTACGCAGTTTCTTCTTCAAAATTTTGTTCTAGAGATTTTTAAGGTAAAACTCTGCTGTCCAAGTAGCTATCTAGCAAAAGTAATACTCGGTGAGATGTGCCGAATTATCAGTCGGCTTCAATGCACACTGGACTCTGAAATATCTGCACATCACCCTGTGCAAACAATAACTTGGTAGAAGATTGAAGCTGGTGTTCTATCCAATAATGCATCCTGTACGATAATGCCTCAGACGATCTGTGCATGCGCAGTACACAACGTCACTCCAGAGATATGTTGATCAGCTGGAGAGATGTAAACACTGCGCATGCGCACATCGTCTGACGCATTATCAGACAATCTGCAAAGGGAGAATGTATTTCAGATTCTGCCTGCCTTTCTGCTCATAATTGACAGATCAAGTGAAAGGCGGATTTGGGTGTGTTGCAGGGCGGGCCACTGTCCTGCAACACGCCCAAATCCTACTGTCACTTGATCAGTCAATTCTCCCGCATGAGAAGAGAGGCAGGCAAAATCTGATGGTCACATTCTCCCCTTGCAGATCGTCGGATAATGCGCAGTACGCAACGTCAATCCAGCTGATAGGTTGATCAGCTGGCGTATTGGCAACACTGAGCAGATCATTGGAGGCATTATCCAACGGGGAATCACTATTCGATAGAACACCGGCCATGCAAGGATCAAAATTCGGCCATGCAAAGACCAACCAAATTTTTGATCCATGTATGGGCAGGCTGGTTGTATAGAAGTCGATCTACTGATCGACTTTGGGAAAATCCTGACAGGCTAGTTGTGCCAATCAAGTAGTGCCGCTGGATGTAGCTGGCAGCGCTGATTGGTGTGCTCTCATGGCAGGGAAGTCTCCCCGTTGTTGGGCTGCCTTGGGCGGGAAAGTGTTTATCCAAACCAGCTCCAGAACTTAAAAAAACACAACACACAAAGACAGCAAATATACAAATGCCACACCTGCCTATAAATGTCATAGTAATTTAACTCAGAAATCAGAATAATAGATTTATAGAGCAGTCAAAGAACGGATTTGCAACCCAAATGTACACACAGTCAATTCATAACCATAGACTATTTTATTAATATAATTTAATACATTACATCTGGTTTCACATAGTTGTGGAGTGCCACCGCATGTGGGATTGGTACATAGGACCTCCCCCACACACAAATAATGTGCAAAATGTTATAGAAGAGGGAAACCATTCTGCAAATTAAACTCATATAAACCACCCTCTACCAAGCACTGAACTAGGAGAAGCAGCATGCTGCCAGAGCAAACTGGGATTTGTAGTTCAGCAGTCAAGATATTTATCTAACCCCGATCAAAAATCAACATAAAAACAAAAATGGGAAACAAAAAGCTTTTAGAAATGCAGGAGGTAGGATATGGGTTTTTATGGAGTGATTTAGTATGCTTTTGGTCAATTACATGGAGGGGGTGAAGAATCCTATGACAAGGCTTCAGATATGTATGACAGGTACTGAGCAGATGTTGATATTTAAAAGCTGATGTTTAAACTCTCTGGATTTCAAACAGCTTCACATCAGTGTCATACCAGATTGGAGGGTCCATGTTCCTGCAAACGAAACAAAAAAGAACTTTAGGATCTTTCATAATTAATGCAAACAGTACTTATTTCAAACGCTTCTATAGTAACCACTTCAGCTCCGGAAAGTTTTACCCACTTCCTGACCAGGCCATTTTTTGCGATATGGCACTGTGTTGCTTTAACTGACAATTGTGCAGTCGTGTGACGTTGTACCCAAATAAAATTGATGTTCTTTTTTTCCCACAAATAGAGCTTTCTTTTGGTGGTAATTGATCACCTCTGCGGTTTTTATTTTTTTCGCTATGAACAAAAAAAGATCGACAAAAACAATATGTTTTACTTTCTGCTATAAAACATTCTCAATTTTTTTTTTTTTTAAGTCAAATTTCTTCACCAATTTAGGTCAATTTGTATGCTGCTACATATTTTTGGTGAAAAGAAAAAAAAATCCCCAGAAGTGAATATATTTATTGGTTTGCGCAAACATTATAGCGTCTACAAACTATGTAGTAAATTTAGGGACTTTTTATTTTTCTTTAATGTTTGTTATAAGTAATGGCGGCGATCAGCAAATTTTAGCGGGACTGCGACATTGTGGCGGACAAATCTGGCACTTAGTGACACTTTTACTTTGGGGACCAGTGACACCAATACAGTGATCAGTGCTAAAAAAAAATGCAGACACTGTATAAAATGACACTGGAAGGGAAGGGGCTCACATCAGGGGCAATCAAAGGGTTAACTGTGTTCCCAATTACTGTTTTTTTACTGTGTGTAGGGGACAAATGCACTTGAGGGAGAGAGACATCTGTGTTCCTGCTAATCAGGAATCACAGATTTCGCTCTTCCTGTCTGACAGAAGGACGATCTGTGCTTGTACTAGTGAGGCAGACGTCACCTCCACTGCACAGCCCACATCATCTCCAGTGGCTCTGTGAGGACACTGTGGCTCGATCTCCTTCCGGATCACAAATCACCATAGCCCAGGGAGACCTCCGGTTCCAACGGGGAGTACTGTTAACCAGCCGGTATAGCAGCGAGCATCCCGGCTCCTCCCTAAGCCTGCCATGGTTTTATATGTAAGTCTTCAATAAACTTTCTATTTTTTATAGTAACCCAGGCTGGTCCTGTTTGTTACCAATTTCAACAAAGACAATATTGCTGGTTTTTACTTTGGGGTTACAAACTTACAGTGGGCAACACTGCACACAAGCGCCCTTGGGTTCGCATTTTCTTTTGTTTACTGTACTCCCACCCCGGAGCTGAACCTAGGCTGCAAGGTACCTGCAGCAAGTCACTCAGTCCCCTGTGTGTCCACAAGTCACAATATATGATCAGCGCCTAATCCTTTTTCGTTTTCTTGTGTTCTGACCTGTCAAAGCAAGGACCCCACTAGACCTCTGAACGTACGCTGTGGTATCTGGCACCAAAGCATCAGTAGCAGGATTGCTTTCTTCCCATAGTGCATCTCTTCCCCAGGAAGCCACATGTGGTGGCTTCGTCACAGTGGATTTTCATAGTGTAATTTACATATCTTGAAGGGACTCTTACTGTCCTGGCATTTTTATTTAAAAAAATAAATATAATAAACTAAGCTCATTGGTTACTAAACACTAAATGAAAGCTTTACCTTTCTAAAAAAAATGAAGTAAAATTTATTTAGGTGCAGTGTTGCATTGACAGAATAATTGTCAGTCAAACTATCACGGCACTGAAAACTGAAAAAGGGTCTGGTAATGAAGGGGTATTACAGACTGGTAGTCAAGTGGTAGTGGTAGTCAAACAAATTGGGTTCATTTAGTAAAAACACCACCCAAAAAGAAAGAAAAAATTGTGTTCTATGCAGAACCAAATTGAACGAAATTTTTAATTTTCCAAATATCGCTTTATATTCGGAATGCTACTGCTTGCAATAGGGAGAACTTTCCATTCTTGTTCCTCTTGTTTAATAGATGCCACCTCCACTACCACCACAGTTAAATCATACTGCTTGTCTACGAGTAATATAGCCACATTAACACCCACAAAAAAAAAAGTGAGAGTGGTTTCAGTTGCTATTACACTTAATGTTCAAGGCTCAAATTTCCCTTACTTCTCCAGCAAGCTGCAGTCTAATTAGCATATATACTCACCTAAGATAGATGACCCCCCACATATATGTGCGGAACCACATAGCTGTGCCAGCATTGGCCTGGTATTTGCGGATCAGAATGGGATGAGGCACAGGCAGTAATCCCACCAAGGTCCCGTGCTGCAAAAACTTTAGAATTTCTGATTCATCAGTCAATCCCCTGCAGATTACAAAATACTTCAATTACTTGACTTTTTAGGTAAGAAATGACTTCTGCATAAAGCTTACAAGAATAAACACCATAAGTAAGATACTTTTAACTCAATGTAAAACATTTCTAAGCTGCAAAGACTAATGGCTCATACAAACTAAGGAAATCGGGTGAACATTTTCGTCCAAAGGATTTTCGTACGATTTTTGTATCATGTGTGCACAACTTTCGACAGCCGATTCTGACTTTTCGTACGAAAATTCCCGAAAGGGACAAAACTCCAAAATTTTTCTCGTACGGGAACAGAATGAACGATTTTCGTTTAATGTGTACCATTTTCGCACAAGAAAAATCAGAAAAGAGACTGCACAAGATCAGAAACAAAAAACAAGAAAAAAAAGCCTTTGTCGTACAAGAATTGTCATACAAATTTTTGTTCATCAGTTCCGATTTGCTGTGAAACAACGAGGAAAAGCAAATGATCGTTCGCCCAATTTTCTTATAGTGTGTATGTACCCCACTTAAGGGAAGAACAAGCTCTATTTTGCAGAAAAATACATCTAACAGAGTATGTATATAGCTACATATGACATTTTTACCTACAGTATGCCACGGTTCTGCATACCTGTGAGGGTTTTTGAAAGACAAAACATGCAACATTGCCTTATATCTATAGACCACTTAGGTGCAGACCACAATGTGTACCAGCGCTACGGAGGTCTGTACTGAAGGGGGCGCATCTGAACTGTGGGGGTCCTGTATTGAGGGGGTCTGTACTGGGAGGTTAGGATGCGAAGGGGGTCTGTACTGAGGGCTATCTGTACTGCAGGGTTTGGCTGAGAAGGGGGTCGATGTGTGTTTTGTATACAGCAAGTAGGCTCAGGTTAACCATGGCCCTTTAAGCCCCTCCCACTGTTAGCGTAATTTGGCGACATCAACAATTCAGTGTGGTGTGTGCTGCTTTATAGTTTTAGGAAGGGGAAGTGTTGAAAAATGATCGGCCCTGGGTGCCAGATATACCAGATACACCACTGTCATGGGGTTTGAATTTCCATATAGATATCAGGCTTAAATCATTTCCTAAGTCACACATTATTAGGTTATTTTATATGGTGGTTAAATGCTTTTTATTGATTTAAAGTGGAAAACCTTGCAATTGCCCAGTAGATGGTACTAAGTACAAGGCATTTCCCAGGATATTTAGCGCCATTTAGTGGCCAAATGTGGTAGCCCAATAGCTATAGTAAATAAAGAACTTCCTACTGCACATATACCAGGGCATGATGGGGGTGGTGACATCACAAGGGGGCAGGGCCTCCAGGTGACGTCAGCAGGTGGCCCCACCCCATGCCTATATAAGTAATGGCACATGGCGGCCCTAGCATTAGAGCGGGAGAGAGCGATGAAAGAAGATCAGAGAAAGAACAGAGGGAGAAGACAGCGGAGAGAGAAGAACCGGAGAGGGAAGAAGACAGCGGAGAGAACCAGAGAGGGGAGAAGAAATTGGAAGAGACGTCGGAGCTGCTTTAATAGATTACTATGTCAAATACCTGTATACAGATTTTATTTTTGACACTTTTTTTTTTTTTTTTTTTTTTTTTTTTAGGTGAATGGGTAGGCGTACCCCATACTCATTCACATAGGGTGGGGGGCCGGGATCTGGGGGCCTCCCAGTTAAATTCTGATAAGCCCCCCGCCCACAGACCCTGAATACCACCGGCTAGGGTTGTCGGGAAGAGGCCCTTGTCCTCATCAACAAGTTGAGGACATGAGGCCTGGTATGGTTCGGGGGGGGGGGGGTGCCTCGCTCGTCCCCACCCCCTTTCCGGACCTGCCAGGCTGTGTGCTCGGATAAGGGTCTGGCATGGATTTTGGGGGGACCCAGATCAAGTTCCCCTGCATTTACATGTCCTTACATTTAGAGCATCTAATATTTTTTCCCAATCGCAGTTAATTTAAAGGCACATGAGCGCATCTAAATGTAAAGCATGGATTCTAAATGTATATAAATGCCTTTAATTATTTTAAATGGTATAAGAGTCCTATAATTGCACGTAATTGCAGGTTTGTCAGTGTGAATGAGGCTTTACTAAAGTTAGCTGGGATACAATGTTCCGCATAAAACACCATAGGATGATAATTAGAGAAGGTGGTCCAGGAATTTTGGATGGGCCATTTGATAAGGGAAGAGCCACTGCTTTATAAACAATGGGCTTCCTTCAGCACAGCCAAGAGGGATGCAAAGCTGTATATGTAAACATGCGGGTTGGACAGAGGACTACATAATATTAATATAAAATACTTCATATTTAGCACACTAACATTTTTGTTTCTTCACATTTTATTTAGTCCTGACTATAATAAAGAAAACCTGTACAAAATAGGCATACATCCCTTTAAAGCTGGTGTGCAACCTAATAAAAAAAACCAAACAAAAAAAAAACCTGTAAGGCAAAGCCATAATGAGCTAGTATGCACGGCATACTAGCTCATTATGAAATACTTACCTTAGAACGAAGATCTGACGGGGCCACCTGGTCCCCTCTGAGGGAGCCGACTTCTTCCCTTGGGGGTTCCTTCCGGTTCGCGGCTCTGGCACTGTAAGTAGCCGGAGTCGCGAGACATCATTCTCACGCGGGAGCAGGAAAAGCCGGACCTTTGCTGCAACTTCACTGCGCATGCGCCACTGATGTCAACGGCTGCATGCAAGGTGAATATCTCCTAAACCGTACAGGTTTAGGAGATATTCATGTTACCTACAGGTAAGCCTTATTATAGGCTTACCTGTAGGTAAAAATCACTAAAATGGAGATACAACCGCTTTATCCCTTTAAAAACCAGGCCAATTCTGAGATTTCTCACACAGATGGAAAAAAACTGCTTTTTCATTTTGGCTGGGAAATTACATGGAACCCCCAAATATTACATATTTTTGTAAGCAGAGATGCTGGAGAATAAAATGGTGGTTGTTGCATTTTTATGTCCCACAATATTTGTGCAGTTTAAACACAAATTTTCAGGAAAAAAAAACCTTATTAGATTTAAAATGATACTAAAGTCTTGTTTTTTTTGTTTAAAAATAACAAACATGTTATAGTTACCTGCTAACCGGACCAAAAATTTCCCTATTTCGCCAACATAGAGGTAAAATCACTAAAAAT
>BLSH010553235.1:2281253-2295960 GCA_018402905.1 Glandirana rugosa | reverse complement strand
CGGCGGCCGGCGGGTGCTCCTGCTATTGAACCCCGCGGCCTGCATGTGCTTTTCCGTGCCGCTCCATCCCCACTCCGCTCCGCCCCTCTCCACTCCCCAGCAATACTTCGGACTCTGGCTGCTGAGAGGAACTCAGCAGTGCAGTGGGTGCTTCAGCTATTGAAGCCTGCAGCTTACCCGCCTGTGCTGTTCCGAATCGCTCCGCTCCTCTCCACTCTTCAGCACTCCTTAGGGCTCCTGCTGGCTGCGATCCTCAGGCAGGTCCTCCTTAATGAAGCGGTGCAGTGGCGGTCTATGCTGTTCCGGGATCAGGAGAGCCGCTCCACCCCCCACTCCACTCCATGAGATACTGGCATACTGGCCCGATACTGGCATGACAGTATGACACAGACACTGCATGCTAGAGGGAGGGAGGGAGCCTCGGGTCCTCGAACAGTCTGCCCGGTTGCCGCCCCTCTTAAAGTGCCGCCTGGGACATTGGTCCCACCGGGTCCCATAGTAGGGCCGGCCCTGAAAATAGTACATACTGCTTTACCACCAATTCTTCAAGGGTATGCACATTTTTGAGCACAACTGTAAGTTGAATACAGTACACAGGTAATAAAGGTTTTATTACCTTAAAGCAAACATTAAAAGGTACAAAAAAACGCTGTGTGTAACAGAATTCTCCCCTCACTCTACCTTATACTTATCTGAGCCTGATCTTGATCCAGCATTGTGTATGAGAGCAGTGGCTCTCTCCTCTCTGTCCTTCCTCACTGGGCAGATTGGTGGCAGCGGGAGACATTGGTTCCAACTGCTGTCAATCAAATTCTGTTACGAGGGAGCAAGGACGGGGCCGAGCAACACCGTCTGTGTCAGTGGGGCAGCTCAGGAGCGAGCCTGCATGAGTGCCCTAATAGTAAGCAGCTTTGTAGCTGGGAGAGATGGCGGGGTACCCTAGAGGAGGATCGGGCCGCGCTGTGCAAAACCGTTGCACAAAGCAGGTAAATATGACATGTTTGTTATTGTATTAAAAAAAAAAAAAATAATAATAATAAAAAGCTTTACAATCTAATTGTTTAAGCAATGTAGCTGCATGAGGCCCTCTTGCACCTTCTTTGCTGCCCCTTGGTTTAAGAATGTAAAGTGTATTAGGTCCCAGTTAAAAAAAATAAAAAATAATAATAATAATAATAATAATAATAATCTACTTCTTCCGCTGACAAAGTCTACACTTCCTTACCCAATTTAGCAGCTCTGCACTTTATTAAAAATGGTTTAAAAAGACCCTGTGGTAGGCTCAAGTTCTGCGTTTCCTATTTGGAAATTTATAGGAAGGCAGCAGTCCCATTATACTCCATACCAGTCCTAAGCGCAGGAATTTCCCTTATTCAAGTTCTGCGGGAACACATGGGGACGACGTTCCTGCACTTTTTCCACAGCAGGAACTCCCAAACCCTGACCACCAATATGCTAAATCCTCCGCTGTGTGTGTGTTTCCCGGTCTCCTGTGTTCAGCTGGGGGCCGCGGACAGAAAGCGGACTATTTCCTCATGTTCGGCTTTAGGCGGATTAATCCACCACAGCCCTCTACACAGCTGAAGGCCGGTTATATCATTACACTGGAGCCTGGCAGCAATGCTGGGGCAGATTAATCTGCCTAATGCCGAACATGAGGAAATAATCCGCTTTCTGTCCCCGACCCCCACTGAACGCAGGAGACCAGGAAAAGTTTCTTTCTAAACAGCTGCACAGCGGAAGATTTAGCATATTGGTGGACAGAGTTTGGGAGTCACCGTCCGCTCTACCTAACCCCCTCCCCCCCCCCCCCGCAGCCCTAGTTGCCCAGCTGGTGGTGCCAAGGAGGAAGGGAGAGGACCAGGTGTACCAGCGGTGCACAGCTGGTCCCAGGCTCCCAGCTCCAGAGGAACCACCTGTAGGAGAAGGACTGCACCTAAGCCCCAAGTAAAAGAAGCTGTGCAGACCAGGTGCTGGGGTGGGGCGACTAGTGGTCCTTTCACACAGGCTTGTCTGTGTGTGAACTCCGCTTTGCTCAGTGGGGGATCGTGCCGTTGATCCCTGCTGAACAGGGGGATGACAGGTCCATCTCCGCTCACTGTGCAGAGATGGACCTGTCAGAGCCCCGCTCTCCTCTATGGAGATCGGATGAAAATGGACAACAGCATATCCATTTTCATCCGATCTGATTCTCCAGATGGATGGAAAATAGGGTTTCCATTTGTCTGAATTTCCTGGACAGGATCGGATCAGATTGCAGCAGATGTCAGCGGACATATCACCGCTGACATCCGCCCAACTCCAGAGGGCTGAATGGAGCATCCAATCAGGTCCTCCTGAAAATATGTAAACAAAAGCTGCGCTAAACGATGATAGGTAATGTCACTCGGTTACAAATGTCAAAGTAGAAAGTCCAAACAGTTAATGTGTTCCTTCCACCACATAAATTAAGTAGAATGATGGTCCATGAAATAATAACACCCAAGTGCACTGGCAAGCAGGAGAGAGTCCACCACCAATAATATAGGAGGCTTACCAGAGCACTGTGTGTTGTACAGCAGTGAGTCCCCGACCTTAGATGTGGAACCACCAGAATCTTCCCCTAAGGTCTAGGATGTTCCCTCTACAAATGCACCGTCCAAATGAATGGTCTCCAAACAGCTGGGAATTTCTCTCCGTAATAAGCAGCGTTTCCAAAACAGTCATATCATGGATTCGTGCATCATATGGGGAAAAAGGGACTTCACTGGATGTTTCAGGGACTTAAAATGTTGTCTTGAACCGAAGGACTCTTTTATAAGATCTTTTGTTATTCTGAAGAAATCCCTCTGTGTTTCTCTGTGCCTCTGTACAGGTCCTCCTGAAAAAGCGAACCTGATTGGAACGCCCGTGTGAAAGGGGCCTAACAGTGCTTCATTTGAACTCTTGGGTAATAGCAAGCAAGTGTGGAGTAACACATCTGAGGGGGTCCCCCCTGCTCCCCCCCCATTGATGGGAACTGGGGAGGCTGCATTGATGTGCACTGATCAGGCTGTATTTCAGGGCTCTGGTGAGGCTGTATTGATGGGCACTGATAAAGCTGCATTAATGTGCATTGATCAGGCTGCATTGAAGGGCTTTGGTGAGACTGTATTGATGGGCACTGGTGAGGCTGCATTGATGGGCACTGGTCAGGCTGCATTGATGGGCACTGGTCAGGCTGCATTGATGGGCACTGGTCAGGCTGCATTGATGGGCACTGGTCAAGCTGCATTGATGGGCACTGGTCAGGCTGCATTGATGGGCACTGGTCAGGCTGCATTGATGGGCAATGGTCAGGCTGAATTGATGGGCAATGGTCAGGCTGCATTGATGGGCACTGGTCAGGCTGCATTGATGGGCACTGGTCAGGCTGCATTGATGGGCACTGGTCAGGCTGCATTGATGGGCACTGGTCAGGCTGCATTGATGGGCACTGGTCAGGCTGCATTTGATGGGCACTGGTGAGGCTGAGCTGATGGGCACTGGTGAGGCTGCATAGATGGGCAGTGGTGAGGCTGCCTTGATGGGCACTGATAAAGCTGTATGGATGGGCATTACTCAGGTTGCATTGATGGGCACTGGTGAGGCTGCATTGATGGGCACTGATAAAGCTGCATTGATGGGCACTGTGAGGCTGCATTTGATGGGCACTAGTGAGGCTGCATTTGATGGGCACTGGTGAGGCTGCATTTGATGGGCACTGATCAGGCTGCATAGATGGGCAGTGGTGAGGCTGAACCAATGGTCACTGATCAGGCTGCATTGATGGGCACTGGTGAGGCTGCATTGATGGGCACTGGTGAGGCTGCATTGATGGGCACTGGTGTTGCCCTCTGAAGAGCGAACCACAGTGGATCACTTTTCAGAGGGTGCTTGACAGGTGGCAAGGAAGCATTATATTGCCTCCTCCCCATCTAATTTAATCCCTAAAAACCTGCACCAGCTCACTGTGCCCGATATAGGATACGAGTCCTGATAATCTAAATGCCTCCATATCTTGTATCTCACCGACCGCTTGTTAGAGACAGAACGTCACTTCCGATTGGGCGTGATGTACAATGTGGTGGGGGGGGGGCAGGGGATCTTGAGTGAGTTCCCACACTTTTTTTCTTAGGACTTGACCCCTGCCCTGTGGCCATGTTAGCTGTTGGCACTGTAGAGCACTTTATGTTTCAGGTTCACAATAGAAGTCATTTTCTCAGCAGATAAGCAACCCCCCTCAAACCTTCCTCTGGAAGCACAAAGTAAGAAACGGGGAGGTCCTCTTTTCTGCCCCTGCCTGAGTCCTCAGTTTCAGTTAAAAAAACAAGGCCATTTAAAGTTCAATTTAGGGTAGTAAAGCTCCACTGCATCTTCATTGCAGGGCTTCCAGACCTAGAATGAGCTGGATCATGGGAGATTCAAAAACAGCTACTGTATCACATGACAGCTATTACTAAAAAAGTGTTGGCACACTAGGGCTAAGGCTTACGCTCCATGCACACTGTACGCTATAGGGCTGTTTCAGCGTCGGGTAGGAGACGCTGCTCACAAAACGTTCTATTTGCAGTGTTTTGTAAGCAGCGTTTAGCGACGTTTTTTGGCTTTTTTTTTTTTACTTCATTGGCTTCCATTGACTGCAAAAAACGCCAGACGCCGATATACCGGCGTTTAGCGGCGTCTGGCGTTTTTTGTGGTCAGGAGAATAACAGCCCAAAAACACCACTGCTGATAAAAGACAATAAACGACCATGTGTGCATGGACACATAGGATAAAATAAAGTGGCATTTTTGGGCTGTTAAAAAAACGCCAAAATTACCAAAAACGGTAATTTTTGAGATACAGTGTGCATGGAGCCTTAATGTACACAGGACATTTAAAACCTCTCCTGAATGATTTAACTTGACAGATCGTAAACAACGTTTAAAATCGTCCGTTTTTGCCACGTTTAGAAGCTTTTTTTTTTCCAAATAGTCAAAAGTTTATCTCCATTAAAAATGCCCGTATACGAAACGCGGCTAAGAGCAAGTTACCACGTTTACAAGCTATTACAGAAATTTGCCGTTTCAAATGCCTCTGAATATTTTATTGCTTTCCAAAAAATGCTTCTAAACTTAACTGACTAGAAAGGACTATAACCAACCCTGTGTAAATGTACTGATAAGATAACAGAGGAGAGTCCAGGAGCAGCTGAAAACAACACCCAACTGCTCCTAAGCCCTCATACACACGATTTTGATGCCATGTTTTTTTGCAGCTCTCCAGGTTAGTCAATGGCCCCATAAAAACACTGACGTTTTTGAGCTGTAGAGGGCGTAGGCGTTATGGAGCTGAAAGTAGAAGCCACGGCCAGCGTGTTCTGAGGCTCTAACATTTTGGTGTTTTTGACCCCGACGCCGCAAAACGTTCACTAACGCCGGGCCGACGTTAACCGGCATTGCCGACGTTTCTAGGTTGAAAAATAGCAGAGGATTTTTTTTTTTTTTAAAAACGCCCATTGACGCCGATGCTCACTAACGCCGATGCATAACGTCGAAAAAAACAACGATTTTTACCCTGACGTCGGGCCCGACGTTTTGCTTATTTTTTTAACATGCGCCCATGTGTATGAGGCCTAAACATCAGTTTAGCAGCTCCAGTGTACATTAAGTTTGTTTCCAGGCAGTTGAGTTTAAAGGCTTTTTTTGGAACGCAAAAAAATGGGTTCAGACGCCAGTTGAGAGGCATTTGAAATGCAAAACAGCTTCTAAACGCAGCTAAACGCGCCTAAACGCAGTACCTCGCATCTAGAACCATTTCGTTTACAGGCATTTCCATTCTAAACAAAAATAAAAAATACGCTCCTAGATGCAAACGTGGCAAAACAGCCGTTTTAGACGTCGGCTTCCAGCTGTCAAAAAAAAAAAAATGTTCAGTTGAGGTTGATATAGCATCCCGCCTAAATGGAGCCTTAGGCCTCATGTACACAGGACGTTTTTGCAGCTGCTGTTTTTAGCTTCAGACAATTTTTTCTACAGTCAATAAACTCCCCATCATGCTATCCTATGTGTTCATGCACACATACTATTCCTAAGTACTTTACCTCCCAAAAGGCAGGGAGGAAGGCTGCCAGACCCTGGATTAAGGCCAAGTGATATTTGCTTAATCTCATTCCTAGAAAAAGCAAGCATTAGATCCTTTATCAGTTTGGGGTGGGTTCAATATTAATGATTTAGTAACTGCCCAGAATTAAGCATTAAATAATTATTAGTTTAAGCATGTAAACAGCCAGTCATGTGTATATAAAAAGCATTAAACTGACAGTTAAGGATGACCTTAGTTGTGGTCGTTTAGGATAAAACAGGAAAAAAAGGTTTTAAAATCTACTAATCTTTAAAACCATTGTTCACACACACGATCATAGTCATTTCTGGCAAAGCAGACTTTCCTTAAGCACACCGATTTTTCAGTTTCAAATGTGTTACCAAAGTATTTTTTAACCACTTACCGCCCACCGTATGCAGAATGACGGCTGCAGGATGGCTCTATTATCCTGACTGGGCGTCATATGATGTCCAGCAGGATAAGCCGCTCGAGGGTGCACAGCGCAGCGATCGGTAGTACGGCATGTCACTCTGACACACCACTTTTCTGAGCCTGGTAAGATCCTATGACGTAGGCTCTTTACCATGTGATCAGCTGTGTGCGATAACAGCTGGTCACATCGTAACCAGGAAGTGAGGCTTAATCGACTTTTCCTCTATTTGCGCTGACAAGGCGCGAGTAGAGGAGAGCCGATCAGAGGCTCTACTGACAGCGGGGGCCTGTGCTGATAATCAGCGCATTGATTATCAGTGCAGACCCATCAAGGATGCCCACCAGGGATGCTAACCCGTGCTCATTTGTTTGGGTGCAGTGTTGCATGACCGCGCAATTGCCATTTCAAAATGTGACAGCGCTGAAAGCTGAAAATTGGCTTGGGCAGGAAGGGGGTGAAAGCGCCCTGTATTGAAGTGGTTAAAGTACAACTAAAGGCAACATACATTATTTTAATAACTCCTCATATAGTTGCACATGGTAATAAACATAATAACTGAAATGATTATTGTCCTACCATATAGCTGCAATTGTGGTCTGTAATCCCCTCCACCAGTTCTCCTTTGTTGTATACTGTTAGTAATGATGGGGGGAGTTGAGCAGAGCTCAGATGTCATTTCCTGTCAGTGAACTAGCTTGTCTATCTCTCTGTCCTCCTGCCTTATATCATGCTCAGTCTATTTTACAGAACACACACCCATCTGCCAATCAATAGCTGGGTGTGTGCTATGTAAAACAGTACAAGTCAGTACAGGTTAATTTCCACACAGATCAGTCCATTAATCTGCGTGCTTCTCCCTGCCTGCTCTCCTTTGGTAATCTGTAAACTGGCAGAACAGAAGCCAAGCTAGAGCAATTCAGAAAACCAGGAAGTAAAGTTTTCACCTCATTAAAGGAAGTGCACATGAGAGCAGGGGACAAGGTATAGGTCTCAACATCCTTACTGTTTTTTGTAAAATAATCAGTGAAATGTTTAACAGACAATATAGCTGCATAACATATTGATTTCTTCATTATGACCATAGTTCTACTTTAACCTAACACTGCACCAAGTAATGCTGGCTAGCACCACCATGTGGGCAAATAATACAATGCAGGTAAAAAAGATCAACCCTCAAAGCCAAGACAAAATCAGTCTTTTATTCCCAGTAACTAAATTTTGTACCATTCACTATGATGGTTAGCAGACAGTCATACAGAGGCTGCAGACGTTGGTGTCCACTGGTGATGATCTTGTGGAAAACCTGGACAGGAAGAAAGACAAAGTAAGAAAAAAAAATAGAATAAATAATAATATAATATATTATAAGCCAGCTGCAATTATAGTCAAAACCAGTAACAAGTGCATGACTGGTTCCCCATTATTTGTACCGGTGTGGTTTATGTATAATTTAAGAAAAAAAAACTCTGGAAGTTTCTACCAAGGCTGCCATTTCTGGACCTGTTTATGTAAGTGCAAGCTCCATTATGGTCATTCTGATCGTTATTTCACTACATAGTGATTTACTAACCACAAGCAGAAATTTGCATATTAGATTACCTGACACCTCATATACACATGCTTATAACAAATCAGTGAAGTGAAGTTGTTAACAAATATAAAGGAGCTAGTCCTGGAACTTGCCCCTAAAGTCAGCAAAGTCAGCTCCCATATTTTAATATTTTATCCACATGGGCATAACAAATACCTAGCATTTAGTTATCCTACCTCTATTCAACACTGCTGGCTGCTCTGAGTCATACAAAGGTATACAGCTTCCCATGTATCCCCAGTGTGCATAAGATGTGTTTGTCCCCTTTAGCCAGTAGATGGTACTGTACACATAGAAGTGTATGGTCTGAAGTAAAGACCTTGTAACAGACATGCTGTTGGAGCTGAAATCATTTTCATAACTTCCCTCCTTACTCACCTAGTGAGCCAAGGACTGGGCAGACCAGTTACTTAAAACATTTAATATAATATACTTGCATGTATTTACAGCTTGGCCATGCAAATATACATTTTCTGTTTTGGCTTAATCCTTTTTAGAACACAATCTATGACCAGATATGCTAAAATTAAACTTTCAGGACTGTTTACCACACATTTATTGGGCATGCTGTGGACCACCATGTTTGGCACCTCATAGTTGGCATAGTAGATACCAATTCCTCATTTTGAATTCAGTAAAATGTAACATAGGCACTTTACAAAAAAAAGCAGTAAATGAATAAAAATAAAACACTGTACATAGTAATTAAAGGAAGCATATTTACTTTTTTTTTTTATTAGTCTAGTAAAAGAATTCCATTAAAAAAACTGTCCTTTAGTAACATCATTTATCCTGCAATGGCAGTTAACACAGAGCCACAAATTGTGTATTATTAAGCCATTACTATGCAGGATCTACAAAATTATATATACAGTTGTATGCAAAAGTTTAGGAACCCCTGACAATTTCCATGATTGTCATTTATAAATATTTGGGTGTTTGGATCAGCAATTTCATTTTGATCTATCAAATAACTGAAGGACACAGTGATATTTCAGTAGCGAAATGAGGTTTATTGGATTAACAGAAAACGTGCAATATGCATCAAAACAAAATTAGACCGGTGCATAAATTTGGGTACCCCAACAGAAAAATCACATCAATATTTAGTAGAGCTTCCTTTAGCAGAAAGAACAGCCTCTAGATGCTTCCTATAGCCTGTAATGAGTGTCTGGATTCTGGATGAATGTATTTTGGACCATTCCTCCTTACATCTCCAGTTCAGTTAGGTTTGATGGTTGCCGAGCATGAACAGCCCGCTTCAAATCACCCCACAGATGTTCAATGATATTCAGGTCTGGGGACTGGGATGGCCATTCCAGAACATTGTACTTGTTCCTCTGCATAAATGCCCAAGTAGATTTTGAGCAGTGTTTTAGGTCGTTGTCTTGTTGAAATATCCAGCCCTGGCGTAACTTCAAATTTGTGACCGATTCCTCAACATTATTCTCAAGAATCTTCTGATATTGAGTGGAATCCATGCGACCCTCAACTTTAACCAGATTCCCAGTACCGGCACTGGCCAAACAGCCCCACAGCATGATGGAACCTCCACCAAATTTTACTGTGGATAGCAAATGTTTTTCTTGGAACACTGTGTTCTTTTGCCGCCATGCATAACGCCCCTTGTTATGACCAAATAACTCAATCTTTGTTTCATCAGTCCACAGCACCTTATTCCAAAATGAAGTTGGCTTCTCCAAATGTGCGTTTGCATACCTCAAGTGACTCCGTTTGTGGCGTGTCTGCAGAAAAGTCTTCTTTCGCATCACTCTCCCATACAGCTTCTCCCTGTGCAAAGTGCGCTGAATTGTTGAATGATGCACAGTGACACCATCTGCAGCAAGTTGATGTTGTAGGTCTTTGGAGGTGGTCTGTGGACTGTTTTTGACCGTTCTCACCATCCTTTGCCTCTCCAATATTTTATGTGGCCTGTCACTTCTGGCCTTAACAAGAACTGTGCCTGTGGTCTTCCATTTCCTCACGATGTTCCTCACAGTGGACACTGACAGCTTATATCTCTGCGATAACTTTTTGTAGCCTTCCCCTAAACCATAATGTAGAACAATCTTTGTTTTCGGGTCTTTTGAGAGTTGTTTTGAGGCCCCCATGTTGCCACTCTTCAGAGGAGAGTCAAAGAGAACAACAACTTGCAATTGGCCACCTTAAATACCTTTTCTCATGATTGGATGCACCTGTCTATGAAGTTCAAGGCTTAATCAGCTCACCGAACCAATTGTGTGTTCCAATTAATCAGTGCTAAGTAGTTACAGGTATTCAAATCACCAAAATGACAAGGGTGCCCAAATTTATGCACCTGTCTAATTTCGGTTTGATGCATATTGCACATTTTCTGTTAATCCAATAAACCTCATTTCACTACTGAAATATTACCGTGTCATTCAGTTATTTGATTGATCAAAATGAAATTGCTGATCCAAACACCCAAATATTTATAAATGACAATCATGGAAATTGTCAGGGGTTCCTAAGCTTTTGCATACAACTGTGTATGTGTATGTATGTATGTATATATATATATATATATATATATATATATATATAAAAATTAATTACACACTCACACGGTGGATATAAAAAGTCTACACACTCCTGTTAAAATGTCAGGTTTCTGTGGTGTAAAAAATGAGACAAATATAAATCATTGCAGGACTAGTTCCACCTAAACTGTACAACTCAATTGAACAACAAGCTGAAATGTTTTAGGTGGAGTGAAGTAAAAAAAAAAAAAAAAATAGTATGTTGCATAAGTGTGCACACCCTTAAACTAATACTTTGTTGAAGCACCTTTTGATTTTATTACAGCACAAGGTCTTTTTGGGTATGAGTCTATCAGCATAGCACATCTTGACTTGGCAAGATTTGCCCATTCTTCTTTGCAAAAACACTCCAAATCTGTCAGATTACCAGGGCATCTCCTGTGCACAGCCATCTTCAGATCACCCAACAGATTTTCAATAGGATTCAGGTCTGGAATCTGGCTGAGTTATTCCAAAACTTTAATCTTCTGGTGAAGTCATCCCTTTGTGGATTTGGATGTATACTTTGGGTCGTTGTCATGCTGAAAAATGAAATTCCTCTTCATGTTCAGCTTTCTTGCAGAAGCCTGAAGGTTTTGTGCCAATATTGACTGGTATTTGGAGCTGTTCATGATTCCCTTTATCTTGACTAAGGCCCCTGTTCCAGCTGAAGAAAACCAGCTCCAAAGCATGATGCTGCCACCACCATGCTTCACTGTGGGTATGGTGTTCTTTTGGTGATGTGCGATGTCATTTTTGCACCAAACATATCTTTTGGAATGATTTCCAAAAAATTCAACCTTGGTTTCATCAGACCTTAACACATTTTCTTACATGCTTTTGGGAGACTTCAGATGTGTTTTTGCAAAAATTTAGCCGGGCTTGGATGTTTTTGTTTGTAAGAAAAGGCTTCCGTCTTGCCACTCTACCCCACAGCCCAGACATATGAAGAATACGGAGATTGTTGTCACATGTACCACACAGCCAGTACTAGCCAGATATTCCTGCAGCTCCTTTAATATTGCTGTAGGCCCCTTGGCAGTCTCCCTGGCCAGTTTTCTTCTCGTCTTTTCATCAATTTTGGTAGGACGTCCAGTTCTTGGTAATGTCACTGTTGTGCCATATTTTTTGCACTTGATGATGACTGTCTTCACGGTGTTCTATGGTATATCTAATGCCTTGGAAATTCTCTTGTACCCTTCTCCTGACTGATACCTTTTAACAATGAGATCCCTTTGATGCCTCTGCAGACCATGGCTTTTGCTGTAGGATGCGATTAAGAAAATGTCAAGAAAGACCTACTAGAACAGATGGACTTTATTTTGGGTTAATAAGAGGCACTTTAAAATGATGGCAGATGTGTACTGACTCCTATTTAACATGAGTTTGAATGTGATTGCTTAATTCTGAACACAGCTACATCCCCGGTTTCTAAGAGGGTGTGCACACTTATGCAACCACATTTTATTTATTTTTTAACCCCCCCCCCCCTTAAAGATTACAGTTCGTTTTTCAATTGAGTTGTATAGTTTATAGGTCACTTTAAAAGTGGAAAAAGTTCTGAAATTATTCATCTTTGTCGCATTTTGTTTACATCACAGAAACCTGCAATTTTAACAGGGGTGTAAAGACTTTTTATACCCACTGTATATATACAGTTGCGCTTATAAGTTTACATACCCTGGCAGAATTTATGATTTATTGGCCATTTTTCAGAGAATATGAATGGGAACACAAAAACATTTCTCTCACTCATGTTTAGTGTTTGGCTAAAGTCATTTATTATCAATCAATCAATCAATCAGGTTTACTCTTTTTAAATCATAATGACAACAGAAACTACCCAAATGACACTGGTCAAAAGTTTACATACCCTGGTGATTTTGGCCTGATAACACGCACACAAGTTGACACAAAGTGGTTTGAATGGCTATTAAAGGTAACCACCCTCACCTGTGATCTGTTTGCTTGTAATTAGTGTGTGTGTATAAACGGCCAATGAGTTTCAGGACTCCTGACAGATCCTTGCATCTTTCATCAAGTGCTGCACTGACATTTCTAGATTCTGAGTCATGGGGAAAGCAAAAGAATTGTCAAAGGATCTGTGGGAAAAGGTAGTTGAACTGTATAAAACAGGAAAGGGATATAAAAAGATATCCAAGGAATTGAGAATGCCAATCAGCAGTGTTCAAACTCTAATCAAGAAGTGGAAAATGAGGGGTTCTGTTGAAACCAAACCATGATCAGGTAGACCAACTAAAATTTCAGCCACAACTGCCAGGAAAATTGTTCAGGATGCAAAGAAAAACCCACAAATAACTTCAGGACTCTCTGAAAACATGTGCTGTGGCTGTTTCAAGCTGCACAATAAGGAGGCACTTGAAGAAAGATGGCTGCATGATCGAGTCGCCAGAAGAAAGCCATTACTACGCAAATGCCACAAAGTATCCTGCTTACAATACACCAAACAGCACAGAGACAAGCTTCACACCTTCTGACACAGACATTTGGAGTGATGAGACCAAAATTGAGCTTTTTGGCCACAACCATAAACTCTACATTTGGAGAGGAGTCAACAAGGCCTGTGAAACATGGAGGTGGATCGCTGATGTTTTGGGGATGTGCGAGCTACAAAGGCACAGGGAATTCGGTCAAAATTGATGGAAAGATGAATGCAATAGGTTATCAAAAAAAATACTGGAGGGACATTTGTATTCATCAGCCAGGAAGCTGTGCATGGGACGAACTTGGACATTCCAACATGACAATGATCCAAAACACAAGACCAAGTCGACCTGTCATTGGCTACATGAGAATAAAGTGAAGGTTCTGGATTGGCCATCTCAGTCTCCTGACCTCAGTACCATTGAGCCACTCTGGGGAGATTTCAAATGTGCAGTTCATGCAAGACAGCCCAAGAATTTCCAGGAACTGGAGGCTTTTTGCCAAGAGGAATGGGCAGCTTTACCATCTGAGAAGATAAAGAGCCTCATCCACAAATACCACAAAAGACTTCAAGCTGTCATTGATGTTAAAGGGGGCAATACACAGTATTAACCACTTTAAGACCGAGCCTCTTTTTGGAGTTCGGTGGTTTTCAGTTAAAAACAGGTTTTTTTGCTATAAAATTACTTAGAACCCCCAAACATTATATATTTTTTTTTTCTAAGACCCTAGAGAATAAAATGGCGGCCATTGCAAAACTTTATGTCACACCGTATTTGCGCAGCGGTCTTACAAGCACGATTTTTTTTGAAAAAATTCAGTTTTTTTAGTTAAAAAATAAGACAACAGTAAAGTTAGGTCAATTTTTTTCCACATTGTGAAAGATAATGTTATGCCGAGTAAAATGATACCCAACATGTTATGCTTCAAAATTGCGCCCGCTCGCGGAATGGCGACAAACTTTGCACCATAAAAATCTCCATTGGCGACGTTTAAAAAATTCTACAGGTTAGCATTTTTGCGTTACAGAGGAGGTCTAGGGCTAGAATTATTGCTCTCGCTCTAACGATCGCGGCGATACTTCACATGTGTGGTTTGCACACCGTTTTCATATGTGGGCGGGACTTACGTATGCGTTCGCTTCTGCGCGCGAGCTTGCAAGGACGGTGCGCTTTAAATTTTTTTTTTTAATTATTTATTTTACTTTTTAATTTTTATTTTTACAACTTTCTTTTTTTAAAAAAAATTTTTGATCACTCTTTTTCCTATTACAAGAAATGTAAACATTCCTTGTAATAGAAAAAAGCATGCCAGGACCTCCAAAATATGAGATCCGGGGTCAAAAAGACCTCAGATCTCATTTTTACACTTAAATGCATAAAAAAAGAAAAAAAAAAAATTTTTTTTAAAAATGGCAGAAGAAAAAAAAAAAATGTCCCCTTTAAGAGCATTGGGCGGAAGCTACTTGTGACGTAGCTTCCGCCCAGCCATGTTATGGAACTCGGCACACGGACACTGGAGGGGACGGACCCGATCATCTCCGCCGCTGCCGGCGGGTCCGGTAAGCGGTGGAGATGACCGGAAAGCGGCGGAGGGGGGGGGGGGGGGGGGGC
>BLSH010553235.1:2248624-2277423 GCA_018402905.1 Glandirana rugosa | reverse complement strand
TTTTTTTTTTTTTTTTTTTTTTTTTGGTTGAACTGGATGGACTTGTGTCTTTTTTCAACCTGACTAACTATGTAACTATGTAACTATGAAACAGTAGCCGACGAGGCCGCCAATCCTTTGCGGGGACCATCCGTGAGTACAAAAAGACGCATCAGACTTCCGAAAGGGAGCTGTAGCCGCCAAATACACCCGCAAAGCCCTCACGACATACAATGAATTTAACTCAAATTCCTTAGGATGCGATGGATGCGGACATAATGAGGAAGAACAATATCTTCATTAATGTGAAAAGAAGAGACCACCTTCGGTAGAAACGAAGAAGAAGGACGCAAGACCGCCTTGTCCTTATGAAGGACTAAGTAAGGAGACTTGCAGGACAACGCTGCCAACTCAGACACGGATGTTATGGCCATCAAAAAGGCCACTTTCTGCGACAGCAAATGTAAAGAAATATCCCTGATCTTCTCATATGGCAGTTTCTGCAGCACAGAAAGCACCAAATTCAAATCCCACGGCGCAATAGGTGACCGTACCCGAGAAGCCACATGGCGCACACCTTGTATCAATGTACGAATCAACGAATGTGACGCCAAAGGTCGCTGAAATAGAATCGCCAGAGCCGAAATCTGACCCTTGAGGAGTACTCAATGCCAATTTTTTATCCAGGCCCTGCTGCAAAAAATCCAGGACCCTGGACACAATGTAAGAGCGAGGGTTCCAACCCCCTGCCTCACACCAGGCAATATAGGCCTTCCAGGTGCGATGATAAATTTTGCACGAAGTACACTTGCGCGCTTTAAGCATGGTAGGGATCACGGAGTCCACGACACCCCTATCCCTCAACACCTGGGACTCAATAGCCAAGCCGTCATAGCCAGTGAGGGTAAAGCAGGGTGCAAGATGGGCCCTTGAGACAACAGGTCTTCGCGCAGCGGAAGACGCCAGGGAACATCTAATACCATTCACACCACGTCGCCAAGGACGCCGAGGCCAATCCGGAGCCACCAGGACTGTCGGAATCCCCTCCGCTTCCACCCTGCGCAGTAGCCGCGGTAGAAGCTTGATGGGAGGAAAAGCGTACAGGAGCCGATACCGACTCCAAGGCGCTACCAGCGCGTCCGTGGCGGCCGCCAGCGGGTCTCTTGTCCTGCACACAAAAGTTTTCACTTTGTGATTGAACCAAGACACCATGAGGTCCACATCTGGCGTGCCCAACTTGTGGCAAATCTGGCGGAACACC
Organism: Glandirana rugosa; assembly: GCA_018402905.1. NCBI lineage: Eukaryota > Metazoa > Chordata > Amphibia > Anura > Ranidae > Glandirana > Glandirana rugosa. Next base: position 2,276,183 of record BLSH010553235.1, on the reverse strand, counting down.
TCTGCATGTAGGGACCATTCCCCCTGATCCAGTATCTGGCGACTGAGAAAATCCGCCTGCTAATACTCTACGCCCGGAATGTAAATTGCGGAGATTGCCAGCACGTGAAGTTCTGCCCATCGCAGAATGAGAGCCGCTTCCGCAGCCGCTGCCGAGCCCCTCGTTCCGCCCTGATGGCTCACATACGCCACTGCCATGGTGTTGTCCGACTGAACCCGAACCGGGGGGGCCGTGCAACCTTACCGTCCAGTGGGAGAGGCAGAGCCTGATCACCCTCAGCTCCAACACATTGATCGGAAGGTGAGATTCCTGCGCCGACCAATGGCCCTGAGCAGACAGCTGGCCCTGAGCAGACAGCTGCCCCAGGACCCCCCCCCCCCAGCCCGATAGCCATGATGGACGCCAGCCTATTGACCAATTCAGGGGAAGAAATGACTTCCCCCAACATCAGAGCCGGGGCCCGAAGCCACCAGGTCAACGATCCTCTGGTCTGAGGATCCAGTCTGATCAGCTGGTCCAGGGACAGCGGAGACTTGTCCCACCGTGACAGAATCGCTCGCTGAAGGGGCAGAGTGTGACTCTGGGCGTAAGGTACCGCCTCAAAGGCTGAAACCATGAGCCCCAACACCTGCATACAGAACCGTAAGGAAGACCACCAGCGTGACAGCAGGGTTCGCACCGCTGCTTGTAGTGTCAGTAACTTGGCCGGAGGTAAGAACACCTTCGCCTGCTCCGTGTCCAGAACCAGACCCAGGTATTCCAGGCGACAGGACGGCAGCACCTTCGACTTCTGCAGATTGATCAGCCAGCCAAAGTCTTTCAATGAGGCCATGGTGATAGCCACATTCTCCTCCAGAGCTGAAGCAGACTCCGCTCTCTGTAGCAGATCGTCGAGGTATGCTACCACCGCAATGCCTCTCTGCCTCAGCAGCGCCAGCACCGGGGCCACCAGCTTGGTGAACACCCGAGGAGCCTGAGGCCAGACTGAAGGGTAGTGCCACGAATTGGCAATAAGATCTCCCACCACAAAGCGCAGAAAACGCTGGTGCCAGAGACAGACGGGGACATGGAGATACACGTCCCTGATATCCAGAGATGCCATGAAATCCCCTTGGTGCAGGGCGGCCACGACCGAACAGACAGATTCCATCCTGAATTTTCGCGCTTTCACAAAGTGGTTTAGCGCCTTCAGGTCCAGAACTGGCCTGACACCCCCCCCCCCTTTTTTTGGGGACCACGAATAGGTTTGAGTAGAAACCGTGAGACCTCTCCAACTGTGGCACTGGCACGATCACCCCCTGGTCAGAGAGTGCCATGAAAAGCCCTTAGGAGGGCCTCCCGACGCCCCTGAGGGAGTCTCAAGTTCGATGGGAAGAACCTGTCTGGGGGTAGAGTGCTGAACTCTATCCTGTACCCGGAGGACACCACTTCCTGCACCCACCGGTCGGAAATGCGGGCAGTCCAGCTGTCTGCGAACCCCAAAAGATGGCCCCCCACCCGAAATTCGGGTGGGGGCAACCCATCATGTGGAGGAGGACTTCTCTGTCTTTTCGCTCTTGCATTGCCAGGGGCAGTTACCGGCCCCTGCGGTAGGCTTCCCGGGCATCGACCCCTTGCCCGCTGCGCCAGGGGCACGAAAAAACCTCTTCTGACACGAAGAAGCAGGACCCTGCTTGTGGCGGAACTCCCGCCGCCTGGGCTCAGGGAGAAAAGTACTCTTCCCTCCAGTGAAATCCTTGATGATTTCATCCAACTGCACCCCAAAGAGCCAGCCCCCCTGAAAAGGAAGATCCGTAAGACCCTTCTTAGACGCGTGGTCACCCGACCACGAGCGCAACCAAAGTACCCGTCTGATAATAACTGCAAAAACAGACAGACATTTTAGACAACATGGGGAGCAGGTCCAGAGCTGTGTCACACAGGTACCGAAGACCCTGAAACAAATGGTCTGCCCTCTGCGACGCCCCAAGCGTCCTCGCACAGTCCAAATCATTCTGCAGCTCCGTCGTACACCCGGACAGAGATTGCGCCGCCATGGCTGATGCCAGGGCCGGTCTCATGGCTGACCCTGCCAGCAGGAAAAGTGATTTTGACACCGCCTCCGTCTGCCTATCGGCTGGGTCCTTAAACGAGGTAGACCCCTCCAAAGAAATGATCGTTGCCTTGTTAAGGCGAACCACAGAAGGGTCCACTGCGGGGGATGCCCACTTTTTAACAAAACTATCCTCAAAAGGGTAGCGGATAGCGAAGCCTTTAGGTAAGGCGAAGGAATTCTGCAGACCCTGCCATTCCTGATAAACCAGGTGGTCAAAAAATTGATCATAAGGATAAGCCTTAGGGGACCTGGGTGGCCTAGCAGACCCACAAACGTATGCAGACTCCTGCGACTCCCCTGCTTGGTCCAGTCGCAAGGACGCACGGATATTAGTAATCAATGCGGCCACCAGCGCCTTTTTGCACGCAACCGAAGCCCCCTGATCTTCTTTGCCGTCCGAGGGAACTAGCTCGCCCTCAGAGTTCCACTGGGGTCCCCGTGACCCCCCAAGCCACTTCCGGTTCAGACTCTTCCCCCGAGGAAAGATGGAGAGGCGGACGCTTTTTAGGGGCCCCCAGAGCCCTGCTCGGCCCCACCCGGGGAAGGAACTCCCCAAATACTGCTCTCAGCTGGTCCAGGGACACCAGGGTCCCCAGCCCAGGTTGCGCTGCCGCTGTCTGCTCCTCAGAAGGACCCGCAGGGTCATCCGCCATCGTTCCACCGGAACTGACAGGCAAATAAAAAATGCCCTGACACCCCCACAATGCAGCCCCACCGCCACCCCACAGATCAACCAGGGAGGCCCCAGGAGGAATGCACCCACCGCTACCAGCACCCCAGGGAGAGCCCAGCTATACTTGCTGTTTTGTGCCTCACAAGCGCTGCGTCAGGCCGTGACTACAGCAAAATGGCTGCCGCTCAGCACTAGAGGGAAAACCTTAGGAAAATGGCCTCGGCTACGGCAAAATGACGGTGATCCGCCGCAAAATGGCGGCGAATCGCCGCATGGCGGTGTGGGGGGGGGGGGCAAAAAACACCCAGGGGGGGACACTAGCCCAGCGAACACCTACCACCGGCCAGCCAAATCGCTAGAAATCGCCCAGCCCCCCCCTCCCTTGGGTGGGAAGAGAGGGGGTCACTCACCAGTCCGACGGGCGTAGCAGGTAGCCACCCGGTTGCAGACCTTCTCCCATGTGGGAGAGGGATGCTGCAGGCCGCAGGCCCCTGGACAGGAACCAGGTCCGGACACCACTGGCCGCCCGCACAGAACGGGAACTATGCGGCGGGCCCCGCCGAGGCTAGGGCTAGCTCGCATCGGTTGGCCGCGCTGGGGAAATTGCAGGATTCTAGCTATTCTCTATGCCCCAGCCGGCTTCTTGATAGCAGTCTTCATCAGATAGCTTGAAAAAAAAAAAAGCGGTAGCAAAAAAGATGAACCGCAGGTCCCATAAGGGTGCCAGGTCTAACTCCTTGCACTAGACATAATAAAACTGATATGCTAAGCAGAGCAGGGGGATTATATGGGAGAGAGAGGACGGCCCCCTGGGAGGGGCCAGCTTGCTTTCTTTCAATTTGCCTAGTCAACTCCTGGTAGGATGTGCATATAACCCCACTTGTCAATGAAGGGCTGCATCTGTCAGTGAACGTAAGAGAAATACTACATTATGGCTCTGGGTCTAAGGAATCACCTTTTCTCTTTTGTGTGGATGGCCACATGTGTGTGCGTCACTTATCTGGGGAAGAGTTGGCATCAGGATGCACTGTGGGAAGAAGGTAAGCCGGCGGAGGCCGTGATCTGATACTGACACCTTAGTGCCAGATACCACAACATACCTTCACAGGTCTAGTGGAGTCCATGCCACGATGGGTCAGGCCCATTTTGGCAGCAAAAGGGGGCCCATTTAACATTAGGTGGGTGGTCATGTTATAGTGGGTGGTCATAATGTTGTAACTGTATGTATGGTGGGCACACTTTGTATTTATACAATTTCATGATGATATCAAGGACATGGAACTCTCCCCTCAAATGGTTGCTACTTGCAATGCATGGTAACTAAATGGTAGACTGATGTCACAACCATTAATTTGTGCCTTTGATAACATACAGTAAATATTTGCTTGAAGTGGACAAACTAGGAACATTGCTTGCAATGGTTTGGGGCCTTCACAAGCAAATGAAAAATTTGAGTCCTTACACTTGCCACTATGGTGCCATTTGTCTGCTGTAGTGTAATAAATGCAGTATTGCTTTACCTCACAGTGTGGGTGAACTTTACAGAACTGAGCTTGGAGCCAACACTATACAAAAACTCACCACAATGAGCAGGTCTGCATGTGTTCCTGTAAACACTGGGATATCCAACGGGACTCTGACAGAGTATGGTTTGTTCAAGCGAACACCAAAATTCCTCTCACCGCTAAGCAGCAAAAGTATAAACACTCCGATATGCATAAGACCAACACGGGCTGTATGTATGTAAAGATATAAAAGGATATTTAGTTAGAACAAGGCAGTACTATACAGAGAACATAAGAATTTAGCAACAATGGTGCGGTGATACATTTACACCATTTGGAGTACATATGTATGCTCTCCCCAGTTTGTGTTGGTTTCCTCCAGTGTCTCATTTTACTCTTAAAAATGGCCCCAGTGAGTGTGAGTGATTTAGACCAGTGGTTCTCATCTACTGGGCCATGGCCCACTGCCAGGCTGCAGCCTCCCCTCTCCAAGGCCTCCAAGCTAGTTACAAATCGCCTAACCTCCCATAGTGCCGCCCAGCCTGGTGCAGAGCCTTCAGCCCTCCATAGTGCCCCCCAACCTGCAACCCCAGCCTCCTCCCGAAACCTCATTACCTACAGAGCCAACAAGTCTGCTGCAGAGTCCCCTAACCAATTCCACAACCCACAGCAACATCCAGCCCGACCCAGAGCCATCCAGCGTTTCAGTACAGGTTTTGCATTCCCATTCCCATTTTATTGTGGGAGTATAAACTTTATTTTTTTACTGTTGCGGCAAGGGAGGTTTAGGAAGAGTTTACCAGGCCCTGGTCTCAAAAAGGCTGAGAACCACGGATTTAGACTATAATTTGAATGGTCTATGTACTCTATAAAGTCCTATAGAATTTGTATTGAAATGGATAAAAGATGGTTAAGGAATAAGCTGGCCATACACTAATAGATTTCTTTCATTTAGCCTCTGGGCTGATTGAAAGAAATCATACAGCTCCCTCAATCCAAACAGCATAGATGGACACATCCTCCCTGCTGGACTTTGTATTTTAACAGCCACTTGTGTCGGTTGTCAAAATACCCAAGCCAAATGGCTGCAGGCACTGTTCAGCCGACAATTTACAGACCAACTCCTTTGATAGAAGCCAATCAAGTAATCTACTTTTGTAGAGCTGGCAGGGCCACCTACTGTTAAACTTTTGGCCAATTTCTCAGAATCAGCCGAAATTCCAACAGCGTACAGCCAGCTTTAGAGTAATAAGGAAGAGGTGAGAGGAGTTGATAAGGGAAGACAGAGGTGGGAAGTGCAGTCTCACACTGATCCGCTCGTGCATCGTTCAGGAAGTACAGAATTGGAACCAGTATATCCAGGACATCACTGCTCTTCAGAACAAAGAACAGGAACTTCTGTAGGAGCGAGAGACAGCAATGGTGAGAAAAGAAGCAACAAGCCCATAAGACACACCACCCAGATTGTGCAGGAGACTTGTCCACTGACTGCACAGACAGAAGAGAACAGGTAACATCCTGACCTTGTTGAAGTCACACAGTTTCCAGAACAGGACCAGTAATTCTTGGTGGAACTGGATCTTCTTAGTTGAGTTTGGCAGGTATGTCTGACTGAGGGGGTTCAGGAGTAACCGGGCCAGGCCCTTCAGGATGAACTGGAAATCCTGAAATCAGTTAAGGTATGTAGTCATCAAGTTGCCGCACTGACTAGTAAGACGTGTAAACAAAAGCTTAACTGCATATATTCTCTGAGGAAGCAAGATTAGTCCTTCCTTAGTCATTCAAACACCATCACAACTAAAAATATTAAAGGCTGAGGCTGGGTTTACACCTATGCGAATTGGATGCGGCTTAAACCAATTCGCAGGACACTTGAAAAAACATTGATTTCAATGTGTCCGGTTAACATATGTCCGGTGTATTCGCACTCCGCATTGCATAAAAAACGTGTGCGTTTTCTGTGCAATGCGGTGCGAATTCCCAGCCCGTTGTGTTCAATGGGAGCACATCTAACACGCAGATGCACTCCGCACTGAACGGACATATTTTCCCCTGCAGCTGCTGCGCTGTGAGGACAGGAGGCGCTCCGCCCCTTCTCGGCAGCAGACAGGCTGGAATTCGCACCAGACTGGTGTGAATCCAGCCTAAAAGCTCACCTTTAAAAAGAAAAAATAAATCAATTCACATATTTTTGCAGAAAAAAAAAATGTTTTTAAGCATTTATTATTTCTCCCTACAGAAACCTGCAAAGCAATGTAAATCGGCGTTCAGCGGATCACGGGTGCAAGGTCAGGCTCCTGCAGACACGTCCTTCAGCTTTCTGCCCATAGCTCCATGCAAGGCATGCAGTTACAAAGCTAAGGGAAGACTGAACAGATGAGTGACCAGTGCACTCATAGTCCACTGAAAACTAAAATTCATCTGCCTCGGTGGAAGATGAAACTTGTAGTGTATTCATTCACAGATCCCTGTGAATAAATGATGCGGATGTGAGGGTGGAGCCCCGCATAACCACAACGATTTTAAAGGGAGAGGAACCCCCACCTGCTGTCACAGAGGGGTGCTGGAACATGTTACGCTCTTAATATGAGTGTAACATGTAACATATTCTGCAGGTGACTTTGAAGTATCTCTATACAAAATTTTGGATAGAATAGCCAAAAGGTCAGAACCTATGTTTTTTTTCAGCAACCTGTGGTCCCACTGCAGAGATTTACCTTCACTTCCTATCCCAGTGTGAAGTGAAATCTCTATTTTGGTGGTGACACATGCTTCAGTTTTTTATCCGATTGATGTGTAATCTGATCAAACTAATCGAATCCACAAGCAATAAAAAAGCCATTACTTCCTTGCCGATCAATTTAGACTCAATTTCAATCAAACCGAGTCAATTAGCCAGGTTGGAATATTAATTAATTGTTTTGCATTAAATCGGCAGCACCAAGATATTTTGTTCATAAATACATTCAGATTTCAATCACATTATGAGTTTACATGGTGAAAGAAGGTATATAGACAGAAATCCATTTCCCCCATGTGTAGCATATCGACCAAAGAGGTGGTCGACTATGGATCAAATTTTCCTATTGGAAGAGATTGTTTAGAAAAGAAATTGATCATTTAGCGTGTATTGCGGCCATTAAGCAGTTGTTACCAGAACCGATGTCTGCAATGGAAGATTTCCCCTGCTTTTCAGTGACAATTAGAAAATATAAAATTTTTCATAAATCTCTGTTCCCCTGACAATGGTCACCAGGACCTACAGGAGGATTAATCTCCCTATGAAAGACACATGCATCAAATAAAAACCTGACTTTCCAAAAGAAAAAAAAGTGGGCTCGGATACGCTTTCATAAGCAGCTGAAATCCCCTCCATAATTCTGCTAGCTAGTCTGTTAAAGACCAAGTTTAGCTAAAATTAAAAAAAAACAAAAAGAAAAACAGAAAAAAGGTGACATAACGTACACTTAGTTGAAAAGAATTATTTGACCCCCTGAAGATTTTGTAAGTTTGCTCACTTACAAAGAAATTAAGGGTCTATAATTTTATCATAGAGGTATTTTAAATGATAGAGACAGAATATCAACCAACAATCCAGAAAAAACACAATACAAATGTTAAAAAGAGAGTTGCAGTTCAGTGAGTAAAATAAGTATTTGATCCCCAAGCAAAACAGGACTTAATACTTGGTGGAGAAACCCTTGTTGGCAAGCACAGAGGTAAGACGTTTCTTGTAGTTGGTTGCCAGGTTTGCGCGGTCATGCAACATTGTACCCAAACAAAATTTTTATCATTTTTTTCCCCACAAATAGAGCTTTCTTTTGGTGGTATTTGATCACCTCTGGGGTTTTTATTTTTTGTGCTACAAATAAAAAAAGACCGAAAATATTGAAAAGAAACCCCCCAAAAAAAAAGTTTTTCTTTGTTACAAAACCTTGTAATTAAGTATGTTTTCTCCGTCACTGATGGGCACTGATGAGGCTACACTGACGGAAACTGATGAGGCAGTACTAGTTGGCACTGATAGGCAGCCCTATTTAGCAGCACTGACAGGGACTGATAGGCGGCACTAATAAGTGGCACTGATAGGCAATCACAGGCGGCACTGATAGGTGGCACTGATGGGCAGCACTGATAAGGAGGCACTGGCAGGCATCAGAGATGGGCACTGAGTGGCATCCCTATTGCCAGTTGTTTGCCATACATGGTGGTCCTGGGTGGGCTTCCCTGGTGTTCCTGGGTAGGCACCCCTGGTGGTCCCTGGGTGGGCTCCCTGGTGGCGATCCTCGGGGGGTCTGCTCTGATAAACAATCATCGCAGACCTCCCCTGTCGATCGGCTCATCTACTCGTGTCTGCAGACGCGAGTAGAGGAAAAGCCGATATACAGCCCTTCCTTTTTACACTGTGATCAGCTGTGATTCAGGGGGCGCGCTCTCGTGCCTGGCGCACTCTGGAGGAGTGTGCCCGCGGCTCGGGTGGACCCGATGTCCGCCGGCGAGCCACGATGAGCTGCCAGAGGGAAAGAACGGGGAACCGCTGAAGTAAACACGGCAGTTCCCCGTTCTGACAGGAGGCATCTAAGAGATCCACTGACCCTGGTCACTGGGATCATTTAGATCTCTGGTGCCCCTGGCAGCCCAGCCCCCTCACAGTTAGAATATGCCTAGGGAACACCGTTAACCCCTTCACTGCCCCCTGCAGGTTAACCCCTTCCCTGCCAATGACATTTATACAGTAATCAGTGGACATTTAAATTTCTGATCGCTGTATAAAGGTCATTGGTCCCAAAAAAAGTGTCAAAAATGTCCGACATGTCCGCCCCAATATCGCAGTCCCGATAAAAATCGCAGATCACCGCCATTACCAGTAAAAAAAAATTGAATTCTTGTGGTTTGTAAACTCTGCAACTTTTGCGCAAACCAATCAAACGCCGATTGCGATTTTTTTTAACCAAAAATAGGAAGGAAGAATTTAATTCTGCCAAAACCGATGAATAAATTTGTTTTTTTATATATTTTTTTTTTTGGATTTGTATTTTAGCAAAAAGTTAATTTTTTTTTTTGCAAAATTGTCGCTCTTTTTTTGTTTATAGCGGCGATCAGAAATGACGCAGAGGTGATCAAATACCACCAAAAGAAAACTCTATTTGTGGGAAAAAAAGGACGCAAATTTCTTTGGGGTACAATGTCGCACGACTGTGCAATTGTCAGTTAAACAACACAGTGCAGAATCGCAAAAAGTGCTCTGGTCCTAACATGGGAAATTCTTCCAGGGCTGAAGTGGTTAAAATTCACCTGTGATAACAATTATAGACCCTTAATTTCTTTGTAAGTGGGCAAACTTACAAAATCTGCAGAGGATCAAATGATTATTTTCACCACTGTAAATAGAAAACTTATGGTGCAGTGGGGGTTAATACAGCTAAAGGGCTGTCAGGGGCTCTCATCAAGAGAGCCTGACTAGGCCCTCTTTTCCTGCCAGATCTGCCATTCATAGAAGCCGTACTACAGCCTCTATGAATGACATCTGTGAATAGAGGGGGTAGAGTTATTAATCAAGCAACCAGCACAAGGGACACATCATATTATATGTAAGGCCGGCCATTGACGGTATGAAATTCTTTCCTGCAACTCTGTTCCCCCATCAACACAGAATGTGTTGACAGGGGAATCCTTCCGGCCAACTCACTGAGCCATTTTGAGACAACATTCCCACCGGGAGAAGACAGTGATTATTGCTAGCAGCTAGAACAGCCACTTGCAATAATGGCTTGTAAAATTTGGCAGGCTGGCTGTACCCAAGTTGATCTATCGATCAACTTGGGCACATTCAGCCTGCCCATACATGGTTTGAATCTTGGCAGGTTACTATTGAACCAGCCAAAGTTCAAACAGTCTATGGCTGGCTTAAGTTATATTCCTTTTGCTGATCTGTAGGATTTTAATTTTTGCTAAACTTGTCTTTATACTATTCTTGTTGGGTCTCTCTATATGGAGTGAAGAAAAAAAAAAAACACAGAAGCAGCGGTAGTTTAAAACCAATAAAAATAAAAAAAGTGAAAAATAAATATGCAGCTGCTCCATTAAGAATTCACATATATAATTAGCATGTAAAGCTGCTCAATATTTTCCCCAACAATATGACAAGGATTTGCAAGAACATAATGTGCTCTTATTCTAACAAGTAAGTAAAAGTGCTAGAACTTCAAAGTGTCGGCGCAGTTATGAGTAAGTGCTTTAAGTTCACAACTTGTGTAAAACACCAGATATACAAGTCTATGCTCCCACACTGAAACATGTGAGACACTTCACTCCACCATAAACCTTCACTTCTGTGATCTCCAGGGCCGCACATATATATGCACTCACCAGAACCCATTATGGATAAATGAGTCAAAGTGCGCTTTTTATAATATAAGGCTCGACCACTCCTCCAATCCAAGTCAAAAAGGACCAAACACTTGAAAGAATTCCGGTTATGAGGATCATACAAGAGAGTAGCTTCCATACAAGAGGGAGCTTCCTGAAGATGTCCATCCGGGAAGAAACTTGTAGAGGCAGGATCACTGGACACGTCACTTCCGTGTAACGAACTATTGGTGCGCTCCATGGGGAGGAAATTACACTACCGGAACAGCGGCAGCTCAGGAATCTGTTTACGCTGGACATACTGGGTGCTGGGAGGCATCGTATTATGTGAGTGTACCTACACAGTTTTATTTGCAGTGAATTATTTAAAGAGTAACTCCACTTTTGTTGACAAAAAATAGATCTGGGTGATCTATGTACATTGCAAGGATTTTAACAAACTTTGTTGCAAATTCCTACCTTTTGTTATTCTGATGGAATAATAGGACTTTTTGACTTACCGTAAAATCCTTTTCTCTGAGTTCATTGACGGACGCAGCAGCTCTTCATGACATGTGGGGTTATGCCACCTTTCACTAGGAGTGGACTAGGCAGAACACAGTTCCCTAAAAGCAGACAAAGCCCCTCCCAGGAGGCAGTCCTCACTTGGTATAACCCCTCCACCCTGCGAAGCACACTCAGTTCTTAACAAGCAGTACAAACTCAACAAAAGAGGGGTGGATGCTGCGTCTGTCAATGAACTCAGAGAAAAGGATTTTACGGTAAGTCAAAAAATCCTATTTTCTCTTTCGTTCATTGACGGACGCAGCAGCTCTTCATGACATGTGGGGACGTCCCAAAGCAGTGTCAAAATGAGGGGTGGGTAAAGCAACAACAACTGTACCCAACAGAAGAGCTCTCCATGAGGAGCCAGACGCGCCTCACACCGCCGCCTGCAAAACTTTGCGGCCAAAAGCAGCATCCAAGGATGCTAAAACATCAACTTTGTAAAACTTCGAGAAGGTGTGCACAGAGGTCCAAGTAGCCGCCTTGCACACTTGAGATACCGACGCCTGATGTCGGAAAGCGCAGGAGGTGATAAATCGCCCTGGTAGAGTGAGCCGTGACCGGAAAAGGAGGCTCAAGACCCCGAATAGAATATGCACGGGTCACAGTCTGTCTAATCCAACGGGAAATAGTGGCCAACGAGGCCGCCAAACCCTTGCGTGGGTCATCCACCGCGACAAAAAGCGCATCCGACCTCTGAAAGGAGGCCGTAGCCGCCAAATACACCCGCAGAGCCCTGACCACATCCAGGAAGTGCAAGACAACCTCCCTAAGGTGAGACGGGCGCGGGCACAGCTAAGGACAATGTCCTCATTGATGTGAAAAGAAGAGGAGACCACCTTAGGGATAAGGCGGTTTTGTGCCCGTCACCTTCCTTTTTACCGATGTAGGACCAGATACGGAGACCTACAGGACAGAGCCGCCAGCTCAGACACCCGTCTGGCAGATGTGATAGCCACCAGGAAAGCCACCTTCTGCGAAAGCAGCTGCAAAGAGATCTCCCTAATATTTTCGAAGGGCGACTTCTGAAGCAGTGAGAGGACCAAATTAAGGTCCCATGGCGCCAAAGGCGACCGAACCTGGGGGGGGGGGGGCGACATGACGAACCCCTTGTACAAAGGTATGAATCAAGGAATGCGTCGCCAAGGGACGCTGAAAAAAGATCGCCAGGGCAGAAACCTGCCCCTTGATAGTGCTCAACGCTAGCTTGTGGTCTAGGCCTTGTTGAAGGATGGCCAGCACCCGTGCCACCGAAAAAGAACGGCGCTTCCACCCCCCGCTTCGCACCAGGCAATGCAAGCCTTCCAGGTGTGGTGGTATATCTTGCGTGAAGAGACCGATTCAGAGACCCCCCCGATCCCTTAACACCTGGGTGTCAATAGCCAGGCCGTTAAAGCCAGAGGGGGGTAAGATGGGGCCCTGGGACAGCAGATCCTCGTGAAGCGGGAGGCGCCAGGGAACATCCACCACCATTCGCACCGTCGGTGTACCAGGGACGCCGGAGGCCAACAGTTGCAGAAGCAGCTTGAGAGGGGGAAAGGCATAGAGGAGTCGATACAGAGACCACAGAGCCACGAGGGTGTCCACAGCATCTGCCAACGGATCCCTTGTTGTTCTCACGAAGGACTGCACCTTCCGATTGAGCCGGGACACTAGCAGGCCCACGTCTGGCGTGCCCCACTTTAGATAGATCTGGCGGAAGACATCCGGGTGCAGGGACCACTCTCCCTGATCCAGCTTCTGGTGACTGAGGTAGTCCGCCTGACAATTTTCTAAGCCCAGAATGTAAACGGCGAAGATTGCCGGCATGTGAAGTTCTGCCCACATCGGAATGTGGGCCACTTCCAACGCCGAGCTTCTCGTTACGCCCTGATGATTCACATAAGCCACCATCGTGGCATTGTCCGACTGAACTTGAACAGGCCGACCTTGCAACCTCCCCAACCAGTGGGAGAGACAATGCCTGATGGCCCGAAGTTCCAGCACATTGATTGGGAGATGAGACTTCTCCGGGGACCAGCAACCCTGGGTCGACAACAGCCCCAGGACCCCTCCCCAGCCGATTAGGCTGGCATCCGTAGTGACCAACGTCCATTCCAGGGGAAGAATCAACTTCCCCAGCCTCAGGGCCGGGGCCCGCAGCCACCAGACGAGGGAGGATTGGCCCTGGTGGTCCAACCTGATCACCTGATCCAGGGAGGAAGGGGACTTGTCCCACCGCAGCACAATTGCCTGCTGCAGGGAGCGGGTGTGATTCTGGGCATACGGGACCGCCTCGAAGGTGGACACCATGAGCCCCAACACCCTCATGAAAAACCTCAAGGAGGACCACCGCTGCGATAGCAGGGACCGCACCGCCACTTGAAGCGTCAGCAGCTTGGCCGGCGGAAGAAACACTTTCACCTGTGCTGTATCCAAGATCAGGCCCAAATACTCCAAATGGCATGATGGAGTCAGCACCGACTTCGGGAGATTTATCACCCAGCCAAACTCCTGTAGAGAGCTCAGAGAGATTGCCACATTGTCCCTCAAAGCTGAGGCCGACCCCGCCCGCAGGAAAAGGTCGTCGAGATATGCCACTGCCGCAGCAGGGCCAATACCGGGGCCAACAGATTGGTGAAGACCCGGGGAGCGGAGGCCAGACCGAACGGGAGGGCCACAAATTGGTAGTGGTGTTCCCCCACCGCAAAGCGCAGGAAACCTTGGTGCCGAGCGCACATGGGAACGTGCAAGTACGTGTCCTTGATGTCCTAGAAAGCCAAGAAAGCCAAGAAATCTCCCTGGCGAAGAGCCGCCACAACAGAACGGACTGACTCCATTCTGAATTTCTGCGCCCCCACAAAGAGATTGAGTGCCTTCATTTCCAGAACAGGCCTGACTCCATCCTTCTTTGGAACCACAGAGGTTGGAGTAAAACCCGCAGAAACGTTTCGCGGACGGAACCAGAACAACTACCCCCTGACTGAGCAATCTTGCACAGCGCCCATCGGGGGCCTGCCGTCGCCCCGGGGGGAGCCTCATGTTGGAGGCGAAGAACCTGTCCTGGGGCTGGGTACGAGACTCTATTTTGTACTACCCAGACGAAACTACCTCGCGCACACAGAGATCCGAAATGCGGGAGGTCCACCGGTCCGCAACCCATCATGCGGAGGAGGGCTTCTCCTCCGTCTTCTCTGGCTTACGCTGCCAGGGACGTTTTTGGCCCCCCTCAGTGGCCTTGGTGGGCTGGGAGCCCTTGCCGCCGCACGGGGGGGGAGGGAAAAAACTTTTTCTGAGTCGAAAAAAAGGGGCCTGGCTTACGTCGGGGCTTCTTACCCCTTCTGGGCTCCGGAAGGAAAGTGCTTTCCCCCCTGTGAGATCCTTATGATCTCGTCCAGGGAAGCCCCAAAAAGCCGACCACCTTGGAAGTGCAGGTCCGCCAGGCCCTTCTTCGATGCCTGGTCACCCGACCAGCATTTTAACCAAAGCAAGCGCCTAATAACCACCGCAAAGGCAGACAGCTTCGACAGCATGGGAGCCATGTCCAGTGCCGCATCGCAGAGATGCCTAAGGCCCTGGGCCAGCTGGTCAGACAGCTGCACTGATTCAGGAGGAACCTGAAGGCCGCCCAAATCACGGTGCAGAATGGTCGCCCATTCCGTAAGCGCCTGCGCCACCAGCGCCGAGGCCAGTGCCGGCCGCATGGCCGACCCCGCCAAAATGAACATTGCCTTGGTCAATGCCTCGGTACGCCTATCAGCCAGGTCCTTGAAAGATGGAGAGCCCTCCATTGGAATAGTAGTCGTCTTGTTCAGGCGAGACACCGGCGGGTCCACCGTAGGAGACGCCCACTTTTGTAACAGGCTATCCTCAAAGGGGTGGCGCACAGAAAACCGCTTGGGCATGGCGAAAGAGCTCTAAGGCCGTTGCCATTCCTTGTAAACAAACTGATCGAAATACGGCAAATAAGGGAACACCTTAGGGGCCCGGGCCGGCTTGTGCGACCCGAAGGCATACGCCGCCTCCTGCGCTACTCCAGCCGGCCCCAGCTTCAGCGTCTCACGGACCGCTGAAATCAAAGAGTCCACCAGTGCCTTCTCATGAGCAACGGTGGCCCCCAAGGAGTCCTCCTCACCATCAGAGGAGTCCCTGAGCTCACCATCCGACAGCTCAAGGGGGGTCCCCATCATGGCAGAGCCACTCTCCTGTTCCGATTCCTCCCTGGAAGATAGGGGAGGGGGTGGCCGTTCCTTCGCCACCCTGTGGTCACGGATCGGCTCCACCTGGGAGAAAAAATACTCCAGGATCGCAGTCAATTTGTCAAGAGGGACCACAGGTCCCTGCATGCCCGGAGCCACCCCGGAGACTTCCAACGGGGAAGCACCTGCTTCAGCCGCCATTGCGCCACCCTCACCCGCAGAGGTCTGGGTACTGGGACCAGGCGCCCCCCCACCCCAAAAATCAGCCGCACAGGGTCCCACGGGCGCCGAGGACTGACCCGCTCCCTACCCCAAGAGAGTGCACTGCCAAGTAGCTGCTGCTGTAGTCCGCCACTGCTGTCCCCCACGTGCTGCCTGCGCCCGACAGGAAGAAGGTGCCAGAACACACCAGGACCACCCCCACACGCTTTGATCCAGGCAGGGCGTGGGCGGCCACCCAAAAACGGCCGCCGGAGAACACTAGAGGCCAAACTGCCAGCCCCACCCCCGCAAAATGGCGGCCGAGGCTACATACTCGGCCAGTCTACAGGAAAATGGCGGCCGCGGCTAGACACGCGGTCAGACCACAGGAAAATGGCAGCCCGGGCCATGACAAAATGGTGCAGACAGCTGGCGAAGCGGCCAACGGAGTGTCAGGAGCCCGCTCAGCAGGCCCTAGGCCGAGGGGGCATGAGCGAGCAGAGTAGCATGAGGTGGTGGGGTGGAGGAAGGGAGAGATGCCTGCCCAACACCCCAGGGGGGGAACCCGCCTGCCCCCCCACACCCTGGCGGGGGGTACTTACCCATCCAGACAGGCGTAGCAGGGAACCCACCCGGGACAGACCTGCCACCTCGCTACTCCGGGGGGAGCTGCCAGCCAATGCGACACCCGTAACGCGAGCCCGAAAACCCGGTCCTAAGTGCGCTGGCAGGACGTTTAACCCGCCAGCCGGCCCGCACAGAATGGGGCCCAACGTGGGGAGACTACCTGGATCTAGGATATCCAGCCTGTCACCCAGCCGGCTACTTGATTGTAGTCTTCATCAGCTGATTTCTTGAAAAAAAAGAAAAAAACGGGGAACCACAAGTCCCAGCAGGGAGCCAGGTCCTACTCCTTGCACTAGGCAGAAAAAAAAAACTGATTGTGCTTCGCAGGGAGGAGGGGTTATACCAAGTGAGGACTGCCCCCTGGGAGGGGCTGTCTGCTTTTAGCTGAATTGTGTTCTACCTAGCCCACGCCTAGTGAAAGGTGGCATAACCCCACATATCATGAAGAGCTGCTGCGTCCGTCAATGAACGAAAGAGAAAGCCGTTTGTCTGTATCCATTTCTTCAAATTTCTTTAGATTTACCTTCAACTATGTAGTGCAAGGGCCTGCCTGACTGCATACACATTGAAAGTGTTTAGGTTTGACCTCATATTATATAGTTTTGGTAAATCTAAAGGATAACTGGATAAGAAAATTGTATAATGTATGGCCAGTCTTAAGTCAATCTGTATGAGAGTGATTATCTCACCAAAAAGGACTTTTTGCAGGGGTTGCCAAAAATCTGACTTGCATCTTAGTGCAGACTTCTGGGAAAATCAGTAAGCCAATCACTCAAGCAGGAAATAACATTTCTGGGGGGCGTTCTGTACACCATCTGTGTATAAAATGCCTCCAGGTAGCCATATTGCATTTTACAGAAAATTAAAAAGCAGAAGATTGAAAAGGAAAAGTAATTTTTATAAACCTTCAATCACAATAGGACTTGAGTCACAAATAAATAAATATATATATATATATTATATTTTTGTGCTTTTTTTCCCCCTTGAAAACCAGTTAGACTTACCGGGAACTCTATTTCCAGTAGTCTTCCAGGACAGCCCTTGAGAGATGGAGTTCCTCCCATCTCCACAGGAAACACATAGCCAATCAGTTAAAAAGGAGGTTCCTCCAGCCCATGGTCAGTCGTTTGCCAAGAACCAAAGGATGGAACTGAAAAATGTAAGCAGAACAAGTAATATCATAATACTACTACTAAAAATCAAGGGTGGGATTGTGCTGTCCTGGAAGATTACAGGAAATAGAGATACCCGTAAGTCTAAATCCGGTTTTCCCCAGTCATCTTCCAGGACAGCCCTTGAGAGGATCCCCAAGTACTCAACATATTGGGGGGGGGAGGGTGGGGGACCACAGCTTGGAGGACTTTCCTCCCAAAACCTTGGCCTTGACTAGACATTAGATCTAACTGGTGAGGTCTTGCAAAAGTGGTAAAAAGCTTGACCACGTGGCTGCTTTGCAGATCTGCTCCGGGGTGGCCCCAGACTTTTCTGCCCAAGAAGCCGAAAGCGCTCTTGTGGAGTGCGCCCCAATACCCTTAGGGGGGTTATTTTCCTAGGACTCTGTATCCTTCCCAGATAGCCAGTCTGATCGACCTGGCTAAGGTAACTTTTGAGGCTTGTTGCCCTTTACGAGCACCTGAAAACAAGATAAAAAGTGAATCTGTTTTCCCAAATGCTCTTGTTGTCCTCAAGAAATGCCATAATGCACTAACATCCAACCTGTGGAATTGACTTTCTCTTTCATTGGAAGCATTCTGACAAAAAGTAGGAAAAATGATGTCCTGTGTTTTGTGGAACCTGGATGCTACCTTTGGAATAAATGGCGAGTCCGTCTTTAGAATAACCCTATCCCTCTAGGATCCCCTAGGAAAGGTTCTCTAACGGAAAGAGCCTGCATCTTGCCAATTCTATGTGCTGTTGTGATTGTCACTAGGAGTAGCGTTTTAAGTGTAATTTTATTTTTTTCTCTTGAAAAACATTTTTTCCAATTATTTTTCTAAATTCATCCTGTTTTAATAATTCTTTAAAAAAAAATGTAATTTCATTTTTTAGAATTTTTCACAATTTTTTCGTAATTCCTAATTTTTACATTTTTCTTATTTATATTTTTATTTCTCATTACCAAGCTTTATTATTAGTTTACAGTTATTCCCAACACAACATCCAACATACCACCCACTACTTCTGCATCTCCACAATTAATAGTTGTATACTGGGACACAAGCGCACATGTATAAATGTGCCACATTGCTGTTGTTAAATTCTTCTAAGTGACTTATTGTACGGGCTCCAGCATGGAGGCTTCAAATTACATCCCCATAGCAACACACAACACACTTCCGGCCTCATACACTTCTGTGTTTTCTTGCCCTTCAAAAGCTGATTGGTCTGGTCCCGTCACGTGACTTGACAAAGCGACTATCGCGAAACATGTAGTCAGCGTGAATCGAGGATGCTCTGTTTAGCAGTGCGGCTGGTGGGGAGAAGCTGATCCCGTCACGCTGACTACATGTTTCGCGATAGTCGCTTTGTCAAGTCACAGACGGGACCAGCTTCTCCCCACCAGCCGCACTGCTAAACAGAGCATCCTCGATTCACGCTGACTACATGTCAGCTGCAAACAGCCTCCAGGTGCTGCCACTCACCCAGCCGGTCAATTTTCCTCGGGTAACCCACGTCACCAGGCCACTAACCCTCACCGGGTACTGGAAGGAAGTGGGAGCAGGTCGTCTCTGATCAGCTGGACAGTACCCAGGCCAAACGGTGAGGATCCTTCCCCCTGCTACCTCCGCACGGCACCTGTCCTGCTTTCCTAGGCATCCCTTGACAGAAGCTCCTCCATGTCATACAAAATAGGTCCCTCAGCGACATACTCCTCCGACAGAGGAAACACAAATGACTGACCATGGGCTGGAGGGACCTTCTTTTGAACTGACTGGGGATGTGCTTCCTGTGGTGATGGGAGGAGCTCCATCTCTCAAGGGCGGTCCTGGAAGACGATAGGTGAAAGTGGAGTTAATCTTTAAATGTGTT
The DNA here is from genome assembly GCA_018402905.1 of Glandirana rugosa. NCBI lineage: Eukaryota > Metazoa > Chordata > Amphibia > Anura > Ranidae > Glandirana > Glandirana rugosa. The sequence continues at coordinate 2,256,959 of BLSH010553235.1, read as the reverse complement.
GCACAATGAAATCCACCTTGTGAACTCTCTACTCTCTTGTATGAGCCTCATAGTGGGAATTCATTCAAGTGCTTTTTGACTTGGATTGGAGTGATGGAGCCTTAGATTATAAAAAGCAGACTTTGACCCATTTATCCATAAAGGGTCAATGGGTTTTAGTGAGTGCATATATATGTTAGGCGCTGGAGATCACAGCACTGAAGGTTAATGGTGGTGTGAAGTGTCACACTTGTTTCAGTGTTGGAACACAGACTGGTATATTTGGTGTTTTACACAAAAGTTGTGAACTTGAAACACTTATTCATAAATGTACGAACACTTTGAGATTAAAATCCTTGTCATATTGTTGGGGAAAATATGGTGTAGCTTTACATGCTATGGTTATATGTTCTGTAAATACATATGGTTTGACAGGTACACCAGCATATTTATTTTTCACTTTTTATTTTTATTAGTTTCAAATTAGTGCTGCTTCCCATATTTTTTTTCACATTATTCTAATCAGTGTGCGGGCACAGTGTGAGGCACATTTGAAGCAGCTGTAGTGCAGGTAACATGGTGTAAATTTCTCTAATGCAATTACATCATGCATCTGTTTCAGCTCCTAGCATATATTTGGATTGTGGGAGCCAATTAGTTACTTACAGGAGGCCTACACAAATAGAGTCATCATGCGGAATCAATGGGTTTAATACTTAACCTGAGTAAATATGCTGATCTGGTTTTCTGAAATTCAACGGTTTATGTTTTTTTCCCCTCATTTTTGGGGTTTTAAAACTCCGTCGGGTTCTACTGGTATTCAGGACTCTATTCCTTTTTGCTGATAAGACGTGAGTAAATCTTCAATGGCAACACAGGCAAAAAATAAAAATACTTTTTAAATAGAGTAGGGAAGGACTAAAACCCTGTCATATTTTTTATTGCTGTAGGTGTCCCTGTTGCAAATTTTCTTTTAATTCCTATCTGATGAAAGCGCTGTCAGAGGGACAGAAAATCTCCCTAACAGAGTGGGGAAGGGTTAGAACCCCTGTAGGGTTCCACTGCTATCCAGTGATCTAAAAATAAAAACAAAAAAAAACAAAAAAAAAAAAAGTTTGCTCTTCTGGACATACACTCTCCCTCTAAAACCCCACAAATCTTATTCAGTTTGCACATCTGAAAAACGCATTATACAATAAACTAATTATGGGTTCTGAGAACTTCTGTTACATGATGCCTTAGGTATTGACAGTAGAAAATGACACCCGTCTCTTCTTAAGCTGGCCATACACTAGTGGATTTTTTCATACGAACATTTGTATGAAAATATTCATCAGTACATTTGAGGACTTGACAATGTATTTTGTAAGTACTTCAAATTCCATTTGCCTTTAACATCTGATTTTGAAATGAGTGCAATTTCATCAAAAATTACAAAAACCACATTCACTAGAAGTTAGAAATTTGTTCATTTAAAAAAAAAAAAAAAAAAAAAAAACATTCTGCTCTTTCCAATCTTGTCACCTTGGTTGGAATTCATTGTCAAATTTGACCCCACTAACGATTTGAAAATTGGACGAATATTTCTGGAAAGCATTTTTCAAATTAAATTATTCTCGCGTATGACCAGCTTTAGCTAGACTGAGATACAAAGTATGTATGCTCATCAGAGTCAGAAATTTGCTAAAGCAGAATTCTACTTTTCCTTACCTCCTCTCTATGGATCCGAGACAGATAATTCACAAAAAGATTGTCTGGTCCGGAGCTCTTAAACATGGAAAGGAAGAAGAGTTAGAATCTTTTGTCATAGAGCAGTACTGCTGAGATCAGAACAATAAAAGCTTAGTTATGTGACCTACCTCACCCTCGTCCATGGCAGTGCCTGTGGTGGTTCCATCCATGCTTGGCCCCGAGGAAGTAGATGGATCAGAGTCCAGTGTTACAATGAGAAGTTGGGCAGAGATCTCAACCAGCGGCTCACGTGAGTCCCAGAACAGGAGATGATTATAAGGAATTCCATATCCAACAGGATCATAAGCACACACTACATTCAATAGAGACGTGAAGAGGGGCAGAGCATGCCTGTATAGAATAAAACGGAAACACAGCAACATGAACACTTCAATACTAATTACTCAACACAAAAGAATGATAAAAATGACTGAAAGACATACATGTTTAACAGCCAAGCACAAACCTCTCGAGTATCTAGTTAACTTGGGGCAACTCCATAGCATTTGGATCAGGTCACCAGGGCTAGTGTCACACCTAGGACAGTTAGAAGTATCCAGACACCCCCATCTGTTTAGGGGTGTGATATACCCTATGCACAATGAACGTCCGAGTTACTTTTGTGAAGGGGATACTTTGGTTAGAAGGGTCAGTGCTAAGCCCCATGTTCTTCCATTACAATAACAACATCTTTTTCCCATCCTCCTTTACAAGGTAATAGTGTTTTGGTGCTATGAATGGACATTAAGGAAGCATACTGTATATAAAAGTTATAAGACCGCTAAATTTGGATGCTTTCCTCGTGTCGGATCACACTGTAGCTTTATCCAGACTATGGGTAGAGGAGCAGGCTTGCGGAGCCAGCTCGTGTCACAGCTGCAAGCATTGAAAAAAAAGCCTGTTTAGGAGGTCAAATTCTTCCTGTTGTGAACTAAATGGTTTCCAAGTATTGGCAAAATATATTTGATGTAGGAATTTAATTAATAGGGGTGTATGAATTAAGATCCTTGTATTGTAGGTTGGATTTTGCAGTTAACCTAATTTTTAGAATTGGGAACCACCATCCCCTCCACATCCTTCATAATTGTAGTGTTGAAAGTTTAACCCTCGGATGGCTCTTTTCCAGAATAAATCTCTAATTTGAGCATTCAAGAATTTTTGCAGGACCCATATAGGAGGGTTGTGCAAAATATATAGGACAGGGGTCATCAACCTGTAGATTGTGATGTACCAGTAGATTGCGGACAGGTAACTGGTAGATCACGGTCTGGGCTTGCTGATGCGCCATCCCAAAGCAACAAACAGAGTGCAATGCAAGGGACTACTTGAAAAGTTGGAGCTGTAGTAGGGAGCAAGAGATGCATAAGCTGATCCCTCCTCTGTAGTGCTGGCTCCTGTCCCATGCGGAAGGTACCAACTGCACTCCATCTCTCATCTCGGCTAGTGGTCTTCAGAGTGATGCCAGCAGCAGGAAAGAAGAGAGCTACAGGTTAGTTTGGTGCAACACTGGGTAGAATAGTATAGGGCTGCTTTTACACTGATGTGCTGCGGTTTACCCACACCACGGGTACAGTGAAATGTACCTACAGCTTTCCTGCGGGTTTGCTGCACTTAGCCATAGATTTCTATTATGTCCTGCGGGTTTTGTGCACTCTCTGAATGCAGGAGTTTTGGTGTGCTTTAAGAAAGTGCACCACACCTGCAGGATATAATAGAAGTATATGGCAAAGCGCAGCTAACCCAGGATGGTCGCAGATGCACTGCGCTGCAGCCACACCTCAGTATGAACGCAGCCTTATAGGGGGCTCAGAACAGTTAGGCTCCATGCACATTGGGTTTAAAAAAATGTAAGTTCTCTTGGCAGTAAAAAACGCTCATATAGAGCAACAACGGGAACCAGAAGGGTTTTTTCCTGCCTCTAAACGTTGAGCTCAAAATATGCCTGTAATCGTCCTAATGTGCATTGACACATAGGATAACATCGAACTGCTAACACAAAACTCCTGCAGAAGCAGCGATTTTTAAGCTAGTGTGCATGGAGATTAAGGGTTCATTTAACTTTGCAGTAACGGGGGTGGTAAAACCCTATAGTTAAGATGCGTTTTTATCAATCCACCCCAAACACACCCCTTTAGTTGCAGTGGCCAGGGGTGTACACATGTCACAACAGTAGTTATACTATCTGCCATGGTTGGTGGCTGTAGTGCCTGCCAAGTATGACCCATTCAAGTGAATGAGGCCACTCTGCAAGTGCCCTGCAACCCTGTACAATACAGCAAACACGGGGTTAAAGCAGGCAGTGTTGTGTTGCTTTACCACCTGCTTTAACCCCTTGGACTCTGCAGAAGCATGCAGTTGGGGGGCACTTGCAGAGTGGCCCCATTTATTTGAATGGGTCGTGATTGGCAGTCGTTAGCCCCCACCAAAAGCAACAAGGTGCTTAATTCCTGCTGCAGCATGTGTATGCCTTTGGCTAAAGGGGGTAGGGATTGGGGGTGGTAAAACCGTGACTCGGCTGCAGGGTTTTACCACCCCCCAAATTTACGTGTGAACGAGCCCTAAGGGTGATGCTGCCGAATGCAACTAAGGACTCATTCACAAGTGCAGCAGACGCTGCTGTTTCTCTGAAAAGTGATCCAAGTGTGTTTAATAGGTGGCTGATTTAAACCCATGATGCATGTGATTGTGACACGGTAGTACGGCAGTTAGAGGTTTAAGTCAGGTGTGATCACCTCTTTAAGGTTGCCGACTCCTGATATAGGAGTTGTGGAGCCCAAATCACTTTAAAGTGGTTGTCAACTCCCCCCCTCCCCAAAAAAAAAACAAAAAACAAACCAACTGCAAAATAAAGGAATAATGAGCTAGTATGCATCGCATAGCTCATTATGAAATACTTATTAACTAAGCTGTTGCAGCAGTCTCAACACACCGATGTGACCGGCAACATGCTGCTTCCAGGTCTGCTGCTCCGGCCAATCACAGCGCGGGCTCCAGTACTGTAATTGGCTGAGCGCACAGGAGCTGCCAGTTACGCCATGTTTACAGATGGAACGGCACCCCGGGGGGGTGGGGGCGGGTGGCGATTCCTTACTGCGCAAGTGCCGATGACGTCGGCACATGCAGATACAGGGAATATCTCCTAAATGGTGCACGTTTAGGAGATATTCCCGGGACCTACAGGTAAGCCTTATTATATTATTATCCAGAGTTGACAACCACTTTAAGCAGGTTTCATGTGCCTACTACCAATAGGGCAATCTGCACCAGTGCCCACATTTTCCTTTGTGTAGCAGAGGTACAAGGTTGGCCTCCAAATAATCCTAAAACACGAGGTGATTGAAAATCAGTTTTACTTACCCTGTCCTCCACTTCTCCTGTAGCTGGTGCTCTACTCTGCTGCCCAATGCTCTGGCAGTGGACTATCCCTCCGTGTCCTCGCATCCAATGGGCTATGGGCTCTGCATTGATCTTGAAGACATCAGAAGGCATCAGACTGCAGGAGCATAGGGGAGAAGAGGCTGCAGGGACTGGTCCTACGACCTGGAGGAGTCTGCGGGAGCAGAGGATCGGGGAATGCTTTTTGTGGTCCACTAGACCTAAACAGACATTTAACCTTTGCAGTGTGGGGGCTAACATCTGAGCTAATCTAATTCAGATGACTGATGGTTCCCAAAGTCTGCATAGGTTACAGAGCATTCATAGACATTCATAGACAATCATAGAAGAACGTACAGGTATACTAGGTGAGCTTATGTCAATACCCCAAGTATACATATTTTGGGGTACCTATGGACAACACCCCCTGTCAAAGCAATGAAAAATTTGTTGATATCCCATAGATAAAATAAATAAATCTGTGGTATTTATTGTTTAATCATTATTGCAATAAAATGGCGGAAGTTCCCACATCTTCTGTTACATGGACTTTTAGGTCTTACAGCGTCATGGTGATCTATGAGGGGGCAGCGCAGCCTTATTTTGTATTTAGATTATAAAAATAGTACAGGTTTACTTTCCTGTAACCCTCAGAAAGTTACTATGGAAACGCTATATTCAAATGCCTCAATTTATAAGCAATATATATATATATATATATATATATATATATATACACATATATACATATATATACACATATATATATATATATATATATATATATATACACACATACTGAAAGTAATAGTGACATAAAATACACTTTCCTTGTACACGGCTATTCCTGTGCCTGAATTATTGAGGACATGGTTTAGTCTAAGTTACAAACATTGATGGTACCCCGATATTCATCTACAGGTGATGCACGTCATTATTTAAAGCAATCAACACTTGAAATAGGAGATAAAAATATCACTAAACAAAGAATAATTTGCCAGTTTTATACTATCAGTTGTGTATTCATTATATTATATTATATACTGGATTGTAGCATTCAATTCAATTAGTATTTACTAAAACACCAACTATAGGCTTACTATGGGGCATCAGTTGTCGGCTGTCTCTCCTCTCCCCCTGAAACCGGCAGCTGGGAGCTGATCAGGTGACCAGACCGGAGTGGTCTCAGACTAGGTAAGCTAAAGCATCTTCTTTTTACAGAGTAGTTACAATAGGATTTAGAAGGGGGGGTTTTGAACTGTGTTCCCTAGGAGGAGGAGCATGGAGTGAGGACGTGCTGCGGAGGTACTCCCAGATCCCCGGGCTCTAAAGCATAACCGTCGCGCGATTCAGCGATAGCCTGATCGGCTCCTATAGCCCCAACAGTGCAGCCACTCCACCCCACGGTTGTCCTTTCGGGTCCCCCCGCTGGAGGATGACTACACGCCACCAAGCGGCAGCGCAAATCTCCAACGGGAGTAAGACAGTAACGGGCGGACTGAAGGCATACCTGATCTCGCAGGCCCCAGAAACAGGGTGGGCAGCAAAGATGGCCGAAAGCCACGAGGAAGGGAAGATGGGCCGGGAGGACGTGGCCATGATGCAACAAGCTGAGGGGCCTCAGTAGTGGGACGGAGTTTGCCAGCCATAGGTCGCGGGTATACAACCCAGGACTAACGCCAAAACACCAGGCCGTGGACTACCTGCAATACCCTATGGAATGCCGGTTTTGGACAGTGGGGCCGCGAGATTAAAAGGGGATATATGGAAGTCCAAACAAGGTGTCACACAGAAGGACCATGAAGTGAACCTCCATGAAGGAGAGGTCTCAACATCTGGAAGCAACGATCTCATACAAGGTGAGACTATATTGCCCCAGGATGATGAAATGTCTACCATAAAAATGACCCCTTAGCACAAAACCATGATGTCACACAAAGTAGCAGTGATGATGAGGGGCAGAGTGGGGACACACAAGGGAGTAGCAAGGACACAAAGATATGTGTAAGCAATGTAATGGAGAACAATGACATTCAGACAGCAGAGTACTTTGGAAATGAATAACGCTATGATGATACAACAGGAGTGCTCTATGCCATTATGTGAAAATGAACAACAAGGCCTTAAAGGAAGGTCAAATATAATGGATATAGACTGGGATATTAAAGAGCACATAAAGGCCCTTCCCACTAAGACTGATATTGAAAGGCTGATTGTAGCGGTGGAATCAGCATGTAAACAAGCAGTAGAAGAACTCAGGGTAGACTTGGTAGGAATAGGACATAGAGTGGAGACTGTTGAAAATAGACAAGAAGACATTATACATGCAGTGGTGGAAGTACAGGATACCATTAAACAGCATGAGAGAATTTTGAATGCATACATGGATCAATTGGACGATTATGAAAACAGAGACAGTCATCAAAATATTCGTATACGATGTATACCAGAAGCCATCAGATCATCAGACCTGCTGTCAACAGTTCAGAACATCAGAACAAACACTAGGAGAAACAACTCCCAGCTCTATTGAAATAAACAGCCCATTGTGTCCCAGCCCAAATATCTCCAAAGGCAGATAGGTCAGGAGACATGATCTGCAAACTGCACAGGTACAAGGTAAAGGAATCCATTTTGAGAGCTATGCAGAGTAAAAAAAGTATTGTTTTTGAATGAGAGAGTATTTTATTGTTCCCAGACTTATCACAACGTACTCTCATGCAAAGGCAGACTGTTAGACCCCTGCTAGAAGCCATGTGCACAGCTAATGTTAACTATCAATGGGGGTTTCCTTTTCGCCTAATGGCTTCGCGAAATGGTAAAAGGGCAATCTTATCTTGCGAACTAAAGACGACCTACAAAGATTTTTGGAGATTCTGGAGTTACCCCATGTGGACTTCTCAGACTGGAGACTGAGCAGTTCAAATAACCAATTCCAGAGATCAGAACAATGGTACCAAGTTCCAAAGAGAGCTAGACATAGGAGTCGCTCAAATAGACAAGGACAGGAATAGAATAAAACTGAATTAATCTGAGCTGGGGGGGGGTCTTTTTTTTCTCCCTCTCTCTTTCCTCCCTCTCCCCCTCCCCCACGTGTATATATGCTGAAATTAACAGAATGCCCGGGGGGGGGACAGGGGTTAGACTAGAATATTACTTCACCAATAGGTTGGTCCAGGTACAAGGGACTGTACAAAATTGCCACAGGGTGGGGGGGGGGGTTTTGGAGGTAGGTTGGGGACCCTGCTTT
>BLSH010553235.1:2211738-2222096 GCA_018402905.1 Glandirana rugosa | reverse complement strand
TCGGACCGGCCTGGGCAGGTAGAGGACTCTACCATTATTTCCCCCCTAGGGCACGTAACTTCCAACTCCACACGCGAGTCCTGGACGGCGTAGAGGGCGTAGTAGGACGGCGGACTTAGCCCGGTCAACAAGACAACGACTCCGTCTACGTCCCCCCGGTATAAACTGGTAGTAAGGCGGCAACGCCCCCCCTGTGTCAAGGGTGAGGGACCAGTCCCATTATATGTCCTTTCCCCGCGTCCTCACATCCCCTAGCGACTAAACTCCTACTCAATTGGAGACACATGAGACCAACTCCGCGAGGTCGATATCAGACATATGTATATTGTCTTCCACCCGAAGTGTAGGTGGTGTGGACTGTGGGAACAGTATACTCAGGGAGTTAGCCCACCTTCTGTTATATGTATACAGACTATAGCTGGAGCGCCTCAACCAGAGTACACAGAGGTTAACTCATCCTCAAATCAGCGATCCCCTACACTCCTGCGCCCCTTTCCTGTATATTACCCTGACCAGGGAGTGGGAACTGTGTCCCCCCCGCAACGGCGGAATGATGGTCAAATATGGCCCCCCTGCATCTGCCTCAGCAACAGAACAACTGGCCCGATTCAGGCGGCAGGATGATGCGGGAGATGCGGCAGGTCCTGAGCGCACACCTCAACCTTCAATGCACGGGATCCCCCCTTTATTACCATCTCAGGAGATGGACGGGTCCGGCCAGGCTGTCTTTATTAAAACGCAGGGCGAATCGCACATGCTGCCAGACCCCCCCTACAGTCCTACAGATAGCACAGCTTCTGGCCCACCCACGGCAGAACCTACACTGGCTGAGATCATGCTGGCGATTCAGGACTGTAAAACATCTTTATCGCTGCAAATCGAGACTATCCGCATTGACAATTCCCTACTGAAGCAAGATGTACAAACTTTAAGGGAAAGAACCGGGGCTGCTGAAGAACGCATCAGTGCTTTAGAAGATACAGTGCAACCAATGTCGGCCGCCGTTCAGGCGCACACCGCTGAAATGGCAGCCCTCCGTGCGAAAATCGACGACCTGGAGAACCGCTCCAGGAGAAATAATCTCCGTTTTGTGGGGTTCCCTCGAGAGATCTGAAGGTTCCCGTCCTGAGCGGTTCCTGCATTCCTGGCTACGAGAGGTACTGGGGGTTGAAAATATGTCCCACGCTTTCCTTATTGAAAGGGCACACAGTACCCCGCCGCGAGCACCGAATCCTGGGGCTCTCCCACGTTCTTTGATTGCGCGAATCCTCAACTTCCAAGACAAAGTGACCATTCTGCGCCTGGCCAGAGAGAAAGGCCCGCTCAAATATAATGGCAATATCATATCCATCTATCCGGATTTCTCAGCATGTCCAACGACAGTGGGTCTCCTTCTCTACAGTAAAAAACCGTCTCCGACAGGAAGGCCTGCAATAGGCTATGCTTTTCCCTGCTAAATTGAGGGTTATTTGGGACGGTAAGGCCCATTTCTACAATTCACCCAAAGAAGCCATGGCCTGGCTCGACGATTATGTCGGCCCACAACGCCGACGGGGACGCACTGGTCAATAGCAGTGGCCAGTCTGATACTCTTTCAAGGTTTACAGCTATCCTGCTGGGTCCCTGACTGCACATATGGTTGGACCCCTGCTGGGCCCAGGATTTAATCTTCCGATCGGTGCCCCCGGGAAGGGCCTTCAACGGTCACCGACTTTACACTTAGGATTCCAAACTCTGAGGGGGATGAGCTGATATTGACACGATTCTTATCTACACTTGCACCCCCCTGGGACCCAGAGGCTGCACAGGTACAGCCTACCCTTCATCAGACTATACTATCGTTCTATAGTTCCTAGGGGGCCTGTGCCTTCACCTGCTCACCCATCTGACTGATCCAGTGACCACATTGCAATAGACAGAACCACACCCAAAGTCACTTACATTGCCCAAGACCTCCTCTTTAACAGGGTTATTGATGAGAACAAATACATTGGTGGTCGCATGGCTGATCCAGCGCATCACATCTTCCCTTCAGGAACATCGGTTATGTTTCAATGGAGCTAGATATGCACTTCACTAACCCCATTCCATTACATGGCGAAGCCATGGGAATTGTTTTCTAATTGTTTTTTTCTTTTTAGGTTTTCTGTTGAACTCCCAATTGGTTCGGGATCCAAGCTCACCAAGTTGGGGATGGTAGAGCGGGGTGGGAATCTGTAGACCGGTCAAGGTCGGGTGGGTTTTTTTTTTGTTCAAATACTACTTTTTTCCTATTGTTCAATACTGGCGAGACTTTTGATTTTTCTATGCTGCATATGGGTATACCTAAACTATGTTCTGTGGCTTGCTCTCTGTGATGTTGATGCCTGTATTATCCTTTATGGCATAGGTAATGTTTTATATTTTATAGATGGCTAGGCCACTAAAAATTATATCTTCTAATGTAAGGGGGGCAAACTCTCCTCACAAGCGGTCCTTAATTTTTTCATTCCTTAGGCGCTACAAACCACAAATTATTTGCCTCCAGGAGACGCATTTAGTTAAGGAACGGGTACGCTCGCTCAAAAGAGCATGGGTGACTTCCTCCTACCATGACACCCACACCACATACTCTAGGGGTGTCTCAATTCTATTAGCAAAATCGCTATCAGCTGAAATTGTATCCGTGACGACAGACCCCGATGGTCGATTTATTATACTCACTCTACAAATTGCCAGAAAGACCTTTACTCTGGTCAATATTTATGTACCTCCCCCATTTGCCCCAGATCTTCTCTCCAGATTGTCTCTCCTCCTTGTCGCCAGATCCCCTGGGCCGGTAGTATACATAGGAGACTTTAATGCTGTTCTCAACCCCTCCTTGGGGGGAGGAGGTAGATCTTGCCCCTCCTTTGTAGATTGGGTTGGAGTTTATGGCCTCACCGAGGTCTGGCGGTGGAAACACCCCACTGATTACCAGTATTCATGTCATTCTGATTCATTTCACACAATGTCTCGTATTGACCTAGCATTTGTTACTCCCGATGCTCTCCCGTTGGTATGGTCTGTGTCATATCTGCCCAGGGGGGTGTCTGACCACGCGCCACTAATGGTGGATCTCCTCCTCTTGTCTGCACAAGGGCCCGCCATGTGGCGCATGGGGCCGCAATGGTAGGAGGATGAGGTTGTACAGAAATCATGCGGGAGAGACATCGTGGACTACTGGAGGACCAATAGAGGGTCTACAGACCCCTCCACTATCTGGGAGGCCTCCAAGGCTGTATTGCGGGGTGCCTTTATGTCTGACAGGTGTCCTGCGTAAAAATGCTGTGCAGTGCACTAGGGAACTGGAGGAAGCAATGGTGACGGCTGAGGCAGACTATGTTGCCCAGCCGGAACCCCAGAGACGTGATTCGTGGTTGACTAAACGTAGAGAATATGAACTCAAATTACTGGAGTTAACTCAAAAACGTATGCTATACGTAACACAAAAAATATTTGAACATGGTAATAAAGCCGGGCGGCTCTTGGCATACTTGGTTAGACCAGATCATAACCCTGTCTCTATCCCTCGAATTCTCACCCCACAAGGGGGGATTAGTGACGCCCCGCAAGATATTGTGGATGCGTTCCGGTCCTTCTATAAAGACCTATACACTACAAGGGCCCACTATTCAGATACACATTTGACCGAGTACCTTGCACAAATCCCACTTCCGCGTTTAACTGATCAGGAAATGGAGGATCTTGAAGCCCCCATCACGATAGAGGAAGTTCAGATGGCAATTTCACAATTGCCAAATCATAAAACCCCAGGCCTGGACGGCTTCCCGGCTGAGTGGTATAAAAAGTTTGCCTCGCTACTTGGCCCTCTCCTCCTCATTACCTATAATGAAGCTTTTAAACAGGGTACCCTCCCACCATCCATGCGGGAAGCATTAATTGTTCTATTACTAAAACCCAGAAAAGATCCATTACTTTGCGACTCATACCGCCCTATATCCCTAATAAACGTGGACGTTAAGATTCTTGCTAACCGCCTCAATCTAATAATTGGAAAATTGATAGGATGTGACCAGGCCGGGTTTATACCAGGAAGATCCACTAGAATGAATATACGCAGACTGTTTCATAATCTACAATACCCTCATGACTGTACACCTACCAGGGTGATTGTGTCACTTGACACTAAAAAAGCATTCGATAGTGTGGAGTGACCCTATTTATTCAAAATCTTAGAAAGCTATGGGTTTGGCCCACGTATGATAGGATGGATTAGACTCTTATACTGCTCCCCAACAGCCCATATCAGGGTTAACTCCTCGGTGACGGAGGCTTTCCCATCACCAGGGGAACTAGACAGGGGTGTCCTTTGTCCCCAGTTTGCCCTGGCTATGGAGCCCCTGGCCATACAAATTCGTAACACTTCCCAAATAAAAGGTCTTCCTATTGGGACGATGGAGGAACGTATATCACTCTATGCTGACGATACCTTGGTATATTTAGCGGACCCACAAGACTCCCTTAAAAACCCATTAACTCTTATCAATACGTTCGGAGACTACTCGGGCTTTAGGGTGAACTGGGAAAAGTCTATTCTCTTTCCCCTGGACCAGGCAGCCACCTCAGTGGTCTATGCGGGGTCGGAACTACAGATCGTCTCCTCATTTAGGTATTTAGGTGTGCTGATACAACTACCGCTCCCTAGATATATTGAGAATAATATATGCCCTTTATTAAAGCAATTACAAGAACACACTCAGAAATGGATGGATCTCCCGCTGGATCTCATGGGCAGGGCTAATACTATTAAAATGATTTATCTTCCCAGGCTACTTTATGTCCTAGCCAACGCACCATGTAGGGTCCCTAAATCCATTTTAAACGCATAGATTCCACGTGCACAACATTCCTCTGGCGAGGTGGGTCCCCCAGAATAGCCCTTGAGACACTCCGACTTCCCTCCCACCTGGCTGGCCTGGCATTCCCTAATTTTTACCTATATTACCTGGCTTCCCATTTGGTATCCGTACATGACTGGTTACACCCTAGTGACACTAATGCCTGTACTAGCACGGAGGGGGCCATTGTCTCATCCATGGAAACACTCCATAATGTGATCTATAGAAACTGTGTCCCTGATGGGCCGGGGACAGCTATAATTCACATGACCCTCTCTCTTTTTCGGACAATTAAAATCAAATTCACACAGGAGTCATGGGATGCCTCGCCGAATACACCCTTATGGTTCAATGGCACTCTTGGGGAACTTGAGTCTATACCGGACCCTGTGAGATGGTCATCAAAAGGAGTTCAATACCTGTGCCATCTTTTTGACGCACGGGGCTTTAAACCATTCCAACAACTCCAGCGGGAGTTTGATCTTCCAAACTCCTATCTATTTTACTATTACCAATTAAGACATGCGATTAGGGCGCAATTTGGTATATTAGATAACATACCCCGCATGCCTCCCTTAGAAAAATTTCTCAGGGACCCGGCTACCACTAAACTCATCTCAACCTATTATACGGCCTTGGCTACGGACATCAACCCCAGATTCCGGAATGCCCAAATTAAATGGACTAACCTAGATATACAGATTATGGAGGAGGACTGGTCAGAATTCTCCGACACTTTCAAATCATCGGTAATCTCTTCTAGAGATCGAGTGATTCAAATTAAAGTCTTCCACCAATCTCATCTCACCCCCCATAGACTATATAAAATGGGCTTATCGTCCACAGACACGTGCTTTAGAGGCTGTGGCCAACAAGCAGATTTTCTGCACTGCTTCTGGTCGTGCCCAATAGTGCAGCACTTCTGGAGAGACATTGGTTCCTTCATCTCGAAAGCCTTGGGCCTTCCCAATATTATTAACCCCAGGAATTGCCTTTTGGGAATTTTTGGGGACTTGTCACTGTCTGCCTCGGCAAAGAGGCTCCTTCGTATCCTATTCTTCTACGCGAAGAAATCTCTTTTGCTGACGTGGAAGAGTCCACAGACACTGAATAAAAACCTGTGGTTAAAATTGGTGAATGAAGCTTTACCCCTATACAAGATCACCTTTGATCTCCGAAAACGGAGTAAAGGATTTCATAAGATTTGGGGCGGGTGGCTAGCCAGCCCTCTTACATTATGTCCCACCTTACCTTAGGGAGCAATGCCAATTAACAGGCTCCAGGTGGGCACTGACCCACCTGGCCTGCCATAAATAGCAATATACCATGTTATATACCCAATGAACTCTGACTACTTAGAGATATACCCGAATGTCATTTATTGAATTTGTAACTGGGAAAGTTTCTGTTGACCATGTACAAGTCGCCAATATTTTGTACTTAATTGTCGGGCATGTTGCCCGAAAGATGGCTGTTGGTTTTTGTCTGTATGTCTTTATAATCAATAAAAATATCTTAAAAAAAAAAAAAAAAAGGGTTCCTAAGAGCACAGTGGCCTCCATAATCCTAAAATGGAAGACATTTGGGATGACCAGAACCCTTCCTAGAGCTGGCCGTCCGGCCAAACTGAACTATCGGGGGAGAAGAGCCTTAGTGAGAGAGGTAAAGAAGAACCCAAAGATCACTGTGGCTGAGCTCCAGAGATGCAGTCGGGAGATGGGAGAAAGTTGTAGAAAGTCAACCATCACTGCAGCCCTCCACCAGTCAGGGCTTTATGGCAGAGTGGCCCGACGAAAGCCTCTCCTCAGTGCAAGACACATGAAAGCCTGCATGGAGTTTGCTAAAAACCACCTGAAGGACTCCAAGATGGTGAGAAATAAGATTCTCTGGTCTGATGAGACCAAGATAGAACTTTTTGGCCTTAATTCTAAGCGGTATATGTGGAGAAAACCAGGCACTGCTCATCACCTGTCCAATACAGTCCCAACAGTGAAGCATGGTGGTGGCAGCATCATGCTCTGGGGGTGTTTTTCAGCTGCAGGGACAGGATGACTAGTTGCAATCGAAGGAAAGATGAATGCGGCCAAGTACAGTGATATCCTGGACGAAAACCTTCTCCAGAGTGCTCAGGACCTCAGACTGGGCCGAAGGTTTACCTTCCAGCAAGACAATGACCCTAAGCACACAGCTAAAATAACGAAGGAGTGGCTTCACAACAACTCCGTGACTGTTCTTGAATGGCCCAGCCAGAGCCCTGACTTAAACCCAATTGAGCATCTCTGGAGAGACCTAAAAACGGCTGTCCACCAACGTTCACCATCCAACCTGACAAGACTGGAGAGGATCTGCAAGGAGGAATGACAGAGGATCCCCAAATCCAGGTGTAAAAAACTTGTTGCATCTTTCCCAAAAAGACTCATGGCTGTATTAGATCAAAAGGGTGCTTCTACTAAATACTGAGCAAACGGTCTGAATACTTAGGATCATGTGATATTTCAGTTTTTCTTTTTTAATAAATCTGCAAAAATGTCAACGATTCTGTGTTTTTCTGTCAATATGGGGTGCTGTGTGTACATTGAGGGAAAAAAATGAACTTAAATGATTTTAGCAAATGGCTGCAATATAAACAAAGAGTGAAAAATTTAAGGGGGTCTGAATACTTTCCGTACCCACTGTATATTAGGGCTGCAACTAACGATTATTTTCATAAATTGATTACGTAACTGATTATTGTATTGTTATGTTTGGGTATGGCGCTGCCTGAGCTTTGGGTACAAAGTAAGTAAAAAATGTATATATCAGTGCAATGTGCTAGTATGATGTGCTAGTTCCAAAGTGTGCCTCTGGTGTGGGCAGTGTCCTTTCCCGTGTTTACGTGTAAAGTGCAGGCGTGCTCTTGTGGCAATGTGTATGTTCTATAAGTAGTGCCTCAGATTTACGTGCTAAATTCCTCAGTTATATGGGTTAACTCGTATTGCAATATGCCCCAAATGATGATTTATACACATAAACAACAGATCCTAGTATAATCATTAAAAAACATACAAGTGGCAAGTATGTTATAAAAAAGGCTCGTGGTAGGTATGTAAAAGGAGACTATGTAAAAGGTCCTAGCCAGTCACCCTCCTGGTGCCGGCGTGCACCGGAAGTGACGTATGGACCAATGGTTGCTCGGCTAGGTGGTCATCTGACGCGTTTCGTCGTAGGACGTAGTTGACACCTTTGAAAATGTCCTACGACGAAACGCGTCAGTTGACCACCTAGCCGAGCAACCATTGGTCCATACGTCACTTCCGGTCCCGGGACAGCGTGCGGAAGCCGTTTGTTTTCCCCACTGCAGGAAGCCGGCTGGGCTTCCTCCCAGTGAGTGTGTGCACGCCGGCACCAGGAGGGTGACTGGCTAGGACCGAGTCTCCTTTTACATACCTACCACGAGCCTTTTTTATAACATACTTGCCACGAGGTTCGGTTTTTATGTTATTTTTAAGTATTTGGAATTCGGACTTGTTCCTGTTTTTTGAATAAAATATCGTACTTTGACTACTACACTATGGAATCCCCTCTCTGTTTTTCTCCCTGACACACACGGATGGAGCTGCTACCACCAGGAACATCTCAGGATTAAAGACAAAGATAGGCACTCGACCCCTGCAGGGGTAGTGCCCTCTGGTAAGGAGGGGAACATTGGGGAGCACGCGTGAATCACATCCTTTCTCCCATATCAAGGGTTCCTAACATAGAAGAATAATGGACTGTCACCTTTGAGCACTTTGCACTTTAATTGTATATAGAACTGGCTATAAGCTGATACCTGCTAAGGATCTGGATAAGGATTGAAAAAACTTTGATTAACATTTTACATTACACATAACAAAAGGATTTTGCAACTGTGAATTTTTTACCTGGTATATGAACACAATTGACTTTGACCTTCTGGAAATACTAGCACATGCACACTAGCACATTACTCGGACTTTGCACATTTATATATCTATGTTTATTTACTTATATGTTTTTTAATAATTATACTAGGATCTGTTGTTTATGTGTATAAATCATCATTTGGGGCATATTGCAATACGAGTTAACCCATATAACTGAGGAATTTAGCACGTAAATCTGAGGCACTACTTATAGAACATACACATTGCCACAAGAGCACGCCTGCACTTTACACGTAAACACGGGAAAGGACACTGCCCACACCAGAGGCACACTTTGGAACTAGCACATCATACTAGCACATTGCACTGATATAGCGCCATACCCAAACATAACAATACTGTACTAATCCCACCCACGGGAGGGAATTCTGGAGGGCAGCAGCTGAGCAATTTCAATCCTAAGCGCGATACGCTTACTTCCACTCTAACGTAACTGATTATTGTTTCGATTAATCGGATAATAACCTTTAAAAAAAAGTGTGATGTATAATTTAGTTAATATGTAAAGTATTTTTTTTAAAAAAAGGCAATTTATTCTTAAATATCTCTATGCAGTGGTACATATAAATAACCAACTATATGGGGAGCAAAATCTCTAATCCACTCTGAGAATAACAGACAGAAGAGATATACTGTATATACTATTATGAGACTCAGAGATCAAATCTTTTATTTAAAGAAAAAAAAATTAAAGACAGGTTTGCTGGTTTGTCAGACAGAACTGTAATAGATTATATGCTGGCCATACAAAAACAATGTCTTCCTTCAAAGAAAATAAAAATGTAATTTTAAGAACTATCGTTCGATTTTTTAATCATTAGTGGGGTCAAATTGACGTTAGTTTTTGACCACAATGATGGCAAAATTCGAAGGAGCAGAATAGAAAACTTCTGGGTCAAAGGAATTTTTTGGACAGCACAAGTGGTTTTCGTTCAGAAATTACATTCATTTTAAAACTGAATGTTAAAGTGAACTTTTCAAACAACATTCTTTCATTAAGTCAATGTACAAAGATTTTTTGTATGAATATTCTCGTCCGAAAATCAAAACATGCATGGCCAGCATAAGGCTCTGTTCACATCTATGCAGTTTGCTTTTAATTGGTTTCTGCAGTGCTTTTTGCTGTGTGTTTTGCATTCCTAATGCTTTTTTTTGGCCAATTTGTTGTTGAGCAGATTAAAAAAAATGCAAATTGTCGCAAAAACGCACTACATGCTGTTCTGCAGCTTCTTCACTGAAGTATATTGAACCAAAAAAAGCCCAGTTTTGCATTGGAAAAAAGTCCTTGACCCTTTCCAAACACACAGCAGCTGAAAAAAGCACAGAGGTGAACGTGTCCCATAGGAAACCATGAATTATAAATTAATTATAGTGTGTTTCTGCAAAAAGCAGCAGCAGCATGCTTTTTTTTGTATCACTTGTTGTAATGGGGTTAAAAAAAAACTAAAATTAGCCTTTTATAGTACAAAAACAGATAATTGCTACTAAAAGGGGTTCATTTATACAGTGAAAGTAATAATAATAATATATATAT
>BLSH010553235.1:2199675-2211697 GCA_018402905.1 Glandirana rugosa | reverse complement strand
ACGATATCCCCGTGAAATATGATATGAAACGTCGAATGATATGAAACGTCGAACGATAACCCCGTGAGACTTGCGTCCTCCTCGATCTTCGCAACCACCCCCTGGGGTCTTCCCCTCTTAGTCCCGACGAGACACGTTTCGGTAATGTGTCTTTCATGGATATGATCATTTTACATATAATGCACAATACTGGTAAAAGTTTACTTTAAATGTAATTGTAATGCCTTATATTACCTCCAGTCTATCAGCCTCCACCGTCTCTAGGTTCAGGTGCTGATCTTCCCTGCACACAGTCTTAAAAAAAAGTGTTTTTTTTTTTCTTTTTAAAAAAACATGTTATACTTATCTGCTCTGTGTAATGGCTTTGCACAGAGCAGCCCTGATTCTCCCCTTCTGGGGTCCCCCACCAACGCTTCTAGCTCCTCCTGCGTTCAGAGTGCCCCAATAGCAAGCTGCAAAGTATAGTAAGCTGCAAAGTATAGTATAAAGTGCCCCTATAGCAAGCAAAAAAAAAAAAAACTTCTGCCTTTAGAACCACTCATTTCCTGTCCAGGACTACATGTCCCATGGGGCATTGCTCCTCACACATTCACAAGTTCTCAGGCACTTACTGACATGTATGGACAGTGTACTGAGCTGTATGCGTGCTGCACTTTTCTTCTTGATATGTAAACACATAATGCATTCTATATGCAGGCAAACTAATCGATTAAAGTGGAGTTCCACCCTATTAAAAGTCAGCAGCTACAAAAAGTGTAGCTGCTGACTTATAAAAATCAGACACTCACCTGTCCCATGCTTCAACGATGTGGCCACCCGCTGCCTCCCTCTTCACCCCCTCCTCCATGCGGCGCCGGCATAGCAAGTGTGGGCGCCCAGCTTTGGCCTCAAAGCTGGGCGAGCCGCGCTGCCTTTTGTGAATGGCCGGTGTATCTTCTGGGACCTGTGACGTGTCCCAGAAGATCGCCGAGGGGGGGAGGGGGGGGGTTTGGTGCCATGGAGCCAGGAGAGGAAGTGCAGCTGGGTCCCCGCTGCCCCCCCCCCCCAAAAATGACATGCCAATTGTGGCATGTCAGGGGTCACCTTCCCTTAAAGCAGAAGTTCCACTTTTGGTTGGAACTCCGCTTTAAGCGATTATGAAAATAGTTGACAACTATTTTCATAATCGATTAATTGATTAGTTGTTTCTGGTTACTGATTAGTTGATTAGTTGTTTATGCAGCCTTCCCCTTTACATCAGCGTTCCCTCCTTACACTCCTAGTTCTCAGTGTTCTGAAAAGTCCCCCCTTACAGTGTAAGGGAACTCTGTATTCAGATGTAAAGTGGAAACTCCTGCCCTGGGCTAAGGCCTAGCTGTGTGCGTGGCAGCCATTTTATGAGTGTTTCACTTCAGCCATGTTGGCATGTGAACGGCATCTCACAGTGACCTTGCCCCCAACCAACCATTTTCTTTCAGTTATACAATCCACAAACTGTTGACTGAGGCCAGGTCCTTATCTGTTCAGTGATCAGACCCATAGACTTGTCATTACACAATCCACAATTTAAGGATGGAAACCCTAATAAAGCGGTCACCCTCCCAATCCAGAGAACCAGATACCTATTGTAAATAGGTCAATCCACATGGAGTGCAGACAGGTTAGCAGTAATAGTTCTGCAACTTCAGCATGTTTTATAACTTCCAAAATAATAATAGCACAGCCATAATATGGACATATTTAGTTTCCTCTGATAATTTGTAAAGTTTCAAGTCAAGACACCCCTATGTCAGATCATATGGGGAACCCACTGGTACCGCTTCTTCCTCCTAGATAAATTAGACATTGGAAACCTGTCATGTTTATGTTTGTGTTGAGGCAAATTTCTTGCTGGACCATAATATGGATGTTAGCAGTCTGTAAAACGGTAGAGATGCAGAGATAGAAATATTTATCACAAACTGTACCTGGGACATGGTCATGAGTGGTGACCTCCCAGTGACCAACCCTCTGAAGCTTAATTGGTCAAGAGGCCAACTGTCAACACCCCTTTGATCCCAAAGAAAAGAGATGCCAGGACAGTTTGGAGAGTTCTCTTGGACATCTGCCATAATTTTTTTGAACCATCATCGACCAAGCTCTGTTCAACCCAAGGACATTGATTGCAAGTATCCTTGCTCCTTAAAGTGGTAGTAAACCCTCCTATCATTTTCAGCCAAGGAAGCTGCCATCTTGGCCTCTGTTTAAACTACAACTACCATGATGCTGCACATGTGATCAGCTATGACACCAGCCATTGGATGGTTTGACAGTTTGGTTTAGAGCACAACCAATGGGAGTGTTACATTTCCGGCACGTGCCGGAAATGTAACTGGTTTTTAAATTGTTAAATGGATGGGTTTACTACCGCTTTAATCCTACCTTATCTTTCTGTTGCTGTATGTTGTCTTTTTTTGCTTTGAAACACCTTTTTTCTGCAAATATTTTATTTGCACCAATTTTGACCTTTTCATAATTAAAACCTTATTTTGGAAAGTGTTAACCTTGTCGCTAAGCTCTT
This sequence comes from Glandirana rugosa, assembly GCA_018402905.1. Taxonomy (NCBI): domain Eukaryota; kingdom Metazoa; phylum Chordata; class Amphibia; order Anura; family Ranidae; genus Glandirana; species Glandirana rugosa. Next base: position 2,209,158 of record BLSH010553235.1, on the reverse strand, counting down.
AATGAAAGCTATAAACGAACCTGTCCCTTGAAGAGTGCTACTGCCTAGAATAAGGCCTCTGGGCATACCTGTCTGTGGTGACAATGTGCGTTACAGACGATTATTCTAAAATCATAATTGGTATTGCTAAATTGGTGGAAGTCCTGACTCTTCCAGATCAAAAGGTCATTGATGGCAGTGAAAGGGTTAATTGCTTAAATTAGCCCGGTGACAATCGCTCTAAGGCTGCTAGCACCTAGATTGTGGTCCTGCAAGCTGGAAAATCTTTGTGCTGGATTCAACTGAGGGTGGCATTGTTACGTTAGTGACAGCGCGGTTTGAGGTTGGCTGGTCCTCTGTCACGAGTTAGTGAGAAGGGCAGGGATCTGACACCCGCATTCGTCACAGGGAACGCTGCAAATTTAGATGTAAAGGGGAACTCTGTGGATTCTGATGTAAAGGGGGAGGCTTGTGATTAAATCTATATGATTAGAAATGTTATTTAATGACAAAATATATGTATAGTGATTACTACAAAAACATTAGCTGTGTGCCTCTAAAGTGTTCGGTTCTGGCTTGAAGAAGAGGTGGCAAACTTACCCAAGACGGCAGGAAGGGGACCTGCTGCAGAGCATGTCCAAGAGTCCCACTGCAGGACCATAATAAAAGGGCCCCGTGATGGAAATAAAGAGCCCCGAGCTCGGAGGGAAGGCCCAAGACTTGAGATCAGGGGGGCCCTTCACGATTTCTTGCACCGGGGCTTCGAATGTTCTAGTTACGCGTCTGCTCTTGGTGTCAAAGAAACGTGTCAGAAGTGACTCATGCTGATAACAGAGGAACTGGGCAGAAGACAGGAGCTTGTTGCCAGTATCATTCTAGGATGTTAGTATGTCAGACATTCTTTTACTAAAATATATATATTTTTTTAAATAATGGAATGCAATGCACCAGTATCAATATATGAAGTGTAGCTCACCTGGCTTCTCCCTGCTCCAGGCACAGAGGACCAGAAAAATCCCCTCCAGTCTGCGTCCTCAAAGATATATGGGAGTACCCGAGTCAGCAACCGAGCACAATTCAAAACCATCTGTCTTTCTTTGTCTGAGTGACTCCCACTGTCTGCGCCAGCCACCAGCTTTTCCACTGCCTGCAAAGCACAATTATTCATCATGTTAAGTTCTAACAATGAAGCCATGGAAAACATATTAAACTACTGAACAGATGGATGTCTGTATATATCATTTATGTTAAACATGAAAGGGTGAACATAAATATGTCCTAGTTGCAAGCTCCAGAATGGTCAGTCTAATCATTGTTTCATTACTTAGCAATCAACCACCTGGAACAAGCATGAAGCAAGCAAAGTATGAAGACAAAATGGAACTAAAGGCAACACTACAAACTTACGAGCAGGCAGGTTATTTATCACAGAAGAGACATGCAATGGTCTCATCTGCAGTAAAATAAGCCTACCTGCCTGCTTGCAGTCTTATGTGACACGTGCCGCTCAGTAAATCACCAGCATGGTCTCTGTGTGCCTGGATGACCAATTCCTGAGCATGCTCAAAAGTTATGTTATCAAGCTCTGGCCAATGAAAATTGCTGAAGACCGGCACCCAGAAGAAGCTGGGGAGAAGATGCTGATGCTGCCAACTGACCTATCACAGACAATGGATCATTGGAGAGGAGGTAACTATTGTGACTTTAGTTCCACTTTAAGCTGCCCATACATGGAGAAACTTCATCTGGTTCCTAATGCACTGACCAAAATTCAAACCATGGGAGGCAATCTCAGTACCCTCCCACCCAACATGGTTCTAAAGCCTTAAGGGTTTTTAACCTTAATGCAGGCCCCCCCTTTTTCTTACCGGAGCCCAATCCGATCCAGCGATGTGGACCACCATAGCGGCTCCCGCTGCCATCTCTCTCCTCAATGGATAGATTGATAGCAGCGGGATTCCAAAATAATTGGTGGTCCTGGGAACCGTGCAATAGTATGAATTGGCTCCAGCTGCTGTCAATCAAATCCTGTGACACAGAAGCGGAGGGCAGGGCCGAGTCACGCTGTCTATGTCAATGGACTCAGCAGCGGGACTCTGGAGCCTCCATGGAAAGTGGCTTTCTGTGGAGGCACCTGACGAAGAGGAAGGGCCTGGAGAGCAAGCGGGACCCAGAAGAAGAGGATCGGGGCTGCTCTGTGCAAAAGCATCGCACAGAGCAGGCAATTAAAGATATGTTTATTTTAATAAAAAAAAAAAAGCTTTAGAACCGCTTTAAGCCAAAAATCGAACAAGCCAAAATGAAAATGGTCAGCCGATCAGTGGATGCATCCAATCAGATGCAGTCACTGTTCTAGTATTTTGAAAGCTGTGGGTGCAGCTCTCATGATACAATTGTTGTCATAAAGAGATTCCACCATCCACATGATTTGAGTAGATGGTGGAATTGAAACCTAAATTCCATTCTGAAGGATTTTCAGGTTTTGGACTCAAGGTAGCAGAGCAGACGACAGCCCCACATGCTGCACCTATAAAAATATGTCAACAATGGCAGCTCCCATATTTATCCACTGAAATTCCCTTTAAAAAGGATAAGTTCACCTTTCATAACATGCTACACCCATATTCAGGGTGTAATATATGTTATGAATGCACTGTCCCCCATCTCCGATGGGACAGCAGACTGGGAATCTTCTCCCCATGTATGTTGCCACAATTCTAAAAAAGGTTGTGGCCATGGGGGGTTGTGCTCTGCCACACCCGGCCCCATCACTCATTCATGGTCTTCTGTGAACAGAAAACGACAAGGTCTGGCAGACTTTGTGGCTGTCGGCTTGTAGTTTTCAATGAACTACTACGGTGCTGTGAGCGTTGTGGTAGTTCATCAAGTCGTATGAGGTACGAGCAAGCCGATATGATATGACAGATATGCAGGAGACCTGTATTGCATCCGTGATCTGCTAATTGCTGGTGCAAGACTTTACAGGCTCCCAAAATAAATCAAAAAATAATAAATGCACATTTTTTACCTGGAAAAAAATGTGCATTTATTATTTTTTCTCAAAAGGTGAACTTATCCTTTAACAGCTTTCTAAGTCATTTCTATGACATCACCTTGTAACATAGTGTGGCTAGATTTGATGGGGACTCCTCTCGAACAGCACGGATCTCAGCAGCTGGGATTAAAGCAAACACGTCCTGTACAGAGGTGGCAGTATCTGACCAAAATTGATCCCAGAAGGCATCATCTGTGGCTTCCACAGGCTGCAAGAAACATACATTGAGGGAGAGAGCATTAGTAGGGAAGACAAAAAAAAGGCACAAATGACATTTTAATACCCTTACAAGCTTAGAAAGTTTTTCATAAAAGTGTTAAGAGTTCATTCACACCAGCAGCCGTGCGTTATGCTGTGCACTATAAAGGTGCTGTGAGATGCTTTGTTACCTTTCTTTAGGCTGGGTTCACACTATGTTCGCATGCGGCTCCCAGCAGAGGTCCGGTGCATCCTGGTTCATCCCTCATCCAATTCGCAATAGTGTGAACCCAGACTTAATCATTATTATAACCTCATACAAATATCCAAATGTCCAAAAATGCCCCATGCACTAGTGCTTGATTGAAAAAAAAAAAAATATGTTAATAATATACAGGGTGGGCCATTTATATGGATACACCTTAATAAAATGGGAATAGTTGGTGATATTAACTTCCTGTTTGTGGCACATTAGTATATGTGAGGGGGGAAACTTTTCAAGATGGGTGGTGACCATGGCGGCCATTTTGAATCCAACTTTTGTTTTTTTCAATAGGAATATGAAAAGTTTCCCCCCCCTCACATATACTAATGTGCCACAAACAGGAAGTTAATATCACCAACCATTCCCATTTTATTAAGGTGTATCCATATAAATGGCCCACCCTGTAGAAGTGCATTTGGACTGCTGAAAAAATAATTGACTTTAAAAAAGGCACGTACCATAAAAATTTTACAATTAATCTACATTAAAAGGTTTTTTTCACACAGTACAAAAAACAACACACAAAACATCTAAAATTCTACTGTGTGAAAAAACCTTTTAATGTAGATGAATAAATTGTTAAATTTTATGGTACGTGCCTTTGAAGCCCATTATTTTTTCAGCATTCCAAATGTATTCCCCAGGATGTGGCACATGCTAAGTAGGTGCGCCCAATAGTCACCAAAAGGCACTATATCAGTTTATGTCAATAATATAGAAGTGGGCTGGACCTTTAATTGGTATTTATTCAACTGTGATTACAAGTAAAAGACTTGTCAGCAGCAGGTTTGGAAGCGACCATCAAGCAAGTCCTGATGAAGGGGGTGTTTTGAACCCCGAAATGTGTTGGATACTTTTTGGATTGCCCCATTGGCTTTTATAAAGTTGTATCTGGACCTTTTAGCAGTGGTGAGGCACTTCACTTTACATTTTTTTGTTCATTAAATTCTAAATGGCACTCCAACGCACCTTACTGATGGACACAACGCAACAACACACTAAAGTGTATTGAAACGTGGGGCACTGGTCAATTATAGTGCATTAGGCAGTCTACACCTTAATATGGGACAATGGTGTGAATGGGCTCAACCAGAGTCAGGCAACTGAATATTTCTAATGGAAGTCAGTAATGGTAGCCCACATATTTCTGTCCATAATGATTTACTTTCAGGGTTAGTGACATCAAGGTCTGTCATTTTTCAGCCCGGAGAACCTTGTACACAAGCAAGGAAATCCCCACAGCTTTACAGCTCCAGTTCTCTTCCTTTTATTTCACTATTTCTTTCCTGTTTCCTTTTAACAGTGTGCTTTTCTCCCTCTTTGTTCAAATTATGCAACTAGGCACACATGTTCCCAGGTCCTCCATACCACCGTATTAGGCATTTTTATCAATTTCTTTCCCATGACACTGCATACTTCCCAATTTTCTGAGATGAGGAAAATGGATGTCTTTTACTACAAGATACAATATGTAGGCATGGGACACACTTCTGCTCATGCGTAATGAAATGATTGGTTAAACCCACACATGGTTTTTGGCCACCATTTCTGCTCTCTACTGGCCTTTTAAAAGAACAAATGCAATACATTAACAGCAGGGGGTCAACAAACACCCTAAACAAAAAGGGTCAGTTTACTGTCCTTCAATCTTTAGGGGGGGGAGACTGTAGCCAGCCTGAAAAGAAAATTTTCTGGGCATCAGTGGGAGTAAACAGTGCCCTATCTTTGGTACTATGGGGAGGAATAGTGCCCCATTGTTGGTGCCAGTAGCATGAATTATGTCCCATTTGTGGTGTCAGCGGGCAGAATAGGGTCTCATATCAGCGTGATGAATCGTGCCCCAAGGGCCAGATAGATAAAGGCAGGCAAGGGCCACATCTGGCCCCTGGGCTACAGTTTGGAGACCCCTGCTTTAGAGCTTAAGGAGACCATTCATGGATTGAAATTTGGCCGGCTAAGCAGGGACTGGCCAAATTTGGCTCCAGGTATGGGCAGGGTGGTTGTACAGAAGGTGATCTACCTGCAGCACTGATCAATTGTATTCTCACACTGGAGAATTTTCCCTGTTGTCAGGATAGAACAACTCAGCGGGAAGGATTCCCCTATCCAAGAGTGTGGATGGTGGAATCAGGTCTTTTTTTTTTCATTTGACTGATTGGTTGAACGCAAAAATATGAATTTACAGCCTGTCTTAGATAAAATATGTCCCCACGAATAGAAGACCGCAATTATTGCTAGCGGCTATAGCAGCCGCTTGCGATAACCTGAGGCGAATCTGGCAGGCTGGTTGTACCAAAGTTGATAGATCATTCAACTTGGTATATTCAGCCTGTCCATTAATGGTTTGAACCATGTATGGCCAGCCTCACAGTCAGTCATTCACTTGACTTGGCAACAGAATGCTGCTTTGGCTGATCCCTGGGCATGGGAAAGTGCCAGGGCTTTTACGCTCAGGGACTTTTAAGCAATTAAAGGTCCCTGTGCATGAGGCCTGAGGGTGTAACAGAATACATAGTCACATTCCCCAGCCCCCCTCCCTCACTTACCTGAATTGCAGGGGGCTTTTTCCAGCAGGCTAGGTGTACCTTCACCCACACAGCCACTATGGCATCCATTCACAGGCATATGTCAATGGTAAAACAGTCCATCATGGCAAAGGGACGTGCAAAGCTCCATGAAGCACCACACTTAGTTCAGGGTTTACTTCCTCTAGCCTTATAACAGTAGGTCCATACCTTGGAACAGACCCTGGTTTGATGGGGGGGGGGGGGTTCCTATAGGAGCCTGTGCATTGCACCGATCACAGCTGTAATGCTCTGCAGCCTCCAATTCAAAAAGTTAATAAAAAAAAGGAACATCTTATTTTTTTTTCATCATCAATGCGGGTGCATTTATTAAATTTTTCTAGAAATTGGACTATCCCTGTAAATAGTATATTTTTTTATAGAGGCCTATACATGAAACCAAAGCAGGCTCATCAGAACAAAGAAACCCAGAAGAGGATTCCGCAGACGTCCCGAGAGCCAAGCTCAGAGAGGTGAGAAGATACACATCACCATAAGCAGAACGTTCACTTAGCAACAACCCACAGCGAGCCTAAAGACCCACAGGGACAAACTATGTATAGCCTGCAGAACATGCAACACTACTCATGCACTACTTTTAAAAGCCAAGCCCACATTTCTGAGCTGGTTTCATACAAGACCTCATGCACACTGGGCATTTTTACAGCTGCTGTTTTTGGCTTCAGGCGTTTTCTCTGCAGCCAGTAAACTCCCCAGCATGTTACCATATGTGTCCATGCACACATAGGCTTTTATCATGGTTTTCTGTCTGCAAAAAAATAAAAACTGGATTAGTGGGTTTTTTGAGAGGAGTTTTTCAGTTGTAAAAACGCTCTAACTCTAAAAGCTTAAAAATGGTGAAAAACATGAGCCATAAGCTTTTGTGGGGAAAAAAAAAAAAAAAAAAAAAGCTAAAAAAGCTAATGCAAAAACGCTACAAAACTCATTCCTACAGCTACAGCTAATGCTACTGGCATTTTTTAATAACGTCCAGTGTGCATGAGGCCTTAGGATGCAGCATGAGTCCCAGTCCACAGCCACCCACCCCATAACCACCCCCTCTCTACTGAATCTGGGGGTTCTGCTCCCTGCAGGCTCCTGTCATTTGTTTTCATTTGGTGCGGCTGTGCGTTGCTTTGCACTGCGTATTTCTACACATCACAGCGCTTTGCGATGCACTGAAGTTAAATGACAGGTGGTGAGGTGCATTGTGTAAAAATGCAACATCTCTGCATTCTTATAAAATGCACTGCAACCCACCTCAACATTAGGGTGTGAACAGGACACGCTTCTAGTCGAGCTGCGTGAATGAGACCTAACAGAAACCAACATCTATTTCTGTGAAAAGATGAACCCAGGAGATTAGTGTAGATCCCATAACATGTTGGCACCCCCCCCCCACCTTCCCTGATAACACCTCTTAGTATAAAATACTTCCACCTATCACATCTCTCAGTTACAAACAATCAGGCCACAGCCAAAATCATAAACAAAGGCAGGTCCAAATCGCTGGCCATCATGTCCTTCCTGTGTAGACTGGTGCAACTGTTCCTGCAGTATCCATTCAATGTACACTGCATTTATAACCCGGGCAAGTGCAACGTCGCGGCAGATGCAATGTCCCATTTTAACTATGCTTTGTTCTTCTTGCAGGAACCTGGAGCCACCCCGCCCACTTCTGTTATGCCAACTTGGTCGCAGCTGATGCTGGGTTAACAGAACACCTGCACAATGCGACCCAGCTCATCAACCAGTCGTTGTCCCGCAACACCCTAAAGGCCTACCACACCGCCTGGAACACCTACGAAAGGTTTCTAGTCTCATACCCCGGGGTGGCAACAGGAGACATCAAGCACATCCTGGCCTTTATATCATTCAGCACTTTCTGTCCTTACAGGACCCAGCTAAACCGTCCTTATTTACAGCCCACGCAGTCAAATCCATCCTACGCGGTATACAGAGGAAACAGCCCATAACAAATAGCAAACGCTTACCCATAACCAGTGCCATCTTCAGGGACATGTCCAACATTCTGACACGTTCCCCATTTGGGCTTTTGCCCATCCTGGTCATCCAGGCGGCCATCTACCTGGCCTTCTACAGCCAGGCAGTTTACCATCAGTGGCCCCAGTAGCCATATCCTGCGCAGACGCCATCTGTCGCACTCTCAAGACCACTTTTATACTACACCTCGTGGTGTACAACACCCAACAGTCCGGTCCCAGGGTCAACATCAAGTTCTTCCAGACCCACAACTTTTGGTGCTCACTAGCAAACTTTGACAGATTGCTATTGCATCTGCCCAGCCAGCTGGATTCCAGCCCGCTGTTACCATTTACAATCAGCCCCCTGAGTGACAGTCAGTTCATCAGTCATGTTAAGACCCTCTTGACTAACCTCAGCCTTAACCCCAGCTTGTATTCTGGACACTCCTTCCGCATTGGAGCGGCTTCAGCCACATCACAGCACGGGCTAATGGACCATGTCATCAAGAAACTAGGCAGGTGGAAATTGGCCTGCTTCACCCGAAACATCCCGAACCTTCAGGTAGAAATGTCACAAGCATTCAGCAAGATTGCTCAATAAATGCTACCAGACCAACAAAGAAATTACTTCCCTAACCAAGTATTTTTGCCCCCTCTTGGCATACCGTCCAGCTGACCAGGGCACACTACAGGTCTAATTTATGTTGTAAGTCTTGTCGCGCATTTATGTGGCTCGTAGGGCTTCGACCATAAGTAGGAAGGCCAGTATGGTGGCCTGAATTTATGGGAGGAGCTCGGGGGGTATATAAACAGACCACTCCCAGGGGCCTTTGTCGGTACCAGTGCGCAATACCCTCCCACCCATTCCCCTTTTTAAGGGCACTTCTCAACACATTCTCTCCATAATCATTCATCTTGGGTATGCCCCCTCTTTTGGCATACTGTCCAGGGCACATTACTGGTATAATTTATGTTGCAAGTCTTGTTGCGGGTTTATGTTGTTCATATCTGTCTCGGCCGTAGGGCTTCGCTTATACACACATACATACATACATACATACACACACACACACACACACACACACACACATACATACATACATACATACATACAAAAAAGTGAGTACACCCCAGACACTACAGAAGTACCTCCTCACCTTCTCCTGACACTTCTAAACACTACGAGACCACTTGCGGTACGGGTTCTCCCAATTTTGTCACGACCTTTTATTACCACCGGTGTGCTTTCTAACTGTGAAACCCGGGTTAAACCAGTAAAAAAGAATCCCCACAATATGTTCGACATGTGAGTGATGAAATGTAACATCGTTTCACAGTAAAGAAGTCACAACAGTGTACTGTTCTATATTATTTTATACATGTTTTTACACTCCCCCACATGAGTGAAAAAACATACATACATACATACATACATAC
>BLSH010553235.1:2095222-2138043 GCA_018402905.1 Glandirana rugosa | reverse complement strand
GGGCAGTTTAGTGACCCTACTTGTAATAGATAGTCTTCACAAACCATCCTAGTGGATGCTAGGTTTAAAAATGAACACCAAGAACAGTCATCTTAGCCACAGGAACTGTGTGTTCAAATGTTACCCTCTCCCTCGCAGATCTGCACCTGGCAGCGGAATTGGGCAAGACTCTACTGGAACGCAACAAGGAACTGGAAGTCTCTTTGCAACAAATGTATTTGAACAATGAGGAGCAAGTACAGGAAATTGAGGTAACATGACCCCTTCTATCATTTTTAACTATTAAACTGTTTTATCATTTTGAAAATTCTTCTCTAAGTCTAGGTTCACACCTATGCGTTTTTACCGCATTTTGCAGTTTGAAAAAAATGCACTACAGTCCATTTAACATGGTTTCCTATGGATGTAGTTCACATCTGTGCGTTTTGCGGCATTGCGTTTTTTGGAAAAGGTCAGGGACTTTTTTTCTCACTGCAGTTTGCGTTTTGCATGCGATAGACTTCAATGGAGCTGCACCAGAAATGCAAGTGTTGTGTTTTTTTTTTTTTTTTTATGTGCTTTTACCATGATTTTGCTGTGATTTGCACTTTGCGTTTTTAAATCTGCCCAGCAACATATCCCCCCCCTAAAAATAAAACCATAGAAACGCAAATCACTGCTAAATTGCGGTAAAAAATGCGGTAAAAAGGCCATTACAAAAAACGGAAGAAAGCGCAGCTGCGCCTATGCGGCTGCGCTTTTTGCATTTTTCCCCGTTTTTTTTTTTTTTTTTTTAACTACATCCATAGGAAACCATGTTAAATGGACTGTAGTGCATTTCTGCAAACTGCAAAAGGTGGTAAAAAACAATGCATGGGTGTGAACCTAAATTAACTGTTTAGCATCTACCCAAAACTGAAATGTTATTTCTAGATGGCCTGGCCCTTTAAGTCTAGGTTCACACCTATGCGTTTTTTACCGTGTTTTGCAGTTTGCAGAAATGCACTGCAGTCCATTTAACATGGTTTCCTGTGCGTTTTGAGTCATTGCGTTTTTTTGGAAAGGATCGGGGACTTTTTTTCTCACTGCAGTTTGCGTTTGCCATGCAATAGACTTCAATGGAGCTGCACCAGAAGTGTTGTTTTTTTATTGTGTTTCTGATACATTTTTACCGCAATTTTCCGCGATTTGCTTTTTTAAATCTGCCTAGCAACAAATACCCCCCCCCCAACTGGAAAAAACGCAGAAAGCGCAGCTGCATAGGTGTGAACCTAGACTAAGTTTTTTATTATGTTTGCGTTTTTTGCAGTTCATTTAATATGGTTTCCTATGGATGCAGTTCACATCTGTGCGTTTTGCGGCGTTTCATTTTTTGGAAAGCGTTGGACTTTTTTTCTCACTGCAGTTTGTGTTTTGCATGCAATAAACTTCAATGGAGCTGCACCAGAAATGCAAGTATTGCTTTTTGTTATGCGTTTTTGCCACGATTTGCGTTGTTTAAATCTGCCTAGCAACAAATACACCCCCCCCAAAAAAAACCCCCATAAACTAACGCAAATCGCGGGGGGGAAAAAAAGCAGAAAGAGCAGCCGCATTGGTGTAAACCTGGACTAAATGTTCCTTATCACAGACTTTTAATTGCAAGCCTAAATTTAAAACCAGTGAATAAGATATGGATGTTGTAGAAGACGTATGTTCTATTTCATTTTGTTGCCTCTACAGTATCTGAGCAAACAACTGGAGATGCTCCGTCAGGTGAATGAACAGCATGCCAAAGTTTACGAGCAACTGGACAATGTAGCGCGAGATTTGGAAGTGACCAACTTGCGTTTAGTACAAGAAAGCAAGGTGGCTCAACATAAGATTGAACGGTAAGAAAATAGAATGGACAGAGGGCAAGGAGGAGAAGATGGAGATAGGTGTAAGTGTTATTAGAGAGTCTGTCAATATATAGGTGGTCCCCGGGGTACAAACAAGATAGGGTCTGTAGGTTTCTTCTTATGTTGAATTTGTATGTAAGTTGGAACAGGTAAATCTATTAAGCGGAACTCCAGCCAAGAAAATAATCGTTACGTTTTTTGGATAGCACAGGGATGGGGTTAACACCCCTGTAATGTTTGTTTTGCTGTCTGTGCCCCTCTTCGGAAGATTCCACCTCACTTTCTGTCCCTGTGACAATTGGATTTTTAATAACTTTGGGTTGTTGTGGAAACAAGGATAGGTGATATCGCTTCAGTGGAGACACCTTTCTTCCATAACTCTTAACCACTTGCCAACCGGGGCCCTTTTTTACATTTGTTGGTTACAAGCTAAAAACTGTTCTTTGTTTTTTTTGCTAGAAAATTACCTAGAACCCCCAAACATTATATATTTTTTTTTTCAAACACCCCCAAAAATGATATTTTTATTTTTTCAAACACCCTAGAGAATAAAATGGCGATCGTTGCAATACTTTTTGTCACACGGTATTTGCGCAGCAGTCTTTCAAGTGTAATTTTTTTGGAAAAATTTCACTTTTTTGAGTTAAAAAGTAAGACAACAGTAAAGTTAGCCCAATTTTTGGTATAATGTGAAAGAGGATGTTACGCCGAGTAAATGGATACCATCTATGACACGGTTGAAAATTGCGTGCACCCGTGGAATGGCAGCAAAGTCCAGTACTGTACTTAAAAATCTCCAAAGGCGACGCTTTAAAATATTTTAGCAGTTACCAGGTTAGAATTGCAGAGGAGGCCTTTTTGCTAGAATTATTGTTCACACTCTGGCAATCGCGGCGATACCTCACATGTGTGGTTTGAACACCGTTTTCATATGCGGGCACAACTTACGTATGCGCTTTCTTTGCTGCGCGAGCTTGCGGGGATGGTGGTGCTTTAAATTTTTTTTTTTCATTTATTTATTTATTTTTAGCACTGTTCCCTTTAAAAAAAAATTCTCATCATTTTTATTGCTATCACAAGGAATGTAAACATCCCTTGTGATAGTAATATATGGTGGCAGGTACATTTTTTTGAGGGCTGCATCCCTCCTTTGCACTTCACAGTATTCAGATCGCCAAAAACGGCGATTTTGAATACTGTCATTTTTTTAAAACTAGCGATGTTAGCCGCCGAGTAAACCGGAAGTGACGTTATGACGATCGGAGCTGATTCCGGCTTCTGTCAGGTCTCCTTCCAGCCGGCGGAGGCGCTGGATCATTGCTCCGGTCTCCCTGTGGGACAGGAGGCCGAAGAACAGTGGCGGGAGGAGGGGGATGTCCCCTCCCGCCCCCTGGGATAACAGCCGAGCGGCTCCCGAGCCGGATCGGTCGCTATCCCCGGATAGCCGACCGTCCGCTCTAAAAAACGATACCGAGATATAGCCTGCAGCTGCAGGCTATATCCCGTTACAGCCACCGCCTATTTACGGCGCTGGTCGGGAAGTGGTTAAACAGGAAGTAAACCCTGATGGGGTTTACTTCCTCTACATTCCCCTGCAAAGTAGAAGCATAATGGGCTACTATGCATCGCCATTATGTGCCATTTACCTGCAAACAAAGCCTGCACTGTCCCCTGTGCAGGCAGCGTCCATTTTCAGCCCCTCTTCCTTCCGAGGCCGCAGTCTGACTCTGTGACTGGCCGGAGTTGCGTGATGTCACTCCCGGCAATCACGGCGCGAGCGAAGTGAAGAAACGGCACGGCGGCCCATTTCTTCACTGCGCATGTGCCGAATGACGTCGGCAGTGCCAGTACACTGCATATCTCCTGAACCGTGCAGGTTTGGGAGATATGCAGGGCACCTACAGGTAAGCCTGATTATAGGCTTACCTGTAGGTTAAAGTGGTTGTCACCGGTTAACAACCACTTTAAGCCTCGTACACACGGTGCGATTGTCGTACGAGCGCACATCCAACTTTTCCCAAAATCGTCTGTCTGTGATTTAGCGTACTGACGGGAGTAAAGTTATTGACAAAGGCGAACTAAATGAAGTGCTACGAGCGTATAAAGAGAAAGTTCAGTTTTTGAGCGTCACCCTGTGGGCCCCTTCCGCTAATTTCGTGTTTATTCGACCGAACGCTTCTGGCTCGTTCCTGGGTTCCGAACATGCGTGTTTGTACTTACAACTTTTGTTTGTCCAACTTCTGTACAGACAAGCTCAAAATTGGACGAGGCCTTGTCGGCAGAGAAAAGTTTTCTAGTCTTCTCATACAACTTTTGTTGGACGATAATTCAAAATCAGCTTTTGAATGGAGCGTACTAACGCTCGGATTATCGGACGACACGCTGTTATACGACAATTTTAGGCCGATAATTGTACTGTGTGTATGGGCCTTTACAGGAGTGACTTTCCCTTCCTATGGGTAGATTTCCTCTCATTTCCTGTTGTCTCCCTCAGTTTCCAAGTATGAGTCGTTTGTAAGTCGGGGACTCCCTGCACTGTGCAACCAGTACAATTAGAATGACCATCTTATGTAGAAGTCCCATATGGCTTGGTATCTATTTATTCATACTATAGTCTGGAAAATACTTTTCTTTCAGACTCCAAAATAATATCTCCGAAACCAAAGGCCTTAGTCAGTGGCATGGGCCATATTTTTTGTAATGCTGTTCACTTACAGATTTTTATTTCTGATTTAATTTGTCAGAACAACAGCTTTTATCAATAGCTGTGTAATGTCAGTGTCTAACTGTTTCTATATAATATTTCAAGGTAAATTGTGTTGATCCTTCAGATCAAATCTGATTTAGGTCCCTTTCACACTAGACCAGCGCTAAAACACTGGTTGTTTTTGCCGTGCTTTAGCGGCATTTTAGGGCCGCTTTTGCGTAAATTTTCGGGCACTAGCGGGCTGTTTTTTTCACGTGACCTTAAACACAAAAAAGACCCGTTTTGCGGTGCTGCAGGTACTTTGTAAGCGCTGCCCATTCATTGCAATGGGCAGGGGTGTTTTGAGAGTGCTATTTACAGCACTCCCAACCCACCCCAAAGATGCTGCTTGCAGTACTTTTATTAATGTTCGGCAAATACACCGCCCCAGTGTGAAAAGACCCATTGCTATGAAAGGGAGGTGCTTTTCAGAGGCTATTTCTAGCACTAAAACGCCTGAAAACTGCCTCACTGTGAAAGGGGTCTCAGGGCTGGTTTACACCGCAATCCTTGTATTCCCTGTGTAGTTCCATGCATTTGCAGTGTGTTTTCAATGCATTGTGGCACATTTGCAGTGCATTTTTTGGCATTATTTATTCTACATGCTCTTGAGCTGCATTCAGATCCAAAAAATTCAACATGCTGTACTTTTTTTTTTAAAGTGATACCTATATCTGGGTTTAAAAAAAAAAAAGATATTTCTCCTATCGTTCACTGACAGACGCAGCTTCTCCATTACGTGTGGGGTTTTATGCTGGTCTCACTAGGAGTTAACTAGGCAGGGAAAAGAAACAGCTGGCCCCTCCCATGGGGGCCGTCCTTTCTAACTACATAAACCCCCTCATAGCATAGCTCTTCAGTCTAAATGCCTAGTTTGCAAGTTGACTTGGCTTCCCTTCAGGGGAATTGCGGTCCTGTTTGTGACCGTTTTTATTAAATTTTCTTTTACTTTTATTTTTATTTGTCTTCTATCAAGCAATTGATCTGCTATCAAGAAGCCGGTCGGGGCATAGAGAGTCCATGGGCTCTGTACTTTCCCCGACCTGGCCGACCGATGCGAGCCAGTCCCGCCGTATGTGGACCCGCCGCATCGTGCCCATTCCCTGCGGGCGGCCTGGGGTGATCCCCCCCTTACGCCCAGCCCCGGATGCGATTTGGGAAGGGCGACTTCTGGCATGCAGCATACCGCCCAAGCAGGGGCGGAAGGTCTGTGACTGGGTGGCTACCCATGGCGTTGTCCGGAGTGGTGAGTGAGAGCTCCTTCCTTCCCCCCTTTTTAGGGGCGGAAAGGGGGACCGACGACCCTAAAAAAAAAAAAAAAAAATTTTGCTGGGTAACAGCACACCTGTACAACCCCCTCTTCCCCCGCACCGCACCCGATCGTCTAGCGCCGTTCGGTCGTTTTTTGCCGCCATTTTGCCGTAGCCGCAGACATATTGGGCCTATGGGGCTTTCCCTCTAGCGCTCAGAGCGGCCATTTGCGGTACTGCACGTTCCCTGCAGGTGTTTTTCAGCCTCTAGTGTTCAACGGCGGCCATATTGGATTCCCTGCTCATGCAAAAAACGTGTCTACAGTTTTTACTTTCACTTTGGAACGGTGTGTGCTCCTAATGGCACGGCTCTCTGATGATCCTCAGGGTTATGGCAGCAAACAGCAAGTATAGCTGGGCTCTCCTGTGGGTGCTGGTGGTGGCGGGTGCAGTCCTCCTGGGTCCCCTGGTGCACTGTGGGGTGGTGGTGTGCGGCTGTGTGGGGTGCCTTTAACCTTTTCTATGCATCTATGTGTTCCTAAGGGAAGCTGAACATGCTAGGAGCGCAATCTGCGCAAGGGGCTTTTCTGGACCAGCTGTGGCAGTTTTTAGTGATTTTCCCCAGGGCGGATGTCACCAACAGGCCCCCCCAAGAAGCGTCCCCCTCCTCCTTGCTTTTCCAGGGAGGATTTTTTGATCCGGATGGTCCCTCGGACGGAGAAGAGGATCAGGGGACGGCAGTTGCGATTTATAATTGGAATCGCTGATTTCTGCGCATGTGGTGTGGTCCTCCAGGCCCCCTAGGGCGCCTAATGCTTACCCATATGATCTTTTTCCTAATCGCCTTGTTTGTTGTAAATGGCAGCGTCCGCAGCATTCATTTTAACGCAGTGGAACTTGTGCCTGACAGCATAATGCTTGCTGGCTCAGATCCTAACCATGACCTGACTGAGGTTTGCATGTCCTCCCTGTGCATGCGTGGGTTTCCTCCCGGTGCTCCGGTTTCCTCCCACACTCCAAGGGACTTGGGCCAAACGGTTCGCTGCTCACTATCCCTTGAGGAAAGCTTTTTTTTTTTAAAAAAAGAAAGAAATGGGAGTCGCCTTGGTGTCCCGCCTATGGTCGCTTTAATAAGACAACGACAAGTCCTCTGGAAGGGGTTCTTGCATTCAAGGGCCCCGCTGGCAAAGACAGAGGCGTTGTTAAGGTCGCTATTCCTGGTGGCAGGCTCTGCTCTGAGGCCGCCCTGATGGTCGCCATGGCGGCGCAATATCTGTCTGAGCTTATGACGGAGCTCCAGAATCTTCTGGACTGCAGCCGCCTGCTGGCTACGCCGCAGAGTGCTGACTTTTTGCTCCGAGGTCTCAAGTACCTTGGTGATGCGGTTGTTGATTATTGCCTATGTGATCCAGGGTAGCGGTGTTGCTGTATCCTCAGACGGGTACTCTGGTTGCGTTTTTGGTCCGGTGACCATGCTTCCAGCAAAGGTCTCGCAGACCTTCCCTTTCAGGGTGGACGTCTAATCGGTCCTCGGCTGGGTGAGATCATAAAAGATTTCACAGGAGGTAAATGCCTTCTTCCCAGAGTCCCTGAGGCGTGAGTTTTCGCCGTAGACGGGGGCCCTTTACCTCAGGTCAGAAGAGGTTTTTTCGCGCCCCGGGCGTAGCGGGTAAAGGGACCCGCTCCGGTAAGGTCGCTGCAGGGGCCGGGTGCCGGCAGTGGCAGCGCAAAACCAACAAGGCGGAGGACTAACCTTCTCAGCCTGATGGGTTGTCTCCGCCTGGGCTTCGGGTGGGGAACGTTTCTGAGTTCAACACTCTTCCACCAGTCAGGTTCTTCCCTTTGACTTAGGGCTCCCGCAGGCACGCCGGGAGGCCCTCCTTGGGGCTGTACAAGCACTCGAACCAAGGAGTGATCGTGCCAGTGCCTCCAGCGAGAGGCTTCGAGGTTTTTTACTCACATCTGTTCGTGGTTCCCAAAAAAGGGGGGGGGGGGGGGGGTCCGGCCAGTACTGGACCTGAATGCCCTGAACCGGTATGTTAGGGCGTGGAAATTTCCGGATGGAATCTATCCACTCGGTTGTAGCCGCCCTCCATCAGGGGGAATTTCTGGCGTCTCTAGACATCAGGGATGTGTACCTATTTGTCCACGGCTTCAGCGTTTCTTTCGCTTTGCAGTGGGAGACCTCCAGTTTCAATTCGTGGCACTCCCTTTCGGTCTAGTCTCAGACCTTGAGTTTTTTTTCACAAAACTGGTAGCTCCGGTATGGCGTTACTGCGACAGAGAGGCATTGCGGTAGTAGCCTACCTGGACGACCTGCTCCTGTGAGCGGAATCCACCTCGGCTCGGGAAGAGAAGGTGAGGATCACAATGACCTCGCTGCAGGACTTCGGCTGGTTGCTCAACCTGCAGAAGTCGACGGTGTCTCTATCCCGTCGCCTGGAGTATCTGGGCCTGTTTCTGGACTCAGAGCAGGCAAAGGTTTTTCCTTCCTCCAGCCAAGTTGCTGGCACTGCAGTCGGCAGTGAAAACTTTCCTGTCGCACCGATGGTCTTCCTTATGTGGGGGGCTGGGGCTCATGGTCTCGACTTTCGAGGCGATACCATCCGCCCAGAGTCACACTCGTCTCCTTCAACGAGCAAGTTTGGCTCGATGGGACAGGTCCCCTCGATCCTTGGACCTTCTGATCCGTCTGAGTTCCCAGACCAGGGCGTCTCTGACCTATGGTTCCGGGACTCAGCGTTGATTCAGGGGAAGTCGTTCCTGCCCCTTCGGTGGGTGATCATTACCACGGATGACAGTCCTTTGGACTGGGGCGGGGTCCTGGGACAGCTGTTTGCCCAGGGCCGTTGGTCGGCACAGGAGGCTCGCCTCCCCATCAATGTACTGGAGCTGAGAGCAATCAGATTGTGCTTTTTTCTCTGGATGAGATTGCAGGTTCGTCCGATTCTAATTCAGTCGGACGATGCCACAGTAGTGGCGTATGTGAACCATCAGGGCGGCACAAGGAGTCCAGCAGCTACGGCGGAGGCAGCAATGGTACTGCGTTGGGCGGAACGTCACGTTTCGGCAATCTCCGCCGTTTACATTCCAGGTGTGGAGAACTGGCAGGCGGACTTTCTCAGTCGCCAGACGCTGGAACAGGGAGAGTGGTCTTTCCACCCGGAGTTGTTCAATCAAATTTGCCGCAGATGGGGGACGCCGGACGTGGATCTCATGGCGTCCCGGTTCAAACACAAGGTGGAAACCTTTGTGTCCAGAACGAAGGATCTGTTGGCAGTGGCCACGAACGCTCTGGTGGCCCCCTGGGGCCGTTACCGCCTTCTGTACGCTTCCCCTCCGATAAAACTGCTTCCTCGATTGATACGCAGGATAGTGGCGGAGGGGATACCAATAATCCTGGTGGCTCCAGATTGGCCTCGGCTTACTTGATACGCCAACGTGGTGCAAATGGTGGCAGACGCCCCTTGGCGGCTCCCGCTGTGAGACGATTTTCTGTCTCAGGGATCCATCTTGCACCCTGCCTTACCCTCGCCGGCTTTGACAGCTTGGCTATTGAGTCCCAGGTGCTAAGAGACAGGGGAGTCGCCGACTCCATGATCCCTACTTTGTTAAAAGCTCGCAAGTGTACTTCTCGCAAGATTTATCACCGCACCTGGAAGGCTTATATAGCTTGGTGCGAGGCGGAGGGTTATAACCCTCGCTCTTATGTCGTGTCCAGGGTCCTGACTTTTTTGCAGCAGGGCCTGAGCAAAAAACTGACTTTGAGTACCCTCAAGGGCCAGATATTGGCTCTGGCGATTCTCTTTCAGAGACCTTTGGCTTCGCACTCTTTGATTCGTACCTTTGTACAGGGTGTGCGACACATGGCGCCTCGGGTGAAGGCTCCGATGGCTCCATGGTATCTGCATTTGGTGCTTTCTGTTCTTCAGGGAGATTTCCTTACAATTGCCGTCGCAGAAGGTGGCCTTTTTAGTTGCCATCACTTCCGCCAGACGGGTGTCTGAATTAGCAGCACTGTCATGCAAGTCTCCCTACTTAGTCATGTATAAGGATAATGCGGTCTTGCGACCCTCTCCTTCCTTCCTTCCTTCCGAAGGTGTTCTCTTCCTTTCACATTAATGAAGATATTGTTCTTCCTTCATTGTGCCCTCGTCCATCGCACCCAAAGGAGTTTGAGTTGCATGCTTTGGACGTAGTGAGGGCCTTACGAGTGTACTTGGCTGCTACAGATTTTTTTTTCGAAAAGCTGATGCTTTGTGCTGCCAGAGGGTCCGCGCAAAGGGTTGGTGGCCTCGTCGGCTACGATTTCTCGTTGGATTAGAAAAACCGTGACCCATGCGTATTCTGTTCGGGGCAAGGTTCCCCCTTTTCCGGTCACGGCTCATTCTACCCGGGCTGTTAGCACTTCCTGGGCTTTCAGACACCAGGCCTCGGTGTCACAGGTGTGCAAGGCGGCCACTTGGGCCTCGGTTCACACTTTCACTAAGTTTTGTAAGTTGATGTGTTTGCATCTTCGGATGCTGCTTTGGGCCGCAAAGTTTTGCAGGCGGCAGTGTAGGCGTGTCTGGCGCCTCTTTAGAGGTTCAGTTGGGTACTGTTAGTGTTTACCCACCCCTCTTTTTGACACAGCTTGGGGACGTCCAGCATAAAACCCCACACGTAATGGAAAAGCTGTGTCTGTCAGTGAACTCGGAGAAAAGGATTTTACGGTAAGTTTTAATAAAATCCCTTTTTTATTCCAGTATACAAATAAGTTCACTTGTAGTAACATGTTACACCTGTATATAGGGTGTAACATATTACTATTATTCATCCCCTCACCCTCCCCTGACAGCGGGCGAGGGATCCTCTCCCCGCACCTGCTGTCACATTTTTTTTTAAATTACACAGTTGCGCAGGGGTTTACGTCATACTGCGAAAGCACTAATGAACACGCTTGTAGTCCATTCACTCTTCCTACAGCTTTGTAACCAAAGCCTGAACGAAGGTTTGGGCACAAGGCTGGAGAGAGATTGTGCAGGAGCCTGACATTGCACCCACAATCCTCAGGCTCCTGAGAATAAAAAATGATAAATTCTAATTTTTTTACCTGCAAAAGCATGTGCATTTTTTTGTTTAAAGGTGAACTTGACTTTTAACTCCAAGAAGTTCCTACTGTTGCTCTCAGCCTTCTTCAAATTTACAAATTCTCTCCTTTTTTTTTTTTTTTGCTGATGTGATCTGATTTCCTGTTAGATGATGGCTACCTTCATTCTCCATAATCCACTGTATGTAGGAATGTAGCCACCCTCTCTTGCCCCTGAGATGGACTATAGGCGGAATTTGTAGTGTGCATAGAGCAGTGCACATGACCGCAACGAATGTACACTGCTCGTTCCAAACAAACACAGTGAGAGGTAAAAGGAAAGGTTCAGGAGCTTACAGAGGACATGACAAGGAGGCAGAAAACACAGTAAGAAGCAAGTTAGTGAAAAATAGATTACAGGGCAATTAAATAGTAAGTGTGTATGCTTTTTTTTCTTTGGAGAATAAGGATTTTGTTTAGTGTCACTTTAAAACACCACAGTGATGTAAACTAGGCTCATTGATATGCATTCATTTTTCTTGCATATGCATTTGTACTGCTGATTGGTTGTCCAGATTTAAAGAGAAGGGAAATTACTGGAGAAGATTTTTACGCTGGATTGTATTTTCAGTAACAAAAAACAAAAAAGTGTATTGCATTTACTAAAATAACCATTGCAAGTTACTTGTATGATATTTGTAGTTTGACAGACACTATAGATGGTTTGCAGAAACAAGTAGATGATTTGCAGAGGCAAGTTGAGGATCTGCGTGGTATGGAAAAGATACGCATCAGGAGGGACAAGAGAGAGAGACGGCGCACTATCCATACTTTCCCCTGTGTACGTGAACTGACTTCTTGTATTGGGTGAGTGCAAGATATCAAGAGCAGTGTTAATTTTATTTCTTTTTTCTAAGTGAAATAATTAAAGTGATATTAAAGGCTTGTTTTGTTTGTTTGTTTGTTTAAAGATAACAAACACGTTAAACTTATCTGCTCTGTGCAGTGGTTTTGCACAGAGCAGCCCAGATCCTCCTCTTCTCGGGTCCCTCACCGGCACTCCTGTGCCCTTCCTCCTGCAGAGTACCCCACAGCAAGCAGCTTGCTATGAGGGCACCCGAGCCGGGCTGCTGATCTGTATGTCCATTCAGACACAGAGCCGCGGCTCAGCCCTGCCCTCTCTCTCTCCTCATTGGCTCACTGACTTTGACAGCAGTGGGAGACAATGGCGCCCGCTGCTGTCTCAGCCAATGAGGAGGGAGAGTCCCGGACAGCGGAGGCTCTTGTGCAACATCACTGGATCGAGATGGGGCTCAAATAAGTATTAGGGGGGCTGAAGAGGACTGCTGCACACAGAATGTTTGTTTTTTTTTCTTAATGTATAGAATGCAAGATGTAATGAATGAATGTAAGATATAAAATCTTCTGCCTCTAGAACCACAAAACTGAAGTTTAGGTATGGCAATTGTTCTAAAGTTACATTGGACCAGTTACAACCAATGAAAGTATGTTTATGCGATACCGGTGAGATCCCTGTGGAAGCTGAAAATCACTATAGTAGACAGTGTAGACACTATGACATTTATTGGTGCTAGCTTCAGGGTCCTGTGCCAAGCGGCGGTCTTGCTGCATTGTGAACACAATTAATGCAAAGCATTCTTTGATTGGACGAGTTGGAGGTTGTGACATCTCCGCCCTGCCTCTCCACCTCATCAGAAAACACTCTGCTTTCAGTGAGAAAATGCATAATGTTCCCTGGATGGCACCTGTGCTGAGCGAGCAACCATCTGTGTTTACTAAGCAGCTGGACAGCCACTGGGCAGTGGGCACGGGACTCAGAAGCTAGCAGCAATCACTGTAATAGCGTTGTCTACTACAGTGATTTCTAGCTTCCATGGGGATCCCAGAGTTATGGCTCATACATGCATACAATGGTCCAAGCTGGATGATTTTGGAACCAGTTTAATATCTCAAATGAAAGCCTCATTCAGTTTTGAAATTTGTTTATTTGAGAAAAAATTTCCATCCTGCCCCTTCAAATTTTGCCATCACTGCTGTTGAAAATGAACATCGATTTGACCCCACTAATGTTTTGAAAATCGAACAAACTTTCCTGAAACAAAGGTTTCTGTATAAAATTCTTCTGTATGGCCAGCTTAAAAACCCTAACCCTCCCGTTAACCCTAAAACGAACCTTTGTACTAACCCTCCTTGTTACCATAAAACTAATCCTCATACCCACTGTCCCTGCAACACTAACCCCAACCCTCACTGTATCCCTCCTAAACCTGCCTGTAACCCTAAGGTTGGCTTCACACTATTGCGAATTGGATGCAGGTTTCCCCGCATCCAATTTGCATAACAGGAGATTGTGGCCCGCTCTCTATGGAGCCGCTTCACACATCTCCGATGCAGCTCTCGTGCGAATTGCACAGAAGTCCGGTGCATCTTTTGGTCTGTTTCAGGTCTGAATTCAGCCCAAAATTTGGGCTGAAATCGGATCTGAAATGGTGAATGGAGACACACCCGACCCCTGCTGTGAGCTGCTGCGTTCTCCAGTGTTAACCCAGCCTAACACTAAACATCACACTTATCCTCCATGTAATACCAACACTTACCTCCATATATAAGTTTACACTAGCTTCATCCTCTGAAGAGCGATTTGTGTTGCAACACCTTTGAAGGGAGGTTTGAAGTTTTCAATATGTCACTACCTCACCATCTGTCTTAGCCCCTAAAAACCTGCACCATGCTTCAACCTGTGAATGGGTCACATTCAACAGGTGCCACTGCCTGCTGAACGTGACTTGGAGGGGGGGGGTATAATTTTGCCATGTGTACGCCCCTGTTTTTGCCAACCCCCCCCCCCCCCCCCAGAAAAAAGTGTGAACAAGACCTACCACCAACTATTGTTGTGTATTCAGATTTCTCATTAAGGTCAATTGGCCAGGTCTTTTTGGGTTTTAGGCTTCATTTAAACATTATCTCAGGTCTACATTCATTTTTTGAATTCCTTACCCATAGGTATGAAGACTCATTCAGCCTGCATGCGTCATGTCTGGATCTGTCTCAGAAGCCTTTGCAGAGGGAAAATGAGCATTTGCAGAAGGCGGTAAATGCTCTACGCGCCCAGGTGGCAGAGGAACGCCAGAGGAAGGAGAAGGCAGAGCGGGAGTATCAGGCAGTGCTACAAGAGTATACCGATCTGGAACAAAGGGCCTTTGAGATGGAAAACTGCAGATTACGCATTAAAGAACTTGAGAATGAACTGCAGGAATTGCAGCAGATGAAGCAGGTGAGGATCGTGTCATGACCAATATGCATGGAAGTAGAGACAATGGGGTTGATTTACTATAACTGGAGTGCAACATCTGGTGTAGCTCTGCATAGAAACCAGTCAGCTTCCAGGTTTTATTGTCAAAGGTGAAGTTAGAAGCTGATTGGCTACAATGCACAGCTGCACCAGATTTTACTCTCCAGGTTTAGTAAATAAACCCCAATGGGTTTGGTTTACTAAAGGCAAATAGGCTGTTCACATTGTAAGGGAATTTAATTCACTTTGCAAAGAGTACCCAAGAACAAGCAAGGAAATTTTTAAAAAACAGCATTTTTGCTTGTACATGATTGATTGATGGAAGTTAACAGAGATTCACCTCTTTCATTCAACTAAGGGAAAATTCCCTTGAAACGTGTACAGCCTATTTGCCTTTAACCACTTCAGCCTCGGAAGGATTTCCCCCTGAATGACCAGAGCACTTTTTGCGATTCGGCACTGCGTCACTTTAAATGACAATTGCACAGTCGTGCGACATACCCAAACGAAATTGGCGTCTTTTTTTCCCACAAATAGAGCTTTCTTTTGGTGGTATTTGATCACCTCTTGGTCACTTCTGATCACCGCTATAAACAAAGAGCGACAATTTTGAAAAAAAACAATATTTTTAACTTTTTGCTATAATACATGTCCAAAAAAAAATATAAAAAAACAAATTTATTTATCAGTTTTGGCTGATATATATTCTTCTACATATTTGTGGTATAAAAAAAAAAATCGCAATCGGCATATGATTGGTTTGCGCAAAAGTTACCGCATTTAAAAACCATGAGAATTCATTTATTTATTTTTTTTACTAGTAATGGTGGCGATCTGCAATTTTAAGCGGGACTGCAATATTGAGGCGAACATGTCGGGACATTTTTGACACTTTTTTGGGACCATTGACATTTATACAGCGATCAGATCTAAAAAAAAAAAATACTGATTACTGTATAAATGTCACTGGCACGGAAGGGGCTAACCTGCAATGGGCAATGAAGGGGCTAACTGTGTTCCCTAGGCGTGTTCTAACTGTATGGGGGCTGGGCTGCCAGGGGCATAACAGATCTAACTGATCCCGAGTACAGGGATGAGTAGATCAGTGTCATGCCGCCTTTCAGAACGAGGAACTGCCGTGTTTACATTGGCTGTTCCTTGTTCTTTCTCTGTAACAGGCGAGCGCGGGTCACCGGCGGACATCGAGTCGCCCGATTTCCCGCATCCAATTCGCAATAGCAGGAGATTTTGACCCTCTCTCTCTCTCTCTCCATCACATATTTCCGATGCGGCTCCAATGAGAATTTGCACAGGAGCCCTGGGCGTCTTTTGGTCTGTTTCAGGTCCGAATTCAGACGAAAATTCGGGCTGAAATTGGACCTGAAATGGTAAACCAGGACGCACCGGACCCATGCTGGGAGCCGCATTGGTATTAGGTGTGAACCCAGCCTTAGACACTTTTCAAAATGGGGCCAACTTATTTTAGCTCTTACAAAAATTGTACAAAAAAAAAAAAAAAAAAAATATATATATATATATATATATATATATATATATATATACAGTTGTGCTTATAAGTTTACATACCCTGGCAGAATTTATGATTTATTGCCCATTTTTCAGAGAATATGAATGATAACACAAAAACATTTCTTTCACTCATGGTTAGTGTTTGGCTGAAGCCATTTATTATCAATCAACCGTGTTTACTCTTTTTAAATCATAATGACAACAGAAATTACCCTGATCAAAAGTTTACATACCCTGATGATTTTGGCCCGATAACATGCACACAAGTTGACACAAAGGGGTTTGAATGGCTATTAAAGGTAACCATCCTCACCTGTGATCTGTTTGCTTGTAATTGGTGTGTGTGTGTGTGTGTGTATAAATGGTCCATGAGTTTCTGGACTCCTGACTGACCCTTGCATCTTTCATCCAGTTCTGCACTGACGTTTCTGGATTCTGAGTCGTGGGGAAAGCAAAAGAATTGTCAAAGGTAGTTGAACTGTATAAAACAGGAAAGGGATATAAAAAGATATCCAAGGAATTGAGAATGCCAATCAGCAGTGTTCAAACTCTAATCAAGAAGTGGAAAATGAGGGGTTCTGTTGAAACCAAACCATGGTCAGGTAGACTAACTAAAATTTCAGCCACAACTGCCAGGAAAATTGTTTGGGATGCAAAGAGAAACCCACAAATAACTTCAGGACTCTCTGAAAACAAGTGGTGTGGCTGTTTCAAGATGCGCAATAAGGAGGCACTTGAAGAAAGATGGCTGCATGGTCGAGTCACCAGAAGAAAGCCATCCATTACTACGTAAATGCCACAAAGTATCCCACTTATAATTTGCCAAACAGCACAGAGACAAGCCTCAAACCTTCTGGCACAAAGTCATTTGGAGTGATGAGACCAAAATTGAGTTTTTTGGCCACAACCATAAACTCTACATTTGGAGAGGAGTCAACAAGGCCTGTGAAACACGGAGGTGGATCACTGATGTTTTGGGGATGTGTGAGCTACAAAGGCATAGGAAATTTGGTCAAAATTGATGGCAAGATGAATGCAGTAGGTTATCAAGAAATACTGGACGAACATTTGCATTCGTCAGCCAGGAAGCTGCACATGGGACGTACTTGGACATTCCAACATGACAATGATCCAAAACACAAGGCCAAGTCGACCTGTCATTGGCTACAGCAGAATAAAGTGAAGGGTCTGAAGTGGCCATCTCAGTCTCCTGACCTCAATATCATTGAGCCACTCTGGGGAGATCTCAAACGTGCAGTTCATGCAAGACAGCCCAAGAATTTCCAGGAACTGGAGGCTTTTTGCCAAGAGGAATGGGCAGTTTTACCATCTGAGAAGATAAAGAGCCTCATCCACAAATATCACAAAAGACTTCAAGCTGTCATTAATACCATAATACACGGTATTAAGAACTGGGGTATGTAAACTTGATCAGGGTCATTTGGATAGCTTCTGTTGTCATTATGATTTTAAAAAGTAAACACAGTTGATCGATAATAAGGCCTCATACACACGGGCGTTTTTTAACCACTTGCCAACCGCAGGTTGACGGCGACAAGGTGGTTCGTTATCGCAAATCGGCGTCATATGACGGCGGCTGCGATAACGCGCACTGTGAGCACGCGCCGCCAGGGGGCGCCCGCGCACTCACTGTGTTCGGGGAGGGCCAGGGAGCAGGTGCGGCAGCTTCGATTGCTGCCGGCTACCCGCGATGGCCCCCCGGAGTGAAAGAACGGAGGTCCGTGTATGTAAACACGGACCTCCGTTCTGTAAAGGGGGAAGGGCTGTGATCACAGCCTTCCTGTATATGGAGGCTGTGACCACTTCCCTTCGCCAGCTAGGACAGTCCCCCCACAGTAAGAACATGCCCAGGGAACACAGTTAACCCTTAGAGCGCCCCCTGCAGGTTAACCCCTTCACTGCCAATGGCATTTACACAGTAATCAGTGCATTTTTATAGCACTGATCGCTGTATAAATGCCAATGGTCCCAAAAAAGTGTCAAAATGGTCCGACATGTCCGCTGAAATATCGCAGTACCGCTAAAAATCGCAGATCGCCGCCATTACTAGTAAAAAAAAAATAAAAACCCCAAAAATTAATTCTCATCATCCGTAAACGCGGCCACTTTTGCGCAAACCAATCAATAAACGCCGATTTGTGGTGTTTTTTTTTTTTTTTTATCGCAAATATGAGGAAGAATATAAATCGGCCAAAAGCGGTGAAAAAAAATGTTTTTTTATATTTTTTTTTTTTTTTGGATTTGTATTTTAGCAAAAAGTAAGAAATTTGGGTTTTTTTGCAAAATTGTCGCTCTTCTTTTGTTTATAGCGGCGATCAGAAATGACGCAGCGGTGATCAAATACCACCAAAAGAAAGCTCTATTTGTGGGAAAAAAAGGACGCAAATTTAGTTTGGGTACAACGTCGCACGACCGCGCAATTTTCAGTTAAAGCGATGCAGCGCCGAATCGCAAAAAGGGCTCCGGTCCTAAAGCTGGAAATCCTTCCGGGGCTGAAGTGGTTAAAGACACGGTTTTTTAGCGTTTTTTTTCAGCTGTCCACGGTATTCAATGGCCCCTTTAAAAATGCCAACGTTTTTGAGCTGTAGAGAGCGTCAGTGTTAGTGAGCTGTAACTAGAACGCGGGACCAGCGCGTTCCCAGGCTGTAATGTTTTAGCATTTCTGACGTAGACGCCGCAAAACGCTCACTAACGCCGTACCTACGTTAACTGGCGTTTTTGACGCCAAAGTTTTCAGGTTAAAAAATAGCAGAGGAATGGGTTTCTTAAAAAAAACGCCTATTGGTGCCGACATTAACGCCGATACAAAACGCTGGAAAAAACACTGATTTTTCCCAGACATCGGGCCAGACATTTTGCTTATTTTTTCTCATAAGCCCATGTGTATGAGGCCCTAATGGCTTCAGCCAAACACTAACCATGAGTGGAAGAAAAGTTTTTGTGTTCTCATTCATATTCTCTGAAAAATGGCCAAGAAATCATAAATTCTGCCAGGGTATCTAAACTTTTGAGCACAACTGTGTGTGTGAATATATATGTGTGTGTGTGTGTGTGTGTGTATACAAATGATTTGCCTTTCATTTCTATTTGAAGCTAAATGGGTTGTTTTTACAAGGTGAGGTTCACATATACTGTACTTGAAAGTAATTTTGATTTTTGTAAATCCCCAAGTGTACAGTATGTCCAACACAGCAATTAGCCTTCTTGTTGAATGATCTCCAAGATAAACATGTATTGTGAAATAAGCCACGTAGATGTTTTATTGTTCTCATTCGGTCTCGGCGATCTGCATAGGATTTCAAGTGAGGACCTGCAACCATTGTATTATATTACTAACCAGAAAATGCACCATACACAGTATATGAACTAAGTAGGTGTGTTTGCACATGCATACGTGTGTTTGTAACAGGCAGCTGGAACAGTTTTGCAGACATTCTTAATTCCATTATGGTTGTACTTGTGACGGCTTTTGGCTAAAAACACACATAACCTTACAAAAGCCCCACTTTAGCCAAACTTTTTGCTTCATTGTGCATAAACATAAACCCGCTTTATGTGCACCAAATGCCTTGAAAAAACAGATATTAGCTTGTAAAAGTAGATGTGATACCATATGAGTGCTATACATAGCCTGGTAGAGCTGTGGGTCCACCCACTATAGGCTGCCTGCAGTAAACTACAAGGCGATACAAGAGCAGTCACCCTGCATAAGCAGAGAGCGCAGTGACTGGTCTTCTCACAGGAAGCATTCACAGAGAACTAGCCTAGGAGTTGTGTCTTGCTGGATTGATGCACAAATATGGAAGAATGCACAAAGGATACCAAGATTTAAGTAAGAATACTCATGTGTCTTGTATTTAGAAATATTTGTTTAGCTGGCCTTCTACTTTATGCTGACCAAATCCAAAAATAAATTCAAAAAAGCCTTTAAAAAGATGAATTTCCCCCACCTTAAGTCGGCAGGGCTGATCTTGCACCTAGATTGTACCTATTTGATGTAGCTGTACCCTAATCTAAAATAAGCATTGGGTAAGAAAATAGCAAGGCATGCAGGTAAATCCTGTAAACCTATAACTTAAAGCCCAACTCCGGGCAAATAAAAAATGATCCCTTCCAGTGGGATTGTGTCTGCACTGCAAGTATTAAATTGGTCATTTATGTCTAGGGGAAATAAAAGGACAAATACTTACCTGATCCTCTCTGCAGTTAAACTGGTCTCCACAGCTTCTGCAACCTCATACTCTTGCGGTCTAAGGTCCTGATATTATCAAAACCAAAGCAGGGTCCGTAGCCCTGCTCTGGGCATAAAAATGCTATGGGATAGTCCATCGCTGGATTGCGGGGGAGCAGAGGATCAGGTAAGTAAAACGGTTTCTCCTCTCCCTTAGACAAAACAAGCTATTAACCCTTGCAGTGCAGACGCAGTCCCACTGCAAGGGGTCATTTTTTTCTCTTTCTGGACTTAGCCTTAAAAACACACATAAAATGCAAGATACCTTTTATAAAAAATAAATAAATAAATAGGATACTGATGAAAGTATAAAATCTCTATATATTTTAGCCAATAATGATTGCAAGTTTCCCAAGAATACACAAACCACTACTAATATGCTCAGTGTCCAAGCACTTGATTTATTCTTCTCCTCCAATGTGATACAGAAGTGAAGATCATAAGCAGTGGCGGCCGCTCATAAGGGGCACCCCCCCCCCCCCCAATTCATGCGCCCGGTCCCTAATCTTCATGCAGGGCGCCGGACACATGAATTTCAATGGGTCTTTATTTTAAACACATGATTAGAGCCGGGGGCTCTAATTGCCTTCAAAAAGGGTGGGCACGGGGCGCAGAGCACTGCTCCCCGAGCCCACCCACTTGTGTGATGTCTTCCTGCTTCTCCTTAGCCAATCAGGAAGCGGGTGTATTAAAATCCAGTACTGTTCTGTGTCCTGTGCACTCTGAAGTGCCATCTCATTCTTAAACTTTCCTGCAAACACAGATAGTGCTGACAATGGAATCCGAGACATTGTATTCCAATTCCCCCGCCGAGAGAACACAGTGATTATTGCTAGTGACTATAGCAGCCGCTAGCGATAATTGCACCTAAAATTCAGCAGGCTGATTGTACGCAAGTTGATCTTGGTCATACACTGTTCGAATTTCAGCAGGTTTCTGCTGAACTGGCCGCGATTTGAACCGTCAATCTCCTTCATAGATACAGTATAGTGAGAGAGTGTTTGCTTGTTTCTGAATGGTGGAGAGGCATTCAACCCAACTCTATTTCTGGCAGCAGACAGATAGTTGCCTATATTGCTTCCGGAACAGAGCGCCACAAAGTATGTGTAGTTGATGCTACTAAAGTATGTTGCAGTGCACACTGCAGCTTTGTGTGAAGGAAATGGTTCATTTGGGCTAACTTAGCCCAAATGAACTATTTAAGATGATGGAAAGCCTGGAACTCTACTTTTAAGGCATGCTCTTTGGCCTGAGGGATAGCAGTTGGTAAAGGTTAGCCATCAAGTCAGGGAAAGTTTAGCACTGAGGAACGGATTAAAAACTAAATCGGAGAAGGGCATAAAAAAGATTTTCTGTAGGTCGTCTTTGTCAACCCTTTTCTATGTGACACAATGGGAGTGAGACCTTGATTTGAGTATTGAGGGGGAGGACTGGAGTAAGGCCTGGATGACGATAGTGAAATGCTCATTCAATACTAACATTCTCGAAGCTGCGTATAAAGTGCTCCTGCTGTGGTACTAGGTCCCGGGAAGGCTTGCCCACACTTATCCTGGTAGCGGTGACAGATGTTTTCGGAATTGGGGTCAGCGTGGGGCTGTCTTACATACAGTATCTCACAAAAGCAAGTACACCCCTCACATTTTTGTTAATATTTTATTATATCTTTTCATGTGCCAACGCTGAAGAAATTACACTTTGCTACAATGTAAAGTAGTGAGTGTGCAGCTTGTATAACAGTGTAAATTTGCTGTCCCCTCAAAATAACTCAACATACAGCCATTAATGTCTAAACCGCTGGCAACAAAAGTGAGTACACCCCTAAGTGAAAATGTCCAAATTGGACAGAGAGTGTCAATATTTTGTGTGGCCACCATTATTTTCCAGCACTGCCTTAACCCTCTTGGGGGGACTTCACTAGAGCTTCACAGGTTGCCACAGGAGTCCTCTTCCACTCTTCCATGACGACATCACGGAGATGGTGGATTTTAGAGACCTTGCGCTCCTCCACCTTCCATTTGAGGATGCCCCACAGATGTTAGTCCATCACCATAGAGTTTCGGTCTGGAGACATGCTTGGTCAGTCCATCACCTTTACCCTCAGCTTCTTTAGCAAGGCAGTGGTCGTCTTGGAGGTCTGTTTGGCGTCGTTATCATGTTGGAATACTGCCCTGCGGCCCAGTCTCCGAAGGGAGGGGATCATTCTCTGGTTCAGTAGGTCACAGTACACATTGGCATTCATGGTTCCCTCAATGAACTGTAGCTCCCCAGTGCCAGCAGCACTCATGCAGCCCCATGACACTCCTACCACCATTCTTGACTGTAGGCAAGACACACTTGTCTTTGTACTCCTCACCTGGTTGTCGCCACACACGCTTTATCTGTACCAAATAAGTTTATCTTGGTCTCATCAGACCACAGGACGTAGTTCCAGTAATCCATGTCCTTAGTCTGCCGCAAACTGTTTGCGGGCTTTCTTGTGCATCATCTTTAGAAGAGGCTTCCTTCTGGGATGACAGCCATGCAGACCAATTTGATGTAGTGTGCGGCGTATGGTCTGAGCACTGACAGGCTGACCCCCACCCTTCAACCTCTGCAGCAATGCTGGCAGCACTCATACGTCTATTTCCCAAAGACAACCTCTGGATAGAACGCTGAGCATGTGCACTCAACCTCTTTGGTCAACCATGGCAAGGCCTGTTCTGAGTGGAACCTGTCCTGTTAAACCACTGTATGGTCTTGGCCACCATGCTGCAGCTCATTTTCAGGGTCTTGGCAATCCTATAGTCTAGGCAATCTTTATGTAGAGCAACAATTCTTTTTTTTCTTTTAAATCCTCAGAGAGTTCTTTGCCATGAGGTGCCATGTTAAACTTCCAGTGACCAGTATGAGAGAGTGAGAGCAATAACACCAAATTTAACACACCTGCTCCCCATTCACACATGAGACCTTGTAACACTAACGAGTCACATGACATCGGGGAGGGAAAATGGCTAATTGGGCCCAATTTGGAACTTTTTCACTTAGGGGTGTACTCACTTTTGTTGCCAACGGTTTAGACATTGATGGCTGTGTGTTGAGTTATTTTGAGGGATCAGCAAATTTACACTGTTATACAAGCTGTACACTCACTACTTTACATTGTAGCAAAGTGTAATTTCTTCAGTGTTGTCACATGAAAAGATAAAATAAAATATTTACAAAAAGTGAGCGGTGTACTCACTTTTGTGAGATACTGTAGATGGTGGTCATGCCCATACCTGAACGGCTTCTGGTCCAGGGTCTTTGGCCTACTGCAATCCTTATTTCATGTAACAATATGTAAAGGTGCCAGACTGGCTCTTTTACATAGCCCTATACTGGGATCTTTTCACGCCCCAGTGGAAATTGGCCTCATAACTTTTTATATCTGCCAAGCAAGCTATCGCCCAGGCCTGGAAGACTCCGTATGTTGCTTTTCAGGGAGTGAAAACCAGGATGACTGCCCTGATGGTTGATGAGCAGATGACCAGTATTTTGAAGGATTCCCATGCAAAATTCTTGAAAGTCTTGGACCCTTGGATAAATTACTCCTGCACGTCCCTGCTCCCAACTAGCTATGGTCGACTGTAAACCTTGCTTGTGCAGGTCCTGTGTCCGTTGTACTCTCCTGGGGCCTCTATCTCTCTCTCTCTTTTCTATCTTTCTCTTTTTTCTTCTTCCTCTATCTCTTTATTTTCCTCTGCATTCCTGATATGAAGGCTATTAGATGAAGACTGATATCCCTTAGGAGACAGTGAAGTATAGCTTGTGATACTTACCTCTACCCAGGCCCTACTTGGTCATGGTAACAGTTTCCAGTTATGTTAATTATACGTACATACGCTGTTTTTTGTATGTGCCTGTTCAATATCACCTGTGTGGGCAAACTATGGCTTGTCATACCCTTTTGAATCTTAAAGGGGTTTTAAACTCTCAACGGTATAGAATGCATTAAGGTGAAAAACCTTCTGTAATACAGCAGCCCCCCAGAGCTTACCTGAATCCGATCATTCCAGCGAAGGGGATGAGCACAACAGCTCCAGTCGTTGTCTCGGATCATCATTGAATAGATTGATAGCGGCAGAAGCCATTGGCTCCCACTGCTGTCAATCAAATCCAGCGACACAAGCGCCGGGGGACGCAGCAGCAGGACTCGGGAGCGCACCCACACGAGTGTCGCCATGGAAAGCTGCTCTCCGTGGGGGCACTCGAGAAGAGGAGGAGCCAGGAGCGCAACTGGAGGGTCCCAGAAGAAGAGGATTGGGGCCACTCTGTGCAAAACCCTTGCACAGAGGAGGTACGTATAACATGTTTGTTATTTTAAAAAAAACATTACAACCCCTTTAATAAAAATATTGAAACAGAAAAAAAGATTTTCTGAACCATAAAATGAATAGGCATCTTGTGATGTCTACTCTAAAGCAGGACATTTACTTTAAGGCTGGGTTCACACTAGTCCGATTCTCGGACCGACATGAGGAGCACTAGTCGCATTATGTCACAAAAACAATGATTCCCTATGAGAGCCGTCTTAACTGGTCCGACTTGCGTTTTTCAAAGTCGGACCGCCTTTGAAAAAGGTTCTTGTACTACTTTTGTCCAAATTTGATCCTACTTCAGCCCATTGAAAGGCATTGAAGTCGGATCAAAGTCGGATCAGTGTCTTCACTCATCCGACTTTGACATGCGACTTGTGCTCTGGGGATCTTGAAGGGGAACTCAACGCCAAATTAAAAAAAAAAAATGGAATGGAGTCCCCCTCCAAGAGCATACCAGGCCCTTTGGTCTGGTATGGGTTTTAAAGGGAACCCCCACGCCGAAAGAAAACGGCGTGGGGTCCCCTCCAAAATCCATACCAGACCCTTATCCGAGCACAGGCCGACAGGCCAGTTAAGGGGGTGGGGACGAGCGAGCGCCCCCCCTCCTGGACCATACCAGGCCGCGTGCCCTCAACATGGGGGGTGGGTGCTTTGAGGCAAAAACCCCAAAGCACCTTGTCCCCATGTTGATGACAAGGGCCTCTTCCCGACAACCCTGGCCGTTGGTTGTCGGGGTCTGCGGGCGGGGACTTCTCGGAATCTGGAAGCCCCCTTTAACAAGGGGGCCCCCAGATGCCGGCCCCCCACCCTATGTAAATGAGTATGGGGTACACACTACACAGCTTTTTAAAATATTTTATTAAATCAGCTCCGGCGTCTTCTCCCCTCTCTTGTGTCTTCTTTCTTCGGCTCTTTTGCGGGGTCTTCCATCTTCTGAGGGGGTCTTCTTTCTTCTCCTTCTCTGCGGCATCTTCTGCTCTTTTGCCGGTCTTCTCCGCTGTCCTTTTCCCTCTGTTCTTCCTCTCTTCTTCTTCCCATGTTGACACGGCGCGATCTCCTTCACGAATGCCCTCTCCGCTGTGTGCTGTGCCTTATATTGGCATGGGGCGTGGCCACCCGATGACATCACCAGGAGGCTCGTCCCTATGATGTCACAGCCCCGCCCCAGGGTGCCATCATAGGGGCGGGCCTATCTGGTGATGTCAGCAGGTGGCCCCGCCCCTTGCCAATATAAGGCACAGCACACAGCGGAGAGGGCATTCATGAAGGAGATCGCTTTTTTTCGGCGTGGGGGTTCCCCTTAAAACCCATACCAGACCAAAGTGCCTGGTATGCTCTTGGAGGGGGACTCCATGCCGTTTTTTTTTAAATTTGGCGTTCAGTTCCCCTTCAAGATCCCCAGAGCACAAGGTGCCTGGCATTGTAGGGATCAAAGTCGGATCCCCGTTCACAGACAAACGGTCCGACTTTGACCCTATGTAGGACCGTAAATCGCACAGCAAAGTAGGATCAACGTCGGACCGTTTTTTTGTGAACCCAGCCTAACAGTTAAAACTTGTGTAAGGTCCAGCTTAAACAGTTCTTTCAATGGTTTCAATGTGTAATAATTAGACGTTAATCATCTAATGCCTTTCTTTACACAGGTGAAGCGTTACCTACTGGGCCAGGGTGATAGCCTTTCCCAAACATTACTGGAACCACTTAACAAGACCCCAGAAACAGATGATCCAGAGCCATTAGATGGAGATGGGGACCTGAGCAGCAATCAGACAACTCCAAACTCCACTGTCAGGAAAAGCTGCAGTGATACGGCGCTGAGTGACATTGTGGGAAGGGATGCTGTTAGCCGACATGAAGGTAATTACACTCTTCATGCCAACAGCACAAGACGCCGTGGTATGTCTATCCTAAGAGAAGTGGATGAGCAGTATCATGCCTTGCTGGAACGTTATGAAGAACTGTTGGCCAAATGTAGACGGCATGAAGACAGCCTTTGCCATACTGGAGTGCAGACGTCCCGTCCAGTGTCACGGGACAACTCAAGCAGGGATCTCCCAGCAGAAGAAGTAGAACCAGAAAGAGTGCTCACACTACAACTAGAAGCTGCCGACCGGAGGCTGGAACAGAGCCAACCAGAATACAAGGCTCTGTTTAAAGAAATCTTCAATCGCATCCAGAGAACCAAGCAAGATATCAGTGCTGGGAAAGGGCCAGGAGGCAAATGATTAATACAAGTGCCCATGGATATGAGAAGACCTGCACCCATTCCAAGTGATTGATCAGAAAAGAACTGTAAATCTATGGGCACGGAAACTTCTGGCTGATCAGCCTTGTAGGAAGAATTGATTGGCCGGGTTGGCTTGTCCCAGATGTGATGAGAGTGTCTGCTCAATGCATCAAACATGCACTCTTGGCTGATACAAGTGTGCAGCTTTATGCCACAATTGTTCTGAAGAACAATTGTTCAGCAGACAGATCTTTAAACCGAAATGAGATAACCTAAGAAGCCTAATAATACAATACAGCCTTTACACTAACCTCTGCACTTCAATGACTCTACATATGAGCATTTTTCACACTGCCCAGAAATGGTGGCGGACAAACCGCGCACTCCTTGAACACTAGCTACTTATATATTTATCATACATACATTCATCTGTATCTTCCTGCACTTATTTAGCCTGCTAGTATAGCCTGGGCAGGTTTTTACTATACATATACTTCAGTAACTACACTACATATAATGGCTTTCTCTAATATAATATTGTTAGACCAGTGACAAACACATAAGACATTTATTTATTGATGCATTAGCTGTTTCTGAGCACTTTATCTTAGCAGTTCAGTCACTGCAGAATTATGCTCATCCCTCCTAGAGTTATAAGTCTCTAGTTATTAGTACTTTTCTGAAGACAGGTACACTCTGGGGAATTGACAAAGGATGCTATGATAATGGTGCAAGAAGCTGGTGTTTGTGGCGTGTACCACATTCACTAATTCACATTCTGTGCCACCAGCGCCAGTCTCTATTTCAGAGTGAAATAGAAACTA
This sequence comes from Glandirana rugosa, assembly GCA_018402905.1. Classification (NCBI taxonomy): domain Eukaryota; kingdom Metazoa; phylum Chordata; class Amphibia; order Anura; family Ranidae; genus Glandirana; species Glandirana rugosa. Next base: position 2,110,637 of record BLSH010553235.1, on the reverse strand, counting down.
GCACAGGGTCTGCACCTAATTGACAAAGGAATTGCAGCAGTTTTTAGTATTGAAAACAGCCGCAGATTCCTGCCAGTTCAGACCTAGTGTACAGGGTGTGAGCTGCCTGCAGACAGCTCATATTCCTCTCTTTGCTGATACAAACAGAACCATGCACAGCCCTCCTCCTAATCTCAGCTGATCAAGGAGCAAGGATGGGCAGAAGAATCCAGTGCATATAGCTCCAGCTGTTCTGTTTTGTGCTATGTATGTTATAGAGATGGCAGAGAACAGGGAACAAATGAGTCCTAAATTAACAATGAATCTTGTTCCCCTTTTACTAATCAGGAGCAGCACCTGCTGCTCCATTTTCCAACTTTAGAGGAGTGGTGCAAGCATTATGCTTGTGCCACTCTATATGAATTCCCCAAGTGTGTTTTGATAGGGCCTACGTTTCCTACAGATTTACCCATTTTTATCACTGTCAGCAAAGCTTTGCTGTCTGTTTCCCTATTTGGTAAAATGATTCTTCTTATTATACAGAATTTTTATAGGGCCCACAGTTTATGCATCGCTTTATGACATAAAGGGAGACAATACAGCATCAATACAAGAGGGTTAGGAGGGCCCTGCTCCTGGGAGCTTACAATCTAATAGATTTGATAGAGCTAATAGATAATTTACCCTCACTTTCTTTCCCAGTGTGTCATCAAGCCCAAAAGTGCAAGAAGTGATACAGTTTCAGTTGGACCTGTCCACTCTACATAAAAAAGATGATTTTATTGCTGTTAGTGTCTCTATGGGAAAGATTTCTCCTCAGACAGGAAGTGAGGATGAATCTCCCCAACAAGGACATGGCAGTAAAACAAGGCTGTAAGCTGATCTCCAGGTATGTTTATTTTTTATTTCATACTTCCATTGTTCCCGTTTGGACCAATATAAAGTGCGTACATCTCATAACTGGGAGATCACTACTTCAACAACAGCCAGAATCTCCAGTGACCTGACCAAAGGGGTGCGCTCGTTCTGTACTGCTGCCAATTACAGAACACCCTGTATCGTTTTCAATTAATGCAAGGCATTCTCTTATTGGAAGAGGTGGTGATTGTGATGTCACCGTCCCTCCTCTCCACCTCACCCAATTGGAGAATGCCAAGCTGGAGCAATGTAAGTATGCAATAAAGATCATACCTGGAGTTCAGCTTTAAAGGTGTAATATTCTCATTTGCAGAGTTTTCCATCTGCCTACTGTCCAGCAAGGAGGCAGAAACTGAGAGCTTCTAACTCCTCCTCACTCTGTTGCTAACTAAAAAAAAACAGCAGTTGGATCTCAAACCATAACTGCACTTTCCAAATTAATTATATATTAGTCATGGTCCCTGCAGCCTATAAAATATGGGAGAATGAGAAGTTACCTTTACTGAAGTTGAATCTTGTCTCTGCTTTGAATATGTTTATATTAGTGGCCTGTCATTAAAGGCTAAGTTCACTTTTCATTAAAAAATAAATAAATGCACATCTCTTTGCAGGTAAAATGTGCATTTCTTTATTTATTTATTTAAACAGGAGCTTACAAAGTATTGCACCAGCGATCTACTGCAATGTCAGGCTCCTGCACACACTGCCTGCAGCTCTGTTGGCTGTACTGGTTGTCATTTTCAGAGCTGTAGGCAGTGTGGATGAACTACAAGTGTGCTGATTAGTTCAGTCCACAGTTCATTTAAACTACAAAGTCCATCTTCCGTGGTGGAGAATGGGGCTTGTAGTTCAGGTGTTTCCCAACCCAGTCCTCAAGGCACACCAACAGGTCATGTCTTCAGGATTTCCATTATTTTGCACAGGTGATTTGATCAGTTTCACTGCCTTAGTAATTACCACAGCTGTTTCATCTGAGGGAAATCCTGAAAACATGACCTGTTGGTGTGCCTTGAGGACTGGGTTGGGAAACACTGTTGTAGTTTATTCATCAACAGATTCCAGTGAATGAATGAATGATGTGCCCGTGTGGGCGAAGCCCTGGACAGCCATACAGTTTTAAAAATCTGACAGTGGGTGTGGGGAGAAGAACCCCAGTCCGCTGTCACAGTGAGGGAGAGAGGAGCAGAACAAGAAGATGTTACACCTAAATACGGGTGTAACATGTAAACTATTTTAAAAGGTGAACCTGCATGTTACATTTTACACCCATATTTAGGGTGTAACATGGTGCCAAGTCAGTCCCCCCATCCCCAAACCAACTCCCCTTGTGACAGCATGTGGGGTTGGTCTCCCTGGCAGTAGCTGGCAGTTTTGAATTTTGCACAACTGTGCATGGCTTCTCCCACTCAGCCATGTCTTTCATTCACAAGGATCTGTGAATGAATAAACTACAATTGCAATCTTTCACCACAGCAGACCAACTTATAATTATCAGTGGAACATGAGTGCCAGTAATCATTGCACTCACAGTCCATTGACAATTCCTCCAGCTTTCTAAATGAAAGTCCATACTTTGGGAGCCATGATCCTCTGATTGCTGTTGTAATGTTTTGCAGGATCACTTGCAAAATAAATACATAATAAATTAAATAGTTCCTCTGCAAATATACAGTATGTGCATTTATCCTTTTTTTTTTTTTTCTACCTTGTGCAAAAGGTAGACTTAGCCTTTAAAGAGCAGATTGTTCACAGCAGAGCAGGATGTACTTCTATACAATATATGCTAAGCAATATTGTCTTATCTTTGGTAAAGGTAACTTGTCATACCAGCATTTATTCAGATGCTACAGGGGCCAATGTGCAATTTGTTCACACTTAATGTAAACTGATTGCTATTCCCTGACTCATACTGATTCTGTGGTGTTTGAACTAAACCTGTTTACTAAGTCACTGTCCTAGTAGTAGTAGGCAGCAAGTGAATTGCTGTGGCCATCAGAACCCATTCATGCCGGATTCATGTGCCAACAGAACCCTTTTAATTTATAGTTCAATCCCATGTACTAATATGCAATGTGTCATATTCTACACAAAGCTATTTTTTTTTTATTGTGCACACAGGTTATCATTACAGATAATGTACTGCAGTGCACATTCTGTATACAGTACATTTTGTATGGGACGGGTTTTGGAGTATAAGGTCTGTGCTTCAGCTTTGCATTTGCAGGGCAGGTCTGTGCTCCAAATGGAAAGCTTTGCAGAGTTCATCTCTGCACTTGGCTGCTAAACTCCTAATCCTTTATATTTATGTGTATGTGATTGTGTGTCTCCCTGCTAGATCCCTATTCTTTTGAATATTGCAACTATAGAAGAACATGCTTCAAGGACAGTGTGAAGCAAAGGACTTTTTTGTTCTGAAGATGCAGTATTGGAGGTGATGATAATGAACCAGTGTGTCTTTCCCTATTTCTGCTGATCCTCTTGTCTCTGGGCCTGGCACTGTGAAATACCTTTTAGCATCTATCCAGGTTACTGCAGATTTAATCCACTTTTGCTGCATAGCTATCCAGTATAAGCCATGATGACAGTGCACGTCACACGGGTGCTGATGGAGCTTCAACCTATATGCAATAAGATGTATCCCAGCTGAAACGTGTACATTTTATTACATTCCATCATCCAGACCCCTGCCTATATGTACACCATGTCATATAAAGAAATCGCATTCTGCCCTTCGATGTAAGTGCACTTGTACTCTCCCATGACACAGCTGTTTATGCAGTAAACCATTCAGTATGAGACAGGAAATGAGATTGATTCTCCATGGCAACATTCCTGCTTCATTTCAGCGTTGACGATGGATAATGACGTTAGTTGCCCTGACAACCAAACCTGCTTCTCGGTGTGTTAAATGGCCCTGTTTAAATCAATTTAAGTTTTTTTTTTTTTCCTTAAAGTGGAACTAAACCCATTTATTTAACTGTTTCTCCAAACACACTATAAGAAAATCCAGCAAAGAATTTTTGTACGGTTTTTGTATAGCGTGTACACAAGTTTGACAGCCGATTCCGAATTTCTGTACGAAAGTTCCCAAAGGGACAAACTCCAAAATTGTTCTTGTACGGGAACAAAACAATTAATTTTCGTTAATTTTTTACCGTTTTTTCATACGATTTCGTATACGAGAAATCGGAAAAGAAAATTTTCGTTCATTGGTTCCGATTTGCTGTGAAACAACGAGGAAAATCGCATGATCGTTCGCCCGATTTTCTTATAGTGTGTACCCCACTTTAAATTTAAGGTATGCCGTGAATTATAACTGTTAAGCCTCATACACACTATAAGAACATCGGGTGAACATTTTCCTCCGAGGAACTTTCGTTCGATTTTCGTATAGTTTGTACACAACTTTCGACAGCAGATTCCAACTTTTCGTAGGAAAATTGCTGAAGGAACAAACTACAAAAATTTTTCTCATATGGGAACAGAAGGAACATTTTTGTTTAATGTGTACTGTTTTCGTACAAGAAAAATATGAAAAAAGGAATGCGCATGATCAGAAACAATAAACAACAAAAAAAAAGCCTTTGCCGTACGAATATTCCTTCATCGGTTTCCGATTTGATGTGAAACAATGAGGAAATCGGACAAATATTCACCCAATTTCCTTATAGTGTGTACCCCACTGTACAGTTGCTTGTGTTCAAGACATCAAATGACTGGTGTCATACCTGATCACATGTGCAGCACCGTGGCAACTGAAGTTCAAACCGAGGCTAGCATGGCAGCTTCCTTGGCTGTAAAGAATAGCAGGGTTTAGTATTGCTTTAGGATCACAGCAATCCACCATCACACTGACACTTGGCACTCAAACGGTGGATTTGGCTGGATTCACACCCATATGATCTGGTGCATTGCGTTACAGCAGCCTATTCAAATAAATTGGCTGCCAGCACTCCTGAACAGACAGGAAAAACAGACATGCACTATGGTTTGCAATGCAGCTGGTGCATCATGTTGTGTTGCAATGTATGTGTATTCCCTTAGGGGTGCCTTTTATAAATATTTTGCAGAGGCATTGTTCTTGTGAAATTGCATGTACATTTTTTCTGTGCAAATGGGGGCAAAAATTGAACGTTATTTGGCTATTTTGTATCTAGGTTGAATGTTCTTCATTCATGCAGACTAAAATTAATTGGGAAAATACTGCATTGTGGGGACTAGATGGAGTTGATGACCATAGGAAATAAACACTGATTTACTATGATCACCTGTTCCATCTAGTGGCTATAATGCAGTATTTTCCAGATTCACTATATATCAAGAATGTTCAACCTGGAAAGAAAATAGCCTAATAATGTTCATTTTTGTCTCCATTTGTGCAGAACGAAAACACATGTGGTTTTCACAGGATGAATAGCTCAGCAAATTTTTATAACGACAGCCCAGGTGAACATGCATATGTTGTAGTGCTCAAACTGTATTGAAAGCAATGGTGCATGTCTGTTTTTTCATCCGCACGGCCGGGCCCATTCATTTGAATTGGCTACCTTAACACCATGCAGGAAAACACAGCACACCAGATGTGATGGGTGTAAATCCAGCCAAATCCACTATTTAAGTGCAAAGCATCACCTATTTTGTTCTTTAAAAAAATGTTCCAGTCTGATGAAAATTCAAATGTATCTTCTAACTTAAACAGCACTTACTGATATGTCTCTGTGTTCAGACTTCATGTCTGGTCCTGCACCTGACTTCAGCCTTACATAGAATCACACATAGGGATTGGTGCAGGAATTTGAATATTCATTATTAAATGATTAGAGCTCTGCAGGCTTACGTATACAGTATCTCACAATAGTTAGTACACCCCTCACATTTTTGTAAATATATTTTATTCTATCTTTTCATGTGACAACACTGAGGAAATGGCACTTTGCTACAATATAAAGTAGTGAGTGTACAGCTTGTATAACAGTGTAAATTTGCTGTCCCCTCAAAATAACTCAACACACAGCCATTAATGTCTAAACCGCTGGCAACAAAAGTGAGTACACCCCTAAGTGAAAATGTCCAAATTGGGCCCAATTACCCATTTCCACCTGTCACATGAAAAAATATAATAAAATATTTACAAAAATGTGAGGGTGTACTCACTTTTGTGAGATACTGTAAAAGATTTATATTTACCACATTATTTAGCTTTACTTTGTTTAGGGATGATTCTGGAACTGAAGTCTGACAGATGCTATCCTGTCACTCTGCACATAATACTTGCTATCTTCAAGCTCAATTCTGTAAAAGTATAAAATAAAGCCCTGAAGTAGCTTATATTCTGCCCAGGATCCACCATCAAATATATTGTTTTATGTTGGGTACATGTATACACAAGTAATGCATAAGTGTAACATTTACAGGTAGTACCTCTTGCGTAGATCACACTACTCCCCCCTGACAATGCCTTCATCTGTTTTCCCTCCAGAGGAACAGAGTCTTCTTTGTTCAGGCATTTTCAGCATCTACTTTATGGACAGCAGGCATGCAAATAGGGTCAGAGGTTACACAATCAAGTATATTCTGTTTCCCAAGCACTTCTTGGAAGTGTTCACAAATGTCAGACGCAGTTTTGCCCCCTGCTGCAGCCTCTCAACCTCTGACTTTCCAGAAAGTTACAATGTTGCTGTTCGATGGCTAGAGCAAAGGAGACTGAGGAAATGGTTCCTCCTGCCTGCGGCAGACTGAAAGAAACAAGAAAGGATACTATGGCTTTATATTGTGATATGTCAGGAATTTAATGGTAGGTCCTCTTTAAGGGCTTGGTTTCACCATAACATATTCATTGGAGTGCATGCATTGGCATGCGTTTTATAACTTGCTTTGTGTTGCACTTTGCTGCAATGTGTTTTATTTTTTTTTTCTTCTTCATGCTTTTACCATTTTGGCTACATGAACTTTTTTTTTTTTTTTTAGCATACGTCAATGCAACACATTGGTGTGAACTGAAGTCATAGGATGTACTGCTATTTTTCTTGTGTTTACATTGGGCAACACAGCCAAACACTGATGGTGTGAATGGGTTTGATGAGGCTGTTATTTGCTTTAAGAATGCACATTCAGGAGCAGTAAACATCAATTTAATGTGATATTAGCATGAGATCAGCCAGATGGCATGGAAGATGTCAAACCTTAGGACTAACTAGGTGGGGAGATATGAATTTTTCATATGTGAAGTTGTACAGTTATAATTAAAGACTAAGTTCACCTTTAAAAAGAAAATAATAAATGCAACTATTTTTGCAGGAAAAAAAGAAAAAAAAAAATATATATATCTTTTCTTGCAAATAAGCCTGCAAAGCATTGCAACTGTATTCAGTGTATTGTGGGTGCAATGCCAGACTCCTGCAGACTCTTCCTCCTGCTCCCTGCCTGTACAGAGGTATTAGCTTTCAGGATCTGGAGGAAATGTTAATGGACTACAATCCACAAGTCTGCCTGCCATGGGATTTGTTGTTTGTTCATTTACAGATCTCTGTGATTGAATGACGTGGTTGTGAGAGCGAAGCCTTTAACAGCCACACCAATTTCAAATATAACAGGTGCTGTGAAGCAGAAGAAATCCCGCACACGTCACAGGGCATTGTTTATTTGGCAACATGATATACCCTAGATACTGGTCTAACATGTTTCAAAAGGTGGAGTTAGACTTTAAAGAATGAATGAATATTCAAATTTTGCATCATGGTTGAACTACTTGCAAATGGAGTTCTGTATGACTAGTAGGTGCATCTGTCAATATAGTTTGGCAGTATTGATTTCCTTCTTTGCTGAGCAGTATTAGAAACCCATGCAGAGTTTCCTCATTCTTTGTTTTTATTCCTTCCACATACTGTATATCTGATAAATGTGTTGGGTAGTTAAAAAAAAAGGTTACCACCTGCTACTTCTTTCACCGAGTAACTGCATATATCCTGTTTGCTTTCCATATGTTGCTGAACCTCAGGTACTAGGCAGTCAATGAGAAGTTCCATGATTGTGGGCCTTCTCGGCTAAAAGGATAGCATGTGATGAAAGTATTAGTGCAGACTCTCAGGTTGGGGTAAAACCCTTCTACAAAAGTGTCAGTGTGGAGGTCAGTATTAAAAAGAACCTCTCAGATTTCACCTTTATACCTACCTGCACCTATATGGTAGAAGTGCCCAAAAATAAAAAATTTTCTCTGCCACCTCCACACTTGGAAGACATTGTATGTAGTGTTCACTTTCAAATGTCTTCCTTCATCTGGCATAACACCTACATTGATATACATCATAATGTAGGATACTACTCAAGCTGACCATACACGTTACAATCTGTACAATCTCCTGCACATCCACAGATATGTAGCACAAGGACCTACAGATTGAATGAATTTCCAAAGGAGGGCCTTCATCCTGCAAAGCCTTGGTAGATGATTGTTAGGTGTATGGCTTCCTTTATACTTGGAACAGTGTTTTCTGGCACGGACATGTAGTTAACTGAATTTCTGTTCTGTGTCCCGTCCTGTTGGTATTTATTCGTCACTGAACCCTGCAAAGAAATGGTGACGTGTACATGAGTGTTCCTAGTCAGAATTTGTACTTCCATGTACACATTCAGCACCACAGTTGTCCAGGTCAAGCTGGATCCAAGAACGGGGATAGAAAGTAGACAATAATGTGCTATGGATCTGGGGTTGTAATGGAGAGGAGGAATGCCCTTATTTTCACTTCTACCTTCTCTATAATGTTTGCCCTATTGATCATGTTTAGCCAGAGATAGTTCTGTTTCTGGACCCAAACCAATTAGTGCCAGTCTTTTATTACATATCAGCATCTTCACACAGTGGCAGTGACCATCTGCTAACTCATGGCCTTTAACCTGATTCCTCCATGGGCCAACCACACTCACCCAACAATTGACAAGGCAGAATATATTAATTCATATGCAAGTAACTGACAAGCCTCCATTACTGACTTCCCCCATCAGGCTGATGAGCACTCCAAGTTGGCTACCAGCTTGGACCCACAACTCTCCCCTCCCTTTCCACGCACTAAAGCCTCGTACACACGGGACGACGATCGTACGTATGATCGTCGCAAATCGTATGTTGGCTGTTGTATGTAGCATACTGACTGTACTACACGACCGTACGTCCGCAGAAGAACGTTCAGGTGCATGTAATTAGCATCCAGCCATTCCTGACTTCTGAGCATGCGTGTTTTGCACAATACAACTTTGTTGTACCAACTGCTCTGTACACACGATACAACGGTCGTATGAGAGCTTGTTGGTACGGCCAAGTTTTCTAGTCTGCTCATACAACTCCCTTGTACGACCGTCGTATGTTCTACTGTTCAAATCACGCATACGAACGATCGATTTCGCATACAACGGTCGTGAGTACGACCTGTTCTATACAACCATTGAACCGTGTGTACGGGGCTTTAGACAATATTAGATACACGCCACTGGATGACTGCAAAAAACTTTAACTCATCGACCACCACCATAGCACACATCGCTTCTTCATCAAGCTCCCCACACCCAACACATACTAAGTGAAAATATGTTTTTTTCTACAATTTGACAAATGGGTGCACTTTTTCTAATTGAAATATGAACCATGCCATTACCCTTATTTATTCTGACAGGTTCTCTTACATTAAATCCTGCTGTATTAAACTGGATTTTTTTGTCAGTATTAGCCCTCAGCAAGCCATCTTGTTATATTTTGGCTGAAAGAGAGGCACCTTACTATTCTATTTAAAGTTGCTTTATTCTTAACATAATAAATATTCTAGAGTATTCTAAAAAAACATGTGGCTCTGTGTATTTTTTTTTCTAAATGTTGTTACAAATAAATACACATTTGTGTAATTTTGCTAAAGAACAGTTTTTTCCATTCATTGAAGGACATGACCAAACGGTTGTTGCACTACCTGTAGGAGTAGGATGCTAGGTACAAGTAAAAACCCACAACCTAGGAGTGATCCTCACTGGTGGCCAAGCCCCCCATGTGCAACACACGCCTCAGTTTTTTGCCTGGCACTTAGGAAGTAAGACCTAGAAATGTTTCTGTTCGCAAGACTAATTCCTCATTCATAGTCACAGACGGCCCTAGAAAGAAGGTAGGAGGCCTTGTCGTCCACCATTTGCAGGTGGGATCTGTCAGACTGTAGTTCATGCTTATGCCATTTTGTTTTCAGTTACTGCTCATTCTAGGTTTCTGAGCACGTCTTGAGATGTCAATACTGTGCCTTCGGTTCTCAAGTTTGCAAGGCGGTTATGGGTCATCTTTTTATACCTTTACCCTAGGTTCACACTTATGTGTTTTTAGTGCATTTTGCAGTTTGCAGAAACGCACTACAGTCCATTTAACATGGTTTCCTATAGTACGCGTTCACATCTATGCGTTTTGCAGCCGGTGCGTTTTTGGAAAGGGTTGAGGACTTTTTCCTGCATTTTGCGTGTAATAGACTTCAGTGGAATCGCACCAGAAACGCAAGTGTTGTGTTTATGATGCGTTTTTTTATATTTTTTTTTGGTGTTTATTTTTCCGTTTAAACATTGTATATAAGGGGACGGAATCCAGGGGCCCCCTTTTCTATACCAGATTCCGATAAGCCCCCTGCCCGCAGACCTCCACAACCACCGGCCAGGGTTGTGGGGAAGAGGCCCCCATCCCCATCAACCATGGAGGCAAGGTGCTTTGGGGCAGCGGGCACGCGGCCTGGTATGGTTCGGGGGGGGGGGGGGGCGCTCGCTCGTCCCCTCCCTTTCCTGACCTGCCGGGCTGCATGCTCAGATAAGGGTCTGATATGGATTTTGTGGGGGGATCCATACAATTTTGGCATGGGGTGGGTTCCCCTCCAAATCCATACCAGGCATGAAGGACCTGGTATGGATTTAGAGGGGACCCCACCCCATTTTTTTCCCTTTTTTTTTTTTTTTTTTTGTCGGCAATTTATTTATTTATATTCAACTGTCAGCGGGGAGCCCCACTGACAGCTGATGACTCATCGGTTGTCAAGGACATGGCAGCCAACTTATCGGCCTGCTCCTTAGCAACCAGCAATGTACAGTGTGTTTTAACCACTTCCTTACTGGGCACTTAAACCCCCCTCCTGCCCGTACCAATTTTCAGTTTTCAGCGCTGTCGCTCTTTGAATGACAATTGCGCGGTCGAGCGACGTTGTACCCAAACAAAATTTGCGTCCTTTTTTTCCCACAAATAGAGCTTTCTTTTGGTGGTATTTGATCCCCTCTGCGTCATTTCTGATCGCCGCTATAAACAAAAAAAGAGCAACAATTTTGAAAAAAAAAAAATGTTTTACTTTTTGCTATAATAAATATCCAAAAATAAAAAAATAAAAAAACTAATTTATTCATCAGTTTTAGCCGATATATATTCTTCTACATATTTTTGGTAAAAAAAATCGCAATCGGCATTTATTGATTGGGTTGCGCAAAAGTTATAGCGCCTACAAACTATGGACATTGATTTATGGCGTTTTTATTATTATTATTTTTTTTTTTACTGGTAATGGCGGCGATCTGCGATTTTTATCGGTACTGCGATATCGGGGCGGACATGTCGTACGTTTTTGACACTTTTTTGGGACCAATGACATTTATACAGCGATCAGAAATTTAAATGTCCACTGATTACTGGGTAAATGTCATTGGCAGTGAAGGGGTTAACCTGCAGGGGGCAGTGAAGGGGTTAACAATGTTCCCTGGGTGTGTTCTAACTGTGCGGGGGCGGGGTTGACAGGGGCATGACAGATCTAACTGATCCCAGTGACAGGGATCAGTAGATCTGGCATGCCCCCCCTCACAGAACGGGGAACCGCCGTGTTTACTTCGGCAGTTCCCCGTTCCTCCTCTCTGAAAGGAGATCGCGGGTCTCCAGCGGACATCGGGTCACGCTCCCAGCGCGCCCAGCACGAGCCAAATGGGAGGACGTCTATTGACGTCCTCCCGGCATTTTACAGCCGCGCTGTAGCCGTCATTCAGCTATGGCGCGGATGGGAGGTGGTTAAAGAGAAAAAAATATAAATAAATATAAAAGGCCTGAAAACTGCATGCAAAAACGCATAAAAAAACGAGGGTTTAAAAACATAAAACACTCTGCAAAACATGGCTGAGAAACGCATCAAGCGCAGCCCGCATAGATGTGAACCTAGACTTACTAAGTGCTATAAAGTTAATGCTGCTTCTGCAGTTGCTAGTTTGGGCTGCAAGCTTTTACAGACAATGGTTAGAGTGTTGCTAGGATGTGGTTCTACTTCTAAAGCCTGGTACACACCACTAGTTTTTTTCTGGTTAAACAAAAAAAAACTTGCAGCTCTGGTCTGAGCCGCTGTACTAATGATCCAATGTTAGTACAGCAATCTCTCCTGCGGTTTTGTGTTCTGATAGGGGGACGCCCCCCCGCCAGAACACTCCGGTCAGCGCTCTCAGCCATTGGCCGGATGGCTGCTGGTTTTCCAGCATGCTTGTCAAACAGAAGCCAGCCAAACGGCCAGCTTCTGTCGGACCGGCTGCCTTACACATAGGCCGATTGTCGGATGGTTGTTGCCAGACATTCTGCCCGTGTGTACTAGGCTTTACTATGTTTGGCTGAATTATTCCACCTCTCTGCTTTTGGCACTGCTTTGGGACATCCCATTGGTTTTGATCCAATAATCTGGCTGTGACCTTCCATAAATGTAAGAGAAAATGGGATTTTTGTATTCACTGTAAAATATTTTTCTCTGTGTTCTTTGAAGGAAGCAGCACTGCCCCTCTTTGGGTGTTTCTTTGTCTCAGTTGCTGTTCTTGTCTACTGCTGGCTACTTAAGCCTCGTACACACGGGACAACGATCGCACATACGATTGTGTCAAATCGTATGTTGGCTGTTGTATGTAGCATACTGACTGCACTACACGAACGTACGACCGCAGAACAACGTTCAGGTGCATGTAATTAGCATCCAGCCATTCCTGACTTCTGAGCATGCGTGTTTTGCACAATACAACTTTGTTGTACCAACTGCTCTGTACACACGATACAACGGTCGTATGAGAGCTTGTTGGTACGACCAAATTTTCTAGTCTGCTCATACAACTCCCTTGTACGACCATCGTATGTTCGACTGTTTAAATGGCGCATACAAACGATCAATATCACATACAACGGTCGTGAGTACGACCTGTTGTATGCGATCGTCGTCCCGTGTGTACGAGGTGTGTGATGCAGATTGGGGGGGGGGGGTTGACCACCAGCAGGGCCACACCTAAGTTCTGTCTCTTTTTGTTGGACCTAGCGTCTTACTTCTGCAAGTGGCGTAATAACCAATTAGTCATGATCTAATGATCTGGCTGTGTCCTTCAATGAACGCAGAGAAAAAGATTTTACACTGAGTACAAAAAGTCTATTTTTCTACTTGCAATAAGACCGAACAAACGATAGAAAAGCTTCCATATAGCAGTATTGAGGGCCAGGGTCCCATGGAACAATATATGCACCAGTCCCACAACTACCTCCTCCCATAACACCTAAATAGTGTTATATTAATATGTCATTTTAGACAATTTCTGCATGTCACGTTTGGTTTACTCAGTTGTTAGTCGTTATTTCAAGGCATATACAATGTTAAGACAAACTTCAGGTTGTAAAGTGAAAAAATATATAGAAAAGCAGGTTCATTTCAACAGTGATCAGACAATTTTGTTTCTGGTTTGGAGTGGGTGGGGGTGGAAGAGGGGGATTGTTGAGATGTCTCCTTTTGATCAAATGTGTAGCATTGTTAAATCAGTAATTATTATTTCAGGTACTTCTATAGTGCTGTCAATTTACGCAGCGTTTTACATATACATTGTACATTCATATCAGTCCCTACCCTCAAGGAGCTTACAATGTAAGGTCCCTAAACTCACATTCATACATATACTAGGGCCGGTTTAGACAGGATCCAGTTAACCTACCAGCATGTCTTTGGAGTGTGGGAGGAAATCGGAGTACCCGGAGGAAACCCACGCAGGCACAGGAAGAACATCAAACTCCAGGCAGGTAGTGCCGTGGTCGGGATTCGAACCAGCGACCCTTTTGCTGCTATTACACTTCATAAGCCTACCAGCAAGGGGAAAGGGAAGAGGGATGAACAGTAAGGAGGAAATAACCAATAAACACGTTCACATATGTACAGTATATGGTAAAACACAATAACATGAAGTGGTCCCAATAAGCATCAACATGGGGAGAAGTAATTTTCAGCCAAACTGTTCACATGTCCATGGAGTACAGCTAGTACAGAGGTCTAATACCTTTGGTGGATGATCCAGTTGCAAGAACATAGCCATAGCTGAAGAAGGAACAATCTACCCATGGCTCCTAAAGTTTTAGAAATTTGTTAAGACAACCCTGATTCTCATGGCCTGATAAAATGGGAGATTGTTGTTCACAAGTTGCTTCCAAAAAGAAATGGCAGGAGATACAACTACTTCCAATGCATGGCAATGGCCTTTCTGCCTTAGGCTTCATGCACACAGGACTTTAAAAAAACAGCCAAAAAACATCAGTAGCTTCTCAGGGATGCTTTCAGCTTTTACCCGCGTTATATTACTGCCGTTTTTTTGCAGTTTGTCACGTTTTTAAAGGGCCAGCGGTTTTTTTTTTTTTCAATTGGTCTAAAATGTCGGGGATTGACGTTTTTGAGCGTTTTTGGACGTTTTTAAGTGTTTGAACGTTTTTACAGCTGAAAACAGTCCAAAAAAGCCCTCAGCTCTTGGGTTTTTTTTACAGCTCAAAAACGTCACTGCTAAAACCAGTTGATAACACCCTGTGTGTGCATGAACACATAGGATAACATGATGGAGGGTTTATTGACTGCAGAAAAAAACTTCTGCAGCTGAAAACGGCTGCTGAAAAACAGTCAAAAAACGTCCTGTGTGCATGAGGCATTAAAGTGACATATGCATATACACTCACATGTTGGATGTGATAAGAATCACCAGCCAGAGGCGGCTCTCTAATTAGGCAAATTAGGCGATCGCCTAAGGCCTCACGCTCACAGGGGCCTCGCGACCACCTAATTTGCCTACTGGAGGAATGGGAGCACTGGCGTAGTATGGAGAGCTGGTGGACACGCGGTGCCCTTGGGTCCGATGCCCCTGCCAACCGCGGGAGTCGGGACACTACTGCCTGCACTGAACAGTGAGGGAGATCGCTGCAGCGGGGAACAATTACAAGAACCATGCCCTGCATCTGTGTCCCGCCAGCAGCTGTTCCCCCCTTCCCCGCTTGCGGGACACAGCTACAGGGCATGGTTCTTGTAATTGTTCCCCGCTGCAGCGGGCTGCCTAATTCTCTTTCAAAGTCTCCTGTCAGACGGAGACTTCTCTGCCCGACATCACATGAAGTGCTGACAGAGAACCAGGACGTGCGGGCGGGAGTAGCGGGACTCGGAAGCCCTGGGCTGGAGTGGAAGAAGTACAAGCACAGTGAGTAGAGGGCTGTGAT
>BLSH010553235.1:2080716-2092221 GCA_018402905.1 Glandirana rugosa | reverse complement strand
GACCCGAGAGGGGAGGTCACCGCATCGTGCCCAACAGTCACGGACCCCGTTACGTTCATTAAACACGGGGGATTGGGTACCTGAAAATCGAGGCCGGACCAGTGTACTACTCCCCTTCCTCTGTCCTTTCCCCTCTTCTTCCCTCCTCCTCCAGGGTCATGTATTGTGTAAAGACCACAGACCCCTACACCAGAAGCATCATGGGTACTTTGATGAAAGGCCTCCTTTACCAGTAGGGTGGAGAGGGCGGGCCCAAGCATTCTACAAGAGTGGCTGGTCAAGATTTGCATAATGGAGCACCCAAGGTTTAGGGGTTCTGACCATACAACCGCCAACAACAGATGGGACACAGGAACCTGTGGGTTATGTCACCGCTCCAGGCTTTACAGCCATTGTCAAGCACTCTCTCCTCTCCCCTGCAGCCACCGCTGACTGACACAGGCCGAACACGGTCACATGTGACCAGGCCGGAGCTAAAAGTCCATGGGTTAGGGGGCACAAATTACTTGCATTGCCCCAGGCACTGACAACCCGTGCTACGCCACTGGAGGGGAGAGCCCAGCATTGGGAAGAAGGATGGCGCTGCCACCTCAAGCCGTCAATGTTAACTCTACGTGCTGCTCACAAATGGCGATCTGCTGACAAGACAGATCCAGGGAATAGCAGAGCCCGGGAAATGGAGGGATGGTCTGGGTCAGCTCGCTGGTATGATATGATCCAATAACATGCTGGAGTCCTTGAGGACTGGCCATGGGTGGATTGCCATCAGTTCATTGTACACTGTACATTGCAATGTAGTATTCATTTTTCTATCGCTTTAATTATTCTTCCCAATTTGGACGTGAGAGGGCCTCATGTCTAATTTTTGCCTAAGGCCTCACAAAGTCTAGAGCCGCCTCTGTCACCAGCATAAATAGTTTCCTCAATGCGGTTGGTGTAGTCACGCCACTTGCATTCTCCAGAGCGGGCGTGTGTTCCACAGTCTCCAGCAGGTAAATCTCAGACAATCAGGTCTTTCCAGGCTGCATGCAGGCCTCCTCTCTGTAGATACCAGACACTTCCAGTTCCAGATGCGCCTTTAAAGTTGGCCATACACTAGTAGAATTTTGTTGAAAAATGCTTATTATAAGAACATTCATTCAATTTCTGATCCCTAGTTTGGTCAAATCTATTTTTGTTTTCAACCACAGTGAAGAAAATTGAAAGGAACAGGATGGAAATTGTTTCTCAAAACAAATTTCTAACAGTGAATATGGTGTTCGTTCAGGAAAGTCCACTTACTCCAAAATCAAATGCTAAAAGCAAACAAAATTTTGAAATACTTTTGAATGATATTCATCAAGTCATCAATTGTAGTGATGAGAATTTTTTTTATATGAATGTTTGACAAATGTTCATTCTTAAATCTACGGCCAGCTTTAGGCAAGTGTGAAGTGATGGAACAGTGAGATGAAAAGAAACCTGGTGGCAGAGGCAACTCAACTTCATGGTTAACTGCCACTTCTTCGTATATTTGGTTATTCCCAAATATGGAAGTGTCTGGTCTGCAGAGTGCTAAGCAGCAGGATCAAAGAATGCATCACTTTTATCTCACCGCTGAGCACTCTGCAGACCAGACATTTTTAAATCTGTGAATAACCAAATATATAAAGAAGTGGCAGTTAGCAATGAAATGTGTTATATGGTGCCCAATAAATATGGACTCTTATGAAGGATTTCTTGAGTTTCCCATGACCTGGGCGACTCTGCCACCAGACAGTTTTTTCTGGTTACTTTCATTGGGAGATCATGTGAGTGCATAGCGGCGCTCTGAAATAAGGTGTTTTGCTGCATAATTTAAAAAAACAAAGATACTGCACAGTATATCTTTCTGTAACAGAGGGGATTCCAGGATTTTTGTTTAGTAACTTACAAGCACTTTAACTCAGCAAGACAAGAAGAGGAGTGTAAATGTTATAGGTAACCAAGTGAAGGAGCAAGCTACAAGCAACCAGGCATTAGGTGTGGTACGTAGCAAGGTGACAGGTCCTCTGGTAGCGAGGGGGTCTTTGTCTGGCTCCCTCCCTAGTGCTCAGTATCCAATAGCAACTGAATCCAAACCTGCGTTACGGAGATCTATGGCCCGGTCTGCTCTAGGTGCATGGCAGGACCCAATTCTGTTACTGGGAGTGAGGTAACAGAGGTACAATGGACTGTTGGAGTGGGTGCAGGCTCAGCACATCCCCCCCCGCCCCATGTGCAGGGCTGTTAGAAATCACGGGGGCCCCATACAGCCTACCTGACAGGGTAGTGACTTTGGACATAGATTTATCAGTCCCTTTACAGTTTACTTTGCGTCAGTGATGAATGGGCACAGGAGTGATTGGTACTGATCGCTCACTGTGTTCTTTCAGGAAAGGAAGGGGCCAGCAAATTACATATTTACTGGCCCCTTCCCCCGCTCTCTATCCTGAAACATCTCCCTTTGTGCCCGCAGTAGCTGCCATCGGGAGAGGAGAGAAGAGAAGTTGGAAGTGCTGTGGGGAAAAGGGGCAAACAGGGGGCCCAGTGAGCATGTGTTAGGAGGGAGAAAGAGGAAGAGAAGCTGGCAGCGCTGCAGGGGGAGGTATAAGAGGATTGGTGGCTGCAATAAGACAGTACAGCCGGCCCTCCTGCTCAGCAGGTGCCTGGGCCCCCAATTTGAACTGATGGTGCCCGGGCCCAGTACCGGAGAGCCAGCTGTGCTGCCTTATCAGCGGCCCTGACCGTGTGTGGTGGGACAAAACACTTTTCAGAGGAACTCTGTACTTTAATTACTGCACATAGTGAAGGCTCATCTCTAAGTCAGGGAACTGCCTTAATGTTTGATTTTTTTTACATGACTGCAGTCTCCGCCTGGCCGTGGGCATTAATGAGCGCACTCCGCGCAAAAGGTACCCCTGCATGCAGGGTGAGTAGGTCCTGCCCACATGTGTATTGAGCGCAGGTAAACACACCTACATTGACATGCAGTGTTACATTTTAGCCTCTTTTCCTGGAACAAGCAAAGGATCTACAGCACGGTAGAGTAGCCGAACCCATGCTGGCCTGTTTTCTGTGCCTTGATGTGTGCTGCACTGCACTGACATGCATTTTACCATGTGTTGTCCTGGGAAAAAGACAACTTCCTCCACTTTTTTCACAGCAAACCAGTGCATATTAGCGCAACGCATCAGCGTGAACTGCTCCCATTCACATACTTTATTTTTACAGATCCTTACATTCGCATGCGTTGAAATAAATGTGCCAAAACCTCTGGTGTGAATGGATCCGATGGCTGGGTTCACACTGCCGTGCAGAGCGGCTCACAGCGGGGATCTGGTGCGTCCCTGTTCACCGTTTCAGGCTGGGTTCACACTAATGCAAATTTGATGCAGGTTTGTCTGCATCCAATTCGCATGACAGGAGATGGTGACCGGCTCTCAATGGAGCCAGTCCACACATCTCCAGGGCGACTGTGGAGCAAATTGCACAGGGGTCCTGTGCGTCTTTGGCTGTTTCAGGTCCGAATTCAGGCAACAATTTGGGCTTGATTCATCCCTGAAACAGTAAACAGCGATGCACCAGACCCCTGCAGTCAGCTGCATCCGTTTTTGTGAGAACCCAGCTTCAGGTCTGATTTTAGTCTAAATGTGGACCTCAAATGGACCAGAAGATGCACAGGACTCCTGTGCAATTCGCTCTGCAGCTGTTTGAAGCGGCTCCATAGAGAGTCCTCTTGTCAATTTTCCTGTCGCACGCCTTTCTGGCAAACAAGGCTCATGTAAGGGTGGGTGCTGCAGCGATTACCAGCTGGATCCTGGAGACGTCAGACATGTGTACATATTTGCCAGCACACCGACAATCTACGTCCAAATATTCTTTATTCAAAGAGAGATCACATCACAGAAGAGTGCAACGTTTCAGAGCCACGCAGGACCCCTTCGTCAGGCATGTGATCACAGTCTCCTGACATGTGAATTGGATGTGGAGAAACCCGCATCCAATTCACAATAGTGCGATCCCAGCCTAAAGGCCAGGGAACAACCTGTAGCAGCTCAAGAACTGAGGGTTTTGCTGGCCTCCCTCCATTTGTGTGACTTGACTGAAGTAAGGATCAGGATGATAGCCTTGAAACCTGAACATTCTAAATCGAGCCAGCCATGTCAGCTCTCATATTTCTACAGACAGGTTCCTGCCATACACAGGTCAGTATGCTGCACATTTTATTTGTAATATTGTTGTACTCCGTTACATAGTTTTATAAAATATACATTCATACACAGTATTCGGGCCAGAAAATGGATAAAATGTGCAGAAAAATGAATAAAGACTTTTTTTTTGGAGTGCATTGACTCTAGAAGCGGAACTAGATCTCGTGGGCTCCAGTTGACAGGCGGACGGTATTCGGCGCTGCACTGTGAGGAGCAGGAAGGGCACGGAGGAGGCCAATATGGCGCTGGCCAGTGTGTTGCCGCGGCTCGGCGTGTTTCGGGTCACCGGGGTTCGGTATTGCTCCGGTTTTCGGAGTGCTTACAGCTTAGATAAATTGTATGCGGACAGCACAAGGCGGGCGGCTGAGGTGAGCGGGTGGGACTAGGAGAGTGAGTGACAGCTTGCTCCACCAACGAGGGAAGAGTGGGAATGGGAAGGGTGACATTGTGCAATCCATAGAGACCACAGACCTTGTGTTCTGTCCGATTCAGGCCTCTGTACATAACACTTCTGGTATTAGTCAAAGATAAGGCATTGGAGGATTTAACTGATGAAGGGCAGATTCTCGTTCATTCATATGTGTAGTGGGTTATGGCCATGCAACTTGTATGGCCGATCTATCAAAATGGATCTATTTGGGCTCATACACACCTGGGGTGCAGTGGCGATGTCAGGTGTGCTGGGAACCCAGCGTGAACCTACCTGAGCGATCTCGCCAGCAAGCTGTCACTGCACAGAGGCAATCATAATCATGGCTCAGGACAGGTGACCGCTTCTGGCAGGAGGGCTCAGGCTGGGATCACCGCTGCACCCCAGAAGTATTGAAGGACACATAGAAAACCTTCGCTTGCACGTGTCAAGAGTACCAAGTACACAGAGTATACATCATAGTACTGGCCATTGAAAGCACTCATTGGTCTGCATCCATCACACTGGGATGTTTTTCAGGCGCTTTTGCGCTAAAAATAGTGGCTGTAAAGAGCCTGAAAAACTTATCCCAATGCACCCCAGTGTGAAAACCTGAGTGCTCTCACACTGGGGCGATGCTCTTGCAGGATGTTATACATGTATACACCGCTCCTCCACCACCCCTGCCATTGAAATCAGTGGGCAGGTGCAGTTGAACACCGCTTCGGAAGGGCCACGCACCGGCACTTTTAACCCCTTGTGAGGGTTAAAAGCGCCCCGTTCCCGCCTGCATAGCGGCACCATAGCGCTGCTATAATAGTGGAAAAGCACCGCTGAAACTATCGGCGTTTTACCTCTACCGCCCCAGTGTGAAAGTGCCCTAAGTGATGGTGAGTTCAGTCATGTGACTTTGCTGACCAATGAGAGCTTACAATTGTGAGCATTATGATGGATACTCATTCTGGGGCTTGAGTGTTCTGGTGTATAGGCCATTATACCGGCAGCGTGGGGCATCACAGCTGCTATGGGCAGCGGGCTCCAATGAAGTAAAAAAAAAAATGTCCATGAGGCTCTGGGACTAATTGCTGCATCAGGAGAGTAAGACACTCCATACACACTGTCCAACTTTTGTTGTCAGATTTACCAAAACTATGTAGTGTAAGGGAATGCCCGATTGCATACAAATTGAAACTTCTAAGGTTTGACCTCATTTTATATGGTTTTGGTAAATGAAGGAAAAAATCTACAGAAAATTGGATAGTGTGTATGCAGCTTTAGGCAGGCCATAGAATGTGCAAATTTCTTTCCTGCAACCATGGGTAATCCTTCCTGTAGAGCAATTGTCGGCAGTGGTTCTCAACGCCGGTCCTCAGGACCCACTAACAGGCCAAATTTTAAGCATTACCTTGGGGAAATGCTGACTAGAATACTGCAATCGCTGAGCAGCAAACAACATCACCTGTGATGTATTTCAGTTATCTTGCAAACCTGGCCTGTTGGTGGGTCCTGAGGACAGGAGTTGAGAACCACTACAGTAGGGGAAGCCGTCCCCGCCGGGAGAAGACAGTGATTATTGCTAGCGGCTATAGCAGCCGCTAGCGATAATCGCAAGTGAATCTGGCAGGCTGGTTGTTCAGTCAACCTTGGCACATTGAGCCTGCCCACACAAAGTTTGAATCTCATCCGGTTCCTGCTGCGTCTGTGTCTGGCCTTACTGGTCAGCAGTATCTGCATGAGCAATCTAGATAAGAAACTTTCCTTTTGGGATTATTAAAGTATTCTGATTCTTGATTGCTCACACAGATCCTGCTAGCCAGTAACTCTCCTGATCTAGCAGTTAGCTTCCTTACATAGATGCACATCGTAAAGCCCTATTTTGAGTCCATTCAAGCTCTCAATTTTAACTGATGGAGGGAGAGTTTTTTTCTGACCCCTGAAACATGTTGACAGATGTTTTAGTTTAAACAAATTAATTCATTTGGACTGTTGTCTCCTCTGCTCTGGCGCTCCCTCCATTGATGCATATTTTTTTCTGCTATGTGCTGTGGGGTCCAGAGGGGTGGCCAAGATATTTGGTATTCACCTTTTTCATTTTTCCTAAAGCTACCCTTTAAGGCAGTATGTGGCAGCTGTTTAAAGTGGCCTTCGGTTGCAATGTGTTAGGGCTCAATACAGATCTTCATAGGACTGCGGGCTGGCTGTAGTTTTAAACCAGTAATTTCAACCAATAACATTTTTATTTTGTTTGTTTTCAGGAAAACCCTAATAATTACAGTGACATTCCTGTTGGTAAGTAGACTTCACTAGAGGTATTCGAGGCAACAAAAAAAAGATAATTTCCAGATCATTGAAATACATTGCAATGATTTTTTTTTAGTAAACCTTATTGCAGATCCTTACCTTGCAGTTGTCTAGATGTAGGCTAAACCTAGGCACGTGTGGTGGGCTCTGCAATGAGTATTATTGCTGTTGTTTCAAATAAGAGGAACTGCCATAGCTGGCTGCAAATCTAAATACATATCATCATGTACTAATAACATTAGAGCCTAACTCCAGACACATTTTATTTTTTTGCATAAAGGGGGGAAAAATTAACATTTGTTTTGAATTTATTTCTGTCCGCAAACCCATTGGGTACATTTTGAGGGGAAATCACCCCAACAGGGACAAAAATGGCAAAAAAATCTGTCCTACTCAATACAAAACAGAACATAAGGTTCTGGGCTTTAAATTTACAAACTGGCTTGTCTAGGTAGTAATTTACATGTTATATCAGAGAAATCTTACTTCAGATAAATTCACAGAGTGCTGAAAAAAACGCAGTGCTATAGGCCTAAGGCTGGCCATAGATGACTTGTTTAATGGATTCCCCTTCCACACATGCCAGTTGCCATTGTATTGGGACTCCTCTGCTGTCAGGATACACCGATCAGTAGTTGCAGCGGGCTGATCGACAATAGTTTTCCAACAGTCCCATTGTCAGGAATCGATTGGTAGATTCTGTCAATCGGAAACGTCCATAGATTGATCGAAATTTGACCTATCCCTGCTGAACTGCCTGAATTTTGATCTATCTATGGGCAGCTTAACGGCAGCAAGAACAACTGATAAAAAAAAAATGAGGAAGGTTTAAAAATTCAGTCAGGTTTCTGCTGTTTTCGTCTTTGTCAGGGAGAGTTCCCTTAAAGGATAAAGTTCACCTTTTGGAATAAGTTACATGTTTCAACCAATATTTAGGGTGGAACATGTAACATGTTTGAGCAGCTGCATCACCAAAGTATTAGTTTAAGGATGTGCACACTTATGCAACCATATTATTTTATTTTTTTTATTTTTAATTCCCTCCGTCTAAAAGATTTCAGTTTTTTGTTCAAGTTTATAGGTCACATGAAAGGTAGAAAAAGTTCTGAAATAATTTATCTTTGTCTCATTTTTTTTTTTTTACATCACAGAAGCCTGACATTTTAACACTGTATGTCTAAAAGCCAAAATGTTTTCTTAATCTTGGATAGAAGAAATGGGTGGCCAAATTTGGAACTTCACCATTTGTTCTGATGTATCTCATTATAAGGTGCATTTTCCATACGTTGTGGTGCACTGCAATGTGGGTGTGTTGTGTTGGGTTTCCATCCAAAATGAAAGGCACTGCAATGCACAATGGTATGGTTTTGTTATTGATCAGCAGCATGCTTATAGTATAACTTTACAAAACGTATTAACACTTTTATTTTATCAGATCGGTTGACCATCTCCTATAGTAAGAGCAGCGGTCCCGGAGGACAGAATGTTAACAAAGGTACAGATGTTATATATATTTGGCTTGGAGAAGCTATGAAACAACTTTAACCTTACAGAATAAGTCCAGTTGAATGTGACTTAAAGTGGATGTAAACCCCATTCATGAAATTTTTACCTATGCACATATATCTGTAATGTCTTCTTATCTCTCTTCAAAGCCCTAAGTCCTGTGTCTTTCTGCTGCTCCATTCCTCTGTTATCAGCATGATAACTTCTGACAAGCTTTCCCACACAGTCGATAAAAGCAGCTGGAAATTTGTGTTGGGGAGGGAACTTAGAGACAGGTAAGCAGAGAGCTTGTCTATTCAAAGCACAGCTCTGCAAGTTTCTTCGTTCCTCTGTCTATGTGGAGGGGGTATTGTGTGCCTTTCCTACAATCAGCTCACACATAGTGTATGTCCAGACTCCCCTCCCACTGCTGAAACTCTGTGTATCATCTGAGGCTGTTCACCTCACTGGGTATAGGAGAGGGTTTACATCCACTTTAATGCTACTAGCTATATATGACCTAAATAAATGAGAACCTTCATAGACATTATTTGTAAGAAATTTATTTTCTCTTACCATTAAAATTTTCTCCAAGATTAGACCAGGACCACAGTTATTTGCCGGTGCTTTAAATCTGAATGCATGGCTGATACATTGGTCCATATCAGTGGATGGATCCTCAGACGTTTATCCTGGGTCTATGGATATCATAATGTACAGGATTTTCACAACAGTAGTTACACTGCGGAGGTGTAACAGTTCTGCTTGTATCATGTTGCATTCAGCCAGAATTTTTGTTTTGATTAGGTTACCGACATACAAAAATCTATCTACACACTATATATATACACAGTATAACGTTTCCTGTGAATATATTGCCACAGAAACTAGCTGCTTGAAGTGGGTCACACTTTCTCCTACATTAGATCAACTGTTGTGTAATTTCTCCTGCTTTTATGTATTTGTATTAGCTTTTGGTATGGTAAAATAATATAACATACAAAGCCAACTGCTATTCTTCTCCCCTGTTCCAGTTAACACAAAGGCTGAAGTGCGTTTCCAGTTATCCTCAGCTGAATGGATTCCTGAAGATGTCAGGCAGAAAATCTCAGTGCTGGTATTTAAACCTTTTTATCACTTATTTGTAGTACATTGTGGTGTGATTCAGCCTAGGGCAAATATATATATAAGAAAATAAAAAACAAAATGATATCTGCGCTAGATCATAAAAAAAATATATACACACACAGCAGCTACTGTGCAATTGTGATACCAATTGTGAAAAAAATAATTGACAAAGCAGCAGCACCAAAATAATAACAGACCATGAAAATGAATAATCAAATTAACATGAAAGTCCATATGTGAACAAATCTTCTCTTCCATGAGATCAGTCAAACATAAGCATGCAGATGCAATCACCTTTATGATTGGAATACCATATAGGAACCCAAATTCATCTGTGGGCAAACGGTGCCTACACCTTGAAAAAAATTCCACCACTGTGTACCACCATTAACCGAGGCCTCTTACGAGATATGATGAACCATAAAATTATAAATGGTAAGAGGGGCTTGTATATTCCTCCAATGGCTCTGAGCATAGGAATAAGCCCCGGTCTCCACTTATGGAGATTCGCATTAGAAAAAAGAATGTATTCCCATAGTGAAATACATTAAGAACTTGAGCCTTTTATTATATCCAAAAAAAGATTTGACTATAATTCACAATTGCACTTAAATACTTTACAGTATAAAATCGCCACTCCGAACCAAAGCAATAGCAGGCTATTGGCTTACAAACAAACGCCAGCTTTGACTGGCAATGGTACACACGCCATTGCTGGTCGGAGACAGTGTTTTTTTGTAAGCTATCAGCCTGCTATTGCTTCGATTCGGAGCGGCGTTTTCACACTGGAAAGCATTAATGCACTGATCAACCACCTGATTTCCACATGCTTAAATATGTGCATTTATTATTTTTTCTAGGAAAAGTGAACTTGTCCTTTAATCCACATACTGCTGGCAAGGAGGGTTTTTTGTTTTAATCATCCTATTTATTTTTAAAGGCAAACAATATCAGTACTTTTCTTGAAAGTCAAAGATATACTCTTTCTTAATATCCATACACCTGTGTTCCTCTGCACAGCAGGATTAAGCTGGCCATACACTAGTAGAAATGAATTTGAATGTTTTGTTTTAAGAATGTTTTTGAAATTTCCTAATTGTTAGTAGGGTCCTACCAACATTCGTTTGCAACCACAGTATTCAGAAAATTTGAACGAGCAGGATGACATTTTTTTCTCAAACAAACACATTTCTAACATGGTGTATGGCTTTTGTTCAGAAAAGTCCATTCATTTCAAAATCAAATTTTACAAAGTTTAAAGATAGAACGTTTGTCAAGTTATCCCATGCACTGAGAATTTTCATACGAATATTCATTAAAAATATACTAGTGTATGGCCAGCTTTAGTGAGAGAGTTAGTGTCAGCACCATGTGACCTTGCATGGAGTAGTCAGACAAACATTGAGAACATTCTTACAGGAGGGGAGAGCACAAGGATGACCTTAACAGTGTACTGCTGCTCCTTTCTTTATCCAACCACAGGGGAAGGTCCTGGACCAGGCAGTATTGCTAATCTAATTACTCTCTAAATGGTGCACAAAACCAATATCTCTGTAGTGATCAATAGAAAAATTTGTGTGTGAAAAAATAGGGTTAACTCATATGAAACCATAATAAACAATGTGCATCAAATGATAAAATAACACTCTCATAATTTTCTTATGCATAACAAAGAAGGAGAAATATATAAAAGTACAAAAAAAGAAAGAGAAAAGGTAGGACCTTTAAAGGTGTTGAAGCCTCCTCACAGAGTTAATGCCAGTAGACACCTATAGATTAAAAAAGGTTTCTTATTACAAATATGATATAGAAAGACAATATTGGGGATGAAAATACCCCCTTTAAGCGGGGGTTATAACAGAAAGATATAGTATAAACATTATTCTTTGGAAAAAATTAGATATCCACAGATGACCGTAATTGAGACACTCCTCCGAAGTTGTGGAAATTTCCAGGATGGAAAAGAGAAAG
>BLSH010553235.1:2033229-2048862 GCA_018402905.1 Glandirana rugosa | reverse complement strand
TTACCTACTTCAAATGTCGGTTAAGATGATTACGGAGACTGACACATCACATGCGGTCACCTTCTGGTTCGGATCGCTGACAAGGTCATGGGTGTCAAAAGTTATACTGTACATAGAATAACTACTACGTTCCATTTTGTCTATTGCTCCCAACGTTTTGTCTTTAACTATGCAAAGGACACTGATGTTACTTTTGGTTCGGTCATCCACACTGTCAGATATTCCCCTTAATGTGAACAAAATTATTATGAGAATTTGGCTGAAGTGTACTTAAATCTATAACGTGTTGATGTATAGTCCAGTTTCCACTGGCGTACACTACACAGTCAGAGGCATTAGTAGAATTGGCTGTAAACTTCATCCATTCCAACCATTCATTCTTGTCAGAATAACCAGTCTCTATACTCAGTCTATATTCTGACTGTATTACTACCCCAATTACCTTGTTGTCCTGCCATACTCCCACCTCAGGGGGTAAGTTGCCCATGGCACCGGCAGGGGCACTTTGGGGAGGGTTTACCTGAAGTTTGACTTCAGCCCAAGGATCCGTCCCTGACATAGTTATTCCTAGACTATATACTCCACTGTCTTTAACCTCTGGGTTCTGTACTGTGAGTATAATGGTCCCTTGGCTTCCCTTCGCTAAGGAGATCCTCTGATAGGTACTTATGTCATCTGGGGGAATCCTAGCCGAACTAGTCTCCCACTTGTGGGGGTCTGTTGTCCACCATACATTCTCCCAATAACCACATGCCTTATTCTTCCCACACATATATATATTATAGGCCCCAAGATCATAAGTAACTTTTGTTGGATCAAATACCTGGCTCTTTGTTAAAGTAAACACTGTGGTCTGGTTTGAAGCTTCCGTATTCAGCACTGGTGTTTCTTGTACACCCCACCCCTTAACTTCTCCTGTATTCAGCCTTCTCATCCTCCTCTGACAAGGGAAGGTAACCACAGGTTACCTTCCCTTGTACCACCTTGTGTTTCCACTTTTGTTCCTTTGTTTTCAGGGGAAATTGCCTTTTGTGTGGGCGGAAGGAACCTCTGGAGTTATGATTACTGCATCCGCAGTTTTCATCAACCCAATATCACTTTTCTCCCCCTTCTTCCTCTGTCAGCAATATATCCAATCATTTATACTCCTTCCACACAAAACGTTCAGAAATGTCCAACACTTCTTGCTATACATCTGTAACCTGTATTCCCACCCTCTGCAATTCTCCAGGCATCATTCCCATCACACCATGCCCAAGACTTCCCCGTGGGTCGCCTGAGTGAGATGAGGGGACAACAAAACTTGCTGCCTGTAAAATTTCTTAAGGGTGGGACCACATATCACACTCATATTGATGTTACTATTTCAATGACTGGTTAAATTCTATACAGATCTAGTTTCTTCTATATTAACAAACAACTCATAAAACAATCATTAATACTGTATTTTAAAATATCACACTTCATTACATTTATTAGTTAAATCAATTTATAACATATATAGACATCTATCTCCTGTGATCATTCAATATTGTCCCATCACATACTGTTAAGTAAAGGTGTTCTAGCCCGGTCAACTGTCTTGTTCAAAATGCCTTTCAACAAAGGGTACAAATGTTTTTTTCAGTGGGTGGAGCTTTTTCCCTTTCCACGCCCAATAGGCTGGACTGGAGAACTAAACTTTTAAATAACTATATAAATCATAGCTACCGTTCAAAAATTTACAAGGCGCTGGCTATGGTCGGCCATTTTTCCTTTGTTCCAAATAATGCTGGAATTACATAGCAAAACTGATTCTTTCAACTAAAATTTTACTTCTACATAAAATTAAAATGTCCCGATGTTTCACAGAAACCATCACCATGCAAGATACATTGTAGTTTATTTTCTATAAAATAAAGGAGGGGGGGGGAGTTTGAAAGCGAGCACATACTGAACACATTCCTTAGGAGGGGGTCACAACTTCAAAGAGCACGCATGATGTGGAACTAGAAGGTCCAGCATCTCCATACACAATTACCTCTCTGAATCTCTTACATTTTCCCATTTGTATACGACACATGCTATCATTTTTTTTTAGCGTCTTCTTCCCAAAAAACTTTCTGACAAAGAGAAAAAAAACTTCTATTTTTCTCACATCAGCTTACTTACAATGTACTCTTTCACATCTTCACAAAACTTTCTTTTCCAATGTTTAACTTACATAAACCTTCAAATATATAAACTAGTTACACTTATCATTACCCATTTATCATCTCACTTTCACTACAGAACGGAATGCATTTAACCTCTTAATACATAAAAACACAGAAAATCCAGCGTACTTCCAGATTGTCCACCCATGGGTTAACTAGACAGTAATTAATTTCACATACACAGACTAAGACATCTTGCATATCTCGCCTATTCCGAGAAGGAGCATAGTTTTACTTTATAGAACAACTTTAGCTCATTACATTTTCTTGGGGGTTTTCTCTAGTAGTTGACCAGGCGTAAAGATTGTAAGGTGCTCTAATTATGTCAAACATTTAAAACACTAGACACTGAAAAATCTTTCCATGCGTTTTATCCCAGACCTCGTGTTCAAAGCAGTATAATTCTCACTCGCTCCTCTCCCCCCGGCTGGTTTTAAAACTGGAGACCCGTACGGTAGGGCTGTATACGTCAGTTTTAACCTTGCCTTTATGGAAGAACAGGCCGGCACACAGGAGGCCCGTATTTTATTGAACACCGAAAATCATGGGTATCACACAAGGAAATACACAGGAGATAAATAACAATGGTACTTGGTCCATTCACTTACCACCTGGACATACAAACAGATTATCTTATCACTCTAGTGATAGTAAGAGAAGCACAAATAAAAAGAAGTTCAGACACAGTGGGTCGGTCCAACCAACCTTCTTTACCCGGAAAGAAAATCAGGACCATATATTTCCTAGAAATATATATATAGTGTTTCCCGGAAACACAAAATAAGGGGACTATTATGACTATGTTACCCAGAACTATAGGGTGCCTCCCGGAGACACAAAATAATCCCCCCTAGCCGGCTAGAATTTGCGTGCAGCGCCTCTCCCCCTTTACTATCCACTTCCAAAGTGGGTCATGGCACGTACATACTAAAAAGCACTTTTATTCGGATTTTGGTCAGCGCCCCAAAATCCCGGCAGATAGACAAAAAATTGTATACCTTACCGGTTTTGGGGATAACCTTCCGATCTCGGTGGGACCTCCAAAGTTTGTTGGGGTGTCAGCGAGGCCTGCTGTCCTGACTGGCTTGGACCGACCCAATATATCTTTTCATGGATCCCGGAGAATAATCTTAGCGTGAAGAGTAACACACAGACAGACAGGTTGTACGCCAAAATTATTCTGAGCTGTATTTCTTTGAATCAAACATTTATACATTGTTGTGAAGGGCGTTACAAAGTTAATGATATTCAAAATAATGTAACACTATAGGTTAGCAATTATAATAATTAGCAAAACTCCTCCTCAGGGCAAGGAGGAAATCTACATCTTGACACGCCTAGAGCTATGGGGTTGAGATTAAGGAGAAACTAAAGTGAATGCCCTTAATGGCTGGTACTGGCTGGTACAGTATTTGGAACTAGAGATTAGATCTTGCCTGTACGTGCAAACTGTGGAATGTGAAATGGAGGGGGAAGACACTGAGAGAGAGAGTGAAGAAGGGGCATCTTAAAATGGAGTCCAGGACAAAATGGCGTTTCAGTGTTTTCTCTGCATCCCCCCCCCCCCCATAATCTCTATATGCAGATTTCCAATGATTCATGAAGGGATTTCACTAGAGCAGGGGTAAGCAATTAGTGGTCTTCCAGCTGTTGCAAAACTACAAGTCCCATCATGCCTCTGGGAGTCATGCTTGTGGCTGTCAGAGTCTTGCTGTGCCTCCTGGGACTTGTAGTTCTGCAACATCTGAAGGTCCCCTAATTGCATATCCCTGCACTAGAGGAAAACTGAATCACATGTCAGGAAGGACGGCTTCTTGATCAGTTTCCCCCCAAATTCCCAAGGAATCTGGGTGCTTCTGTTTTTGCCAGACTTATTAAATTCTTTCAAGAAATGTAAGTCATTTCAAAGGACATAATAACTGTCTCTCAAAATATTATTAATTGATTCTATTAACAGAGCCTCTTTCATGTGCAAACAAAATGTAATATGTAGCCACTGACCGCTCTGGGAATGACCCCATCTCCTCCACCCAGCTCCCCAATCTCAGGAAAGACTAGATCCCTATTCCCAGGTGATTCTTATTGCTCAAGAATAAACCCTGGGGGTCTCTTTCTAGGGCACACGCATGCACTTTGCTGCAGTGAGCATGCATTTTTATGCCACATTCATTCTACCGGAAGCTGGGAGGTATGGAGCAATATCTCAACATCCAGTCCCATGATAGCATAGGCATACACACGGGGTGTGCCTGGGCAAACTCAAATCACTTTGTACTGCCCACTAGTACTGATCAATCACTATGTTCATTCATAACTGAAGCATAGTGCATTGGGTTTACTATGCTTTGATTTGTGAATAAACAGGAGGCCACTCAGCACAGAGCGTTTCCCATTCATTTACTGTCCAGTGCAGCTGAGGGTGCAGAGAAAGTGACTGGAAAATCTCTGTCCTCAGTCCACTACTCTGTATCAAAAGTGAGACATCAGGGGTCTATCCAGACCCCTTATATTTTACCAAAGTCCCCCAATGAGGCTCTTGAAAATATATTTAAAAATTGACACTGTGGGGACATGGCCGGGATGTGAGAGTGAGCAGTTTTGGCACTGATTTGGCATGTGAACCAATGTGGACCAGGGCTTAAAAAGATCCAGATCTCTGTTTCACTACCATACATGTGGTGTGTGCAGCGTCCATAGAGAATACTGACTCCTCTTCCTGATGGAAGCCCGCTATTAATGAAATAATAAAGGCGCTCACTGCTGTGAGGTATCTGCCCTCCCTCCACCCCACAGAACAAGAATCATTCAGTATAAAATCTGATTAAATAGAGAAACTCCCCCATTCCCCTTTCCAGTCAGTCTTATCCTGTCAGCTCATTGAAAACAGCGAGATTCCATCTACTTTCCAGCAGGGGTCGCCGTTTAGCACGCTCTGACCTATCAGAGAGCAGAGGAGTTACAAGGCATCCATTCCATTCTCTCCTTCCCGCCTGAAAAAGAAGATTCCTCTTCTCAGGACCCCTGTGATCCCTACACCGAGCTCCGGGCTTGTCTGTTCTGCAGAATATTCGTTATGAACGCAGCCCAGAGGATTTACGTTTCATTGATACACCAGTTGTGTTGGAAGATGTTTCCTTTTGAGAAAGCATTCTTATTTTAGTCGGTATCAGAAAATAGCTTTTATTTACACACAGATTAGGTTTTATTAAAAGAAATGTTCCATTTAGGAAGCTAAGTAATATATTTCATTAGGGCAATAAAGTGAAAAAGGAATCCACCCCAGATGGGACTCGAACCCACAATCCCTGGCTTAGGAGGCCAGTGCCTTATCCATTAGGCCACTGGGGCTGCACATAGAAAGTTCTGTCACATTTGTAAATGTAATATTGAATCATCCTGACTGGTATTCTGTAATGAATAGTACTGCAGCATATTGTGTAATACCATATTAACCGCTTACCCACCAGAGCCCTTTTTTACATTTGTTGTTTACAAGTTAAAAACTGTTTTGTTTTTTTTGCTAGAAAATTACTTAGAACCTCCAAACATTATATATATATATATTCTTTCAAACACCCTAGAGAATAAAATGGCGATCGTTTCAATACTTTTTGTCACACGGTATTTGCGCAGCGGTCTTTCAAGCGTTATTTTTTTGGGAAAATTTCTGTAAAGTTAGCCCAATTTTTTGTATATTGTGAAAGAGGATGTTACGCCAAGTAAATAGATACCATATACATGTTACGGTTGAAAATTGCGCACACTTGCGGAATGACGACAAACTCCGGTACTTAAAAATCTCCATAGACGACGCTTTAAAAATGTTTACCGGTTACTAGGTTAGGGGTGCAGAGGAGGTCTTTTGCTAGAATTATTGCTCACACTCTGGCGATCGCGGTGATACCACACATGTGTGGTTTGAACACCGTTTTTATATGCGGGCATGACTTACGTATGCGTTTTCTTTGCTGCGCTAGCTCGCGGGGACGGTTTATTTATTTATTTATTTTTTTAGCACTGTTCCTTTAAAAAAAAAATTCTTATCACCTTTATTGCTATCACAAGGAATGTTAACATCCCTTGTGATAGTAATATATGGTGACAGGTACTCTTTATGGAGGAATGGGGGATCTAAAAGACCCCCAACCCTCCTTTACACTTCACAGTATTCAGATTGCCAAAAACGACGATTCTGAATACTGTCATTTTTTTAAAACCAGTGCCGTCAGCCGCTGAGTAAACGGGAAGTGACGTTGTGACGCCGTTCTGGACTCTGATGAAGGAGATCCGATCGGAGCCGATTCCGGCTTCCTTCAGGTCTCCTTCTAGCCGGCGGAGGCCGGAGAAGAGCGGTGG
This sequence comes from Glandirana rugosa, assembly GCA_018402905.1. Lineage (NCBI taxonomy): Eukaryota > Metazoa > Chordata > Amphibia > Anura > Ranidae > Glandirana > Glandirana rugosa. The sequence continues at coordinate 2,042,311 of BLSH010553235.1, read as the reverse complement.
AAGGCGGCGGGAGAGAGGGATGTCCCCTCCTGCAGCCTAGGATAACGACCGAGCGGCTACCGAGCTGTATCAGCCATTATCGCTGGATAGCCGAACGCCCACTCTAAAAAAACGGTACCGGGATATAGCCTGCAGCTGCAAGCTATATCCCGATACCTCTACTTAAAGCAGCCGCCGTTTATATACGGCAATTAAGTGGTTAATGTGCATTGCAGAGAAGTGCACTGCCAGAGAAGGGCTCATTCACACCATAGGAACCAATCAACCAATCATTCACACCATAGCAACCAATCATTCACACCATAGGAACCAATCATTCACACCATAGCAACCAATCATTCACACCATAGGAACCAATCATTCACACCATAGGAACCAATCATTCACACCATAGCAACCATTCATTCACACCATAGCAACCAATCATTCACACCATAGGAACCAATCATTCACACCATAGGAACCAATCATTCACACCATAGCAACCAATCATTCACACCATAGCAACCAATCATTCACACCACAATGCTGTATTCAGGGGGTTCCATAATTTTATAAAATGCACCACATCTCACCAACGTGCTGTGTTGCATAGAGTTGAATAAAGTGTCCTTTTGTGACACTTCAATAACATCAGAGGAAGTCGAATGTTTTTTTTTAAATGCAGTATGAAAACATATATGAGAAAACTTCACCTGTTGCCGCCAAAGCGACACATTACCTGGGGTAAAGGTTGGTGCAGCGCTCATAAGTACTAAGTACATTATAGTCCATAAATCCAGTCTATAAAGATCAGTCCCATAGTCAGGCTTTCAGATCAATCAGGAAGTACTTGACAGGACAGAAGACCCGACACCCAAAAATACAGCCTCTTACCCCCTGCAAGGGACCTTCGTCACAAAGATCTAATGAGCCTGGGTAGATGAATTTGGGCGTCTCAGCAACGGTAGTTCTTCAGACTGGCCACTAGGGGGAAGAAGGGGCTCTAAGCCACCAAACAGTACATCCTTTCCACACTGTGATACGTTTTCAACAATTTATTCATTTAAAATAACTGTAATACACTCACAAACATCCATGGGTAGTAGGCCTTTCTTAATGCAGGGAAACAGTGTTCCCCAACACAAAAATGTCTGCCGTGTCCCGGCAACCACTCGCATCACGTCAGAAGCTCCTCCCTACGCGTTTCGTCATAGGTTACCGTCGCCAGGGGGAATTTATCTGGGGCTGCAAAAGAGTGTGTTTAAACGTGCGCATGCCGCACATATGCGTCACTGGATGGCCAATGCTTCTGTGCTCAGCAAATGCTCACTCTGCACTCCCAGCACAGAGACGGAGTTGTCCAAGACAGGTCTCAGTTCCGACTAATGGTCGTTGGTGGCAGCACTGCCTCCGGATGATGTGACCACTGAGACAGCCAATAGAAGTGCTTACATGAACGCCAATCCTTCCTGCTTCCCCCAGGCGATCAGAACCTTTTAAAGGGACACCAAGGTGGGTGGGAAGGGGTTAATGAGCCTAGTTTACACCATTGTGGTGCTTTTGTGTGCATTTAAAATAAATGCAGCATGCTGCATTTGTTTTTTTGAACTATGAAGGAGAAGTAGGGCCAAAGCTCTTTGAGCCCTACATCTCCTATGGATCACAGGAGTGCCCTTCGTTCTACACTCCAGTGGACTATTTTCAGGTGACAGCGGGCTAAGGCCTACTAATGGCTGATGTCTAGGGTTGCCACATCATCCCTTTAACCACTTCAGCTCCGGAAGGATTTCCCACTTTAGGACCAGAGCACTTTTTGTGATTCGGCAAGGCGTCGCTTTAACTGACAATTGCGCGGTCGTGCGACGTTGTACCCAAACAAAATTTGCGTCCCTTTTTTCCCACAAATAGAGCTTTCTTTTGGTGGTATTTGATCACCTTTGCGTCATTTCTGATCGCCGCTATAAACAAAAGAAGAGCGACAATTTTGCAAAAAAACAAAATTTCTTACTTTTTGCTAAAATACAAATCCAAAAAAAAATATATAAAAAAACATTTTTTCCATCGGTTTTGGCCGATTTATATTCTTCCTCATATTTTTGGTAAAAAAATCGCAATCAGGGTTTATTGATTGGTTTGCACAAAAGTTGCCGCGTTTACGGACGATGAGAATTAATTTCTGATTTTTATTTTTATTTTTTACTAGTAATGGTGGCGATCTGCGAATTTTAGCGGTACTACGATATTGCAGTGGACATGTCGGACCATTTTGACACTTTTTTGGGACCATTGGCATTTATACAGCGATCAGTGCTATAAAAATGCATTGATTACTGTGTAACTGCCATTGGCAGTGAAGGGTTTAACCTGCAGGGGGCGCTCTAAGGGTTAACTGTGTTCCCTGGGCGTGTTCTAACTGTGTGTGGGCTGCCCTGGCTGGGGAAAGGGGATGATCACGGCTTCCATATAGAGGAAGCCTATGATCACATCCCTTCCCCCTTCAACAGAATGGAGATCCGTGTTTACATACACGGCCCTCCGTTCTCTCACTGCGGGGGGCCATCGCGGGTAGCCGGCGGCGATCGAGTCCGCCCTACCCACTCCCTGGCCCCCCCGGACACAGTGAGTGCATGAGCGCGCCTCCGGCGGCACGCGCTCACAGCACTAGTTATCGCATATCGCAGCCGCCGTCATATGACTGCGGTTTGTGATAACGAGCCACTCTGTCGCCGTCAGACTGCGGTCGGCAAGTGGTTAATCCAGGACACACATGAATTACACAGGTTCTGAGGCTAATTTAATGCAGACAAGGCAGCGAGTTTAATTACCACCTTAATGAGCCACAGAACCTGTGCAATTGATATATGTCCTGGATTAAACGGAAGATGTGGTTACTCTACTGACGTCACTCAAGCGGTCCAGGCTCTGGATCAATCCCGACTTTACAGCTGGGATCCACCCAGAAACTTGGACCGGCAGCTGGCTCAGCCTCTCAGCGAACCTCTGGGAGACTAAGCCAGCCGCTTCTTCCCCTCCACAGCCCAGCTCTCCAGTGAGTGCTGAAGGGGCACAGCAGAGAGCCAGGGACTGAGCCACTGGCTCTCTGCTCACGGAAGATTGAAAATCAAGCGATCAATGGTCTTTGATCGATCAGTTCTCATTCTTAGAAGCAGCTGGGATCAGTGCTGCATCCACCTAGATGAGTATAATTTATTTATTTTTGTTAAACCTGTACTTGTCTTTTAGCGCTTGTTCACACTTGACTAAATTTTGAACGCTTAACAACGTTAGACCGGCGTCTTACAAGCGTTAATGGTGCGTTAAAAATGCTCCCCGAACGCCCTATGGGCAGTTTTTAAACTTTTGATGAGCGTTAGGCCCCTTTCACACTGAGCGGATCCGCTCAGAGGGGTCCGCCAGCTCAGCGGGAGAACGCTCCGATGATCTCCGCTGAGCTTGTGGATGACAGCTCCCTATCTCCTCTATGCTCCTATCAGCTCCCCGCTCTCTTCTATGGGGAGATCGGATGGAAACGGATCCACATGTCCATTTTCATCCGATGCCATCCAATCCGATCCGCTAGACGGATGGGTGAACATATCCCCCATACGTCTATTTTGAGCGGATCAGGTTGGATCGGATGTCAGCGCTGACATCCGACTGCCCATAGCGGTCTATGGGTGGCCCGCTCTGATCCGTCTGAAAAACTGACAGACGGATCTGAGCAGTCGGATCGTGTGAAAGGGGCCTTAAGGTGCGTTAAAACTGCTCCACAAACGCCTATTCCATTACAAGAGATAAACAAATCTTAACGCCCCTAAACGCTCTGGTGTATCGGCGGCGGCTGGTCGGCAACTGGTTAATGTACTGGAATGCAGATGAATGCACTGCAAATACATGCAAATGCAATTTAGTAAAAAAATAAATAAATAAATAGGGCCTATAAAACAACAAACGCACCACAAATATAATGCAAACACATTGCAAACGCATGTAAACACGGATGCAGAACTGCACACTGAATGTGGGGATTGTGGTGTAAATGCGCCCTTATATAATCAGTGCATTGTAACAAGGCATCAATTTACATCAGTGAACATATATTTTAGCATGCATGTGTTAATGCAACACACCCCAGCAGAAAAGCATGAACTCAGACTAATACAATAATTATGATTTGCATATTTTAATTGTTTTTCTGCGGTATAGACAATATAATCCTTCAAGCATGCCAAATGAAACAACACTTATTTTATTTATTTATATATATATATATATATATATATATATATAATATATATTTTATTATATATATATATATATATATATATATATATATATATATATATTTATAAGTTTATTTTACTACTAAATAATTATATTAAAATATATATTATCTTCTGGGTAATGTTGAGTTTTTACAAAAGGAATAATTCTATTCTATTAGCAGCCCATAATAGAGGAATATAAGGGAGTCAGAACACATGCTGGAAGCAGAGGAAAAAAAGACGACCACGAAGGGACTCGAACCCTCAATCTTCTGATCCGAAGTCAGACGCCTTATCCATTAGGCCACGCGGTCGCTATGACACGTGTCTTACTACAGCTATAGATGTATGTAAGACAGAGAGATCCATTGGCGTGTATGAGAGATTCCTAACACTGTTATCATGCGCTATGTGACTGTATTATTTGTGTTCATAATTAATCAAATATAATCCAAGGTACAAATCTGGAAATCTTCAGCATATAACTTGTAATATTTAATGACTCGCCCTATTGCTTGCCTGCAAGGCATCCTATTTCTGATAACAGATTTAAAGCATATCCTTAAAGGTATTTTACACGTTTTTGCATGCAAGTGAAATTTTTATTTAACCACATCAGCCCCAGATTTACCCCCTTCCTGACTAGGCCACTTTTTGCGATACGACACTGCGTCGCTTTAACCACTTCAGCCCCAGAAGGATTTATCCCCTTCCTTACCAGAGCACTATTTGCGATACAGCACTGCGTCACTTTAACTGACAATTGCACGCTCGTGCGACGTTGTACCCAAATTAAATTGATGTCCTTTTTTTCGACAAATAGAGCTTTATTTTGGTGGTATTTGGTCACCTCTGTGGTTTTTATTTTTTGCGACGATTTTGAAAAAAACCCAATATTTCTTACTTTTTGCTATAATACATATCCAAAAAAAAAAATTAAAAAATGTATTCATCAGTTTAGGCCAATATATATTCTTCCTCTTATTTTTGGTAAAAAAATTGCAATAGGCGTATATTGATTGGTTTGCACAAAAGTTGCCTCGTTTACAAATGATGAGAATTAATTTATGGGGTTTTTATTTATTTTGTTTTTTATATTAGTAATGGCGGCGATATGCGATTTTTAGTGGGACTGCGACATTTCAGCTGACACTTTTGACTCTTTTTTGGGACCATTGGCATTTATACAACGATTAGTGCTATGAAAGTGCACTGATTACTGTGTAAATGTCACTGGCAGGAAACACTAGGGGGCGATCAAAGGGTTAACTGTGTTCCCTGGGATGTGTTACTAACTGTATGGGGGTTGGGCTGACTGGGAAAGGAGAGGGATCGCTGCTCCCATATACAGGGAACATAGATCACTCTTCTCCCCTGTCAGAACGGGGATCTGCTTGCTTACATACACGGATCCCCGTTCTGTCACTGCCAGGGAGCGATCGAGGGTAGCCAGTGGATATAGAGTCTGCCCCACCCGCTCACTGGCTCCCCAGCTAGCGTGTGAGCGCGCCTCCGGCGGCGCGCATGCGCTTACAATAGTCGCTCCAGGCGGTTGGCAACTGCTTAACTGACAATTGCATGGTCATGCGACGTTGAACCCAAACAAAATTGACATCCTTTTTTTCCCACAAATAGAGCTTTCTTTTGGTGGTATTTGAGCACCCGTGCGTTTTTTATTTTTTTCGCTATAAACAAATTTGAAAAAAAATATATTTTTTTTTTACTTTTTGCTATAATACATATCCAAATATATATATATATTCTTCTACATATTTTGGTAAAAAAAAATCACAATAGGCGTATATTGATTAGTTTGCGCAAAAGTTATCGCATCTACAAACTATGGGCTAGATTTAGGGACTTTTATTTATTTTTTTAATTTTTTTTCTGGTAATGATGGTGATTTGCGATTTTTAGCGGGACTGTGACATTGCGGCAGACAAGTCTGAACCCAAATGAAACTTTTTGAGTACCAGTGACATTATTACATTGATCAGTGCTATAAAAATGCACCGATCAATGTATAAATTACACTGGCAGGGAAAGGGTTAACTCTGGGGGGGGTTATCTGGGTCCCTGTGTGCGTTCTAACTGTAGGGGGGGGTGGGCTGCCAGGGACATGACAGAGATCGTTGTTCCCGATCACTGGGTACAGAAGATCTCTGCCATGTCATCTGGCAGAACGGGGATCCGCCTTGTTTACATAGGCAGATCCCCGTTCTGCCTCTGTACACCACGATCGCGGGTCGTCAGCGGACATCGAGTCCGCCGGACCCGCGGGTACGCGCCCACAATCTCTCATGCACGAACCGCTGTACAGCTACGGAGATTCGCGTAGGAGAGCCGATCAGCCGCAGTATAATGACGGCGGCTGATTGGCAAGTAGTTAAAGAGACCCTGTCAGGAATCATCAAAATGAAAGAGGCATTGCCCTGAAAATGAAGCTGTTTTATACATACCTGAGTGTCAGCTCATTGACTAAAACTGCGCTCTGTGGCACCAAAAAAAAAAAGATTGGGGGCTCATTCACATATGTTCTGTCCTTCCTTTATCATTATATACATTGCCAACATAAGCTTACTCAGTGCATGTTAAAATCACAGCAAACGATGAAGATATTTCTATATGATTATTACAGAATTAGTAGCTTTAGCTTCAATTAATCCAAACAGAGAGTTCTCCTGGCAGACGTATTATTGTATACCACTGTCTCCAATCAGTGGTTATTAGGGCGCATAATGCAGGGCTGAGGTTCTACACTACTGGTTTCCATATGGTCTTTACAGCGCTTCAAGCAAAGGACGTACATCTGACAACAGTATGCTGATATCATTGGCTGAATTAGTAGTAATACCTTCTGAGGTGAGGGCTCATTCACACTAGTGGTTGAGGGACAGTAAAACCCTGAAAGTTAGGCACATTTTTAATGCCCCCCTCCCCCCCCCAAACGCTCCCACTTTAGTTTCAAAGGTTAACTCCTAAGCCCCGCACATAGACATCGCAATCACATGCTAGTTCAGGGTTCAAGCAGACAGTGAGAAGGCGATACAACGCCTCCTCGCCACTTTTTAAATACTCTCTGAAGAGTGTACTGAATGTGGTTCGCTCTTTAGAGATCAATACAAGTGTGAACGAGCCCTTATGACAGTGGTTCTCAACTCCTGTCCTCGGGACCCACTAACAGGCCAGGTTTGCAGGATAACTGAAATACATCACAAGTGATATCATTTGCTGCTCAGTGATTGCAGTATTCTAGTCTGCATCTCCCCAAGGTAATACTTAAAATCTGGCTTGTTGGTGGGTCCTGAGGACCGGAGTTGAGAACCACTGCCCTATAAGCTCATATAGATGCATAAACAATAGTCATATACTAGACATGTGCACTACCGAAAAATTCAGTTTTTTTCTAACAGAAAGATTTTTATTGAACAAATCTGCATTACAAAACAGAGTGTCATCAGAAATACAATATATTATTTGGCAAATGTATCACTGATTATTACCATAGTAGGAACATAAACCACAACTGAATACGTCAAGCAACATGAATACAGTAACTCAAATTTCAGCTATATCCTATATTCTATGCCAGTATTAGTACCTGATAGCCTATACCCACTTAGGGTTGCCACATCATCCCTTTAATCCAGGACACATATGAATTACACAGGTTCTGTGGCTAATTTAATGCAGATAAGGCACCAAGTGAGTTTAATTACCACCTTAATCAGCCACAGAACCTGTGTAATTAGTATGTGTCCTGGATTAAAGGGATGATGTGGCTACCCTATACCCACTTGTATATTAGGAATAAGTTAGAGGGTAATAGTTAGTGACAGGGAGGGGGGGGGCAAGGGAGAGGGCAATGAGGGAGGGAGAGCAAGACCACGAGATGGTATCTCCAAGTACTGAGTAGAATTAGCCACGGGGAGGGTGGCTCCGCCGATTTGCATCTTAGCAGTATTTCCCTACTGGCACAGAATAAAGAGAAGTTCATGCATAATTTAAGGTATATATCCCCTTCCACTTCCTCCAGATGGCTCAATATTAAAATCAAAGCATCCAATGGGATTCTGGTGCCACTTATGTCACTCAGCGTGTTGGCAACAGCCTCCCAGTACAGTTGGAGCACAGGGCAGGACCAGACCATATGGGCAAACATACCTACCTCACTCTGACACCTAGGGAATGAGGAGTCTCTCTGTAGGTATATGTGGGCCAATCTCTGTGGAGTGTAGTAAGCCCTGTGAAGAAACTTAAGCTGTATGAATCTATCCTTTGCAGCTATCATACAAGGAATATAAGTAGAGACACACTCCTCCCACTCCTTGTCACCGAGGGTTGGGATATCCATTCTCCATTTATTTAAAAACTGAGTCGGTTTAGTGTCATAAGTAGTGTTGAACGAACACGGACTGTAACGTTCGGGTCCGTACCGAACTTTAGGGTGTCCGTGGCACGGACCCGGACCCGGACATTTCAAAAATCGTTCGGGTTCGGTCCGGGGTTCTGCTATTTTACTCCACGTGTTGAGAAGCTGCAGGGCAGCCAATCAACAAGCGTTTCACTGGTTTGCCCTTAGAAGCCATCACAGCCATGCCTACTAATGGCATGGCTGTGATTGGCCGGTGCATCATGTGACCCAGCCTCTTTATAAGCTGGAGTCACAGTGCTGCAGTCACATGCTCCTTGGGTTAGTGTAGGGAAAGGTAGCTGACGGCGTGAGGGACAGATTTTAGCCATTTTAAGACCTGATCCTGCATCCTGAGATAGATTACTTTACTACTGCTGTCTGTGCTGTTGCTCTGAGGACAGATAGCAGAAATTAGAGATTT
>BLSH010553235.1:1985418-2000087 GCA_018402905.1 Glandirana rugosa | reverse complement strand
ACATGTACCTTATGACCTACCTAGAACTCGCTACTACCGTCCAGTTCAAGTATCCGGTGGAACAACTAGGAGAAAAATTAACCTTTTCCAGGTTATTTAAAACCAGGGTCGAAGAACCTACCTGTCCTGTCAGCGTCCAATCACCAGCGGTTGGTCTGGGCTAGCGGTCTGACCTCCAGTTCGAGAGGCGCGGAGAAGGATAGTATTTCAAGGAATAACGCGAGGACTCAGACGCGTTCCCAGAGGACGTCGTAGAACAATAAAAAGAGGTTTTTACACCGCTAAAGGACACACCGGCCCTACCGTGAAAGGCCCTACCTCTGTCCGTCCTTACACCCTACCATCGGCTCATCCAAGAAGCTGGGACCAAAATTTATTGGACCTTTTCCAATTAAAAAGAGGATCAACAAGGTGGCCTATGAACTTGACCTGCCATCATCGCTCAAGATCCATCCAGTATTCCATGTACACCTCCTAAAGCCAGTGGCCAAGGACCTGTTTCCTGGACGAAGGTCGGCTCCACCTGGACCGGTGGTAATAGATGGGGAGGTGGAATTTGAGGTGGAATCAATCCTCGATTGCAGAAAAAGAGCTGGAGGAATACAGTTTCTGGTAAAGTGGAGAGGGTATGGCCCCGAGGAGAACTCGTGGGAGCCGGAAAGCAATTTTCATGCCCAGGAGATGGTCAGAACTTTTTGGAGAAACAATCCAGCCAAGCGCGCCCAGATGGGCATCCGGAGGCTGCCCCTTGGGGGGGGCAATGTCAGGAAAAGACTGTTCCCTAGCCTTTCCGCGGTGGTGCGCGCGCCCGTTCGCGCACGCACCCGCGCGCGCCCGTGCGCGCGCACGCGCCGGAAACGGCGCCTGGCGGCTCTATTTCAGTCCGCAGAGCCTGGTGGCCAGTGCTGTCCGCTCTACAGCGTTTCCTACACCTGCGACCCCCCGGTGACTACTTCTGTGTGACTTCCTGTTCCTGTGACCCCGGCTTATCCCGCGGACATGTTGATATCTGCCTGCATCTGACCCCGGCTTGTCTACGACCACCCGCTTGCCTGCTCCTCCTGTACTTCTGTTGCCAGCACGTTACCGACCCTGCCTGAACCCGACCATCCGTTTGCCTGATCCCGTTGTACCGCACCGCTTGCCAGTTGCCAACTCGGACTGTACCACTATTCTCCCGTCTTGCACGAGCTACCTTGGACTTCTCCTTACCACCTGAAGATTGTCCAGCCCTCGTGCCCCCCTGTGCTCCAGAGCTCCCTGTTCCCACTATCAGGGGTTCTCGAACCAGGGCCGCAAGAGAGGTTGCCCCCGCATAAGCCAGACTCTACCACCAGGTACGTGACAACTTTCCTCTCCCAGCCTGCTCCAGCACTCTCTCTCCTTCAGTCCCAGGGACCATCACTCACTGCACCGTTGGGTTCCTTAAAGTCTCTCACTGTGTAGCACCTACGCTGTTCTCCTGTTCCTCCTGTGCTGCTCCAAGGATCTCTCTTCTCCCTGGCTGCACCCGAACTCCCAGGCCCCAAGGTCACCCTCCCAAGACTGGGGACGACCTCCCAGGTGGGGCCTGCTCCACAGTGCCTCTGCTATATCTCTGTCTTTCCACCCAACACTACTCCTCCCAAATTGAGCTGACTCAATATTTAAGGAGACCCGCCCCCTGACAACCCTGCATGGGGATTGGTCAGGGATCCAGATGACTCCACCTATCTTCCAGCTTTCTGCCCAGAGACCAACACCAGGTGTCTGGATACAGAGAGGAAGGTTCTGGTGACCTCCTCTGTTTAGTCCACCCAATCCTCCCTGAGCCTCTCAGATCAAAACACGCAGGCCTGCTCATTACAGTCAGGCCTGACTAAATTTACCTTTCCTAGCCAAAAACCTGCTAGAAAAATGCACCTACACTATGGGGGTGCTACAGGGGTTATTTTGCTCCAATATTAGTGATCTTTGGGGACTCCTATTTGGGTACCTAGTTTTCATATCCTAAGACACTACAAGCAAGTGGATCATGAGGAAGCAGCTTACAGGCTAAACACATTGATCCACTGCCTATCTGCAGCATTATTTATACATGATTAAGAAGTGTGTTGTGTCGTATATATGGCTTTTAATCTTTTCTGTTTTTAATAAAATATCCCCATTTTCCTGTCTCTCAGAGTGAGTGTGTCATGATCAGGGGTCAGGCTCGAAGAGCAGTTGCTATAGCAGTAGCGGGACTACCACCGACCACCAGACCACCAGAGGTGTAACTAGAACCTTCAGGGCCTCGGTGCAAGAAATGACCCATGGCCAGGGCCCTTCCCTCTTCCCACTAATCCTGGGGCCCTTTACTCCCATTGCGGGTCTCTTTATTATGGTCCTGCAGCGGGACCCTTTCACAAGTTCTGCAGCGGGCCCCCTTTCTGGGTCTCTCATGGTGGTGAAATGCCAGGGCCCGGGCTTTGATGAGATATATCAGGGGTCTAAACAAACCTCAACCCACAATCTCCATCTGTGTAGCCTCAGCTGCACAGAATAAATGGACAGGAATAGTTGTGTACCAAGCCTCCTATTCATTCAGAAACAGAAGTATAGTAAAAACAGTTTACTATGCTTCAGTTATGAATGAACCAATTGGTACCAATCACTGGCTCTGTCCGAAAAGGAAGGAGCCGCTAAATGACAAATTTATCGACCCGCTCCCATCTCTCCATTATAACACATCTTCTGCAGCAGCTGGCAGGAGAGAGGAGGGGGGGAAGACAGCAGCTCTGTGTGGGGGTGGGGGGACCAGGGAAGCACACAGGGACCCTGGGAACTGCAGAAGACAAGTAAACTGGATAGGAGGGGCAGTGGGGGCAGCATATAAAGCAACCAATCTCCTCCATTAGGAGCAAAATGGAGGAGATTGGTTCCTCAAAATACCGCCCCGCCATCCCTCCTATGCAGGTGTACAAGGGAGGCAAATGGGCCCACTGGAGCATGGGGCCCAGTTGCAATCACAACCCCTGCAACCCCTGTAGTTACGCCCCTGGGATAGGTACACATGCAGTCACCCTGGCGGATGAAGTGGGCTCATCTGAGGTACGCAGTCTAAGCACTAACCGGTACTTACCAGAGCTCCTGATGGTGGAGATGGATTTTGTTGCATGTTAGGACCAGGTTACTGGACCAGGAGGTGAGCAAGCCGGGGTCTAGAAACGGATAAGCAGGTAAGGATCAAACAGAAGCGTAGTCAGTAAAACAAACCAAAGGTCAGTAACAAGTAGTTGCAGGTTTGGATCAGGCAGAAGTGTAGTCAAGGAACAAGCCAAGGGTCGATAATGAGTGGCAGCACAATATGGACAGAAGCAGGGAAGACGAGAGCTAGATACTGGCTGAAGAGAGCACAATAATCTGGCAAACAGGACATGCAGAGACATGGCTTAAATTAAGATATTCATGGGAGGAGCAAATAGTTCAAGGTTCAGCAAAAGTCTAAGAACAAGGCAGGGTTGTCCAATGGATCAGACAGGGCACTGTCCGGTACCTCAGAAAGAAGAGTCATCATCAGACACAGCGGAGGTCCACGGTTCAAGTTCAGGCCCTAACAGAGTGACTGGAAATTATTATCTTCAGAGATTTCCCTTTATTTCCTGTCCTAGTGACACCTAGTCATAATCTGATGTTAGGGGGTACCACCAGGACAGGATTTTAAGGGAAATCTCCCCAGTGGAGACATAGACAGCAAGAAAATATGGCAGATGTTTTAACCCTTCTCCACTCTATGTATAGCATGGGATGGGGATTTTGTTGCTCTTTACCTTTTTCTTGTAGAGATTTCCCTTAACTTCCTGTCCCAGTGGCAAAGACATTTCTCCAACGAAGAGACATAAGCAATATATGATTATTCTCAGCTATCCCAAAATTTAGAAAAAATAGGCTGCATTTGGGCTATACATTGGAATTCCAGCCTAATCTCCGAGAAAGACGTACCAAGGATTGAAATAAAGATTATCTTGCAGTCATATGGAAGTCAGTGGCAATCAGAGTGATGAGTGGTGTGGCTCATCGCGGAAAACCAATTACAGGCAATTTCTGTTCATGCACTTGATATAATGCTAAATCTGCAATTGCAGAGAAACCAACTCTATCATTTCTTTGTAATGAAGCTTTTCTGCACAGTTATATAGCTTTTTAAAGTGTATATAAAGCCAAAAACTAAAAATGTATATATAGCTGGCCTTGGGCCCTTAAAAAGGCACTGTTACCATGTCTTGGCAGCACATGGCACTAAAATCACCAGTGCTGGTAATCATGGGTGTGGTGGTATTGATTCCTCATTCAGGTGACAGTGCTTGGGACTAGAGATTGGCTACTAGATTTGAGCACTGTCTGGAGCACTGTCTAGAAAGGCACCCTTGAGTGCCGCACAGCTTCTTGACAAAACGTTATCCAGCCCGTCCACGCATGCATACCCATAGGAATGAAAGGGAAATCTATTGCGCATGCACAGACTGGCCAGGACATTTTCTGTGAAGAGGTTCCCGTGCCTCACAGCAAAAATCTCCAGTGATAATGGACAGGTAAGTGGAACACATTAGGTTTTGCTGGGCATGGTCAGGTACAGCTAGGTACAGTTACACTTTTAGGGCTCCTTCACATGTGCGGTGCTCTCTGAAGAGCTATTCGTGCTTGGATTGCTTTCAGAGAGCATTTGACAGGCAGTGAGCAGGCGTTACATTGCCTTCTCACTGCATGCTTTAACCCCGCACTAGCATGCCGCAACTGCATGCATTGCACCTGATTACAGGGCACTTGTAGAGTGTCACGTGTACACCCCCAGCCGATTCCTCTGCAGCTAAAGGGGATAGCAATTTTACTGCCCTCCACCTCACGTGTGAAAAAGCCCTGAGAACAAGCCTTGAGGATAAAGCGTTTGTTAACTTAAAAAAAAATATATTGATCCTGATCCCTTAAAGCATGTTATACAGCACAGTGCTTGTGCTGTGTAATTTGGCCCCTTCTATCACCTAAAAAACCTGGCTGATCCTGCCTAGCTATGTCCTCCCCCCTGTAAACTGACCTTGGTATATCACGGCTGCTGAGCCTTGACACCATGGTCAGTTTACTTGCCTCTGTCATCTGCAGCTCTCTTGTTCTCCTATGTCCTCTCTCCCCCTTCCCTCCCTGTCTGCCTGCTCCTGTGTCAGTGCCCGCCCCCCTCCCTATTTGATGCTGAAGTTTTATTTAATGTTTTATGCAATCCTGTCTGTTTAATAACTGTGTGCACCCCTGTGGCTGTGTTTTATAAAAATAAGCCATTCTTTACCAATTTTCAGAGCGCCAATCGCCGCTCACGTGACCCGTTGGCCCTCTCCTCCTCTCCTCCCCACCTCCTCCCCTCCCAAATGATGTCAGTGGGGAATCCTCAGCTCTGCCCGCTGCAACTGTCAGATGGGGAGAGGAGAAAGGCAGCGGGTCACGTGAGTGGCGATCTGCGATGTGAAAACTGGTAAAGATTATTAAACAGACAGGATGGTATAAAGTGGCTTAATAACCACTTTAAGTTGCAAGGTGCTGAATGAAGAAGCCCATCTTGTGTTCCCTTGGGTAGCACTGTCCATTGTTCAGCTGTGGTGGAAGCAATACAAATCAAGTCACTATTGTGGTCCTCTACACAGCTACAGCTGAATGTAACATTTGATATTTAGATCCATTCAATGGCACAAACAGTAAATGCAGAAATACTGTATGTAATAAACCATTAGGTTCAGTGCATTCTGTCAGGCCTGTGCCAAAGTGTTCTTCCTTTTTCTTTGACAGAGTTGTTGAAGACACATCTCCATGGATAATGTATGTCAATATAACATCAGATGGCATGATCAGAGCAGTCAAACCCATGCATTTAACAAGCACATGCATTTTGGATATCCATTATTTCCCATTTGATGTTCAGAAATGTTCTGCATCCCTTACAAGCTTCATGTACCTTGGTGAGTTTTTGTTACCTACATTGAATATATAGTATATAAATACAGTATATGTATTATTTTTGTTTGCTATTGGCAACTATAACAGCTGATAAGAAGTAATGATAACACAGCTATATCCTTAAAGGGGTTGTAAACCTCTGACATAAAATATGAACAAAGCCCATCCTTTTATACTGTGTACTTATCTGAACACTAAGTGTAACTTCTGTCTGCTGTCTCGTTCCTCTGCTATCTTCATGAGTAACTCCTGACAAGCTTTCCTGACACCAAGAAGGGGAGAGAGCTCGAGCACACAGTCTGTGATTGACAGCTTTAGCTTTGTTCTTTGTGCTGTGTGAATGGCGGGGGGCGGGGGGTGTCCCTTCCTTAGAATCACCTCTCAGCTCTACTCACTGAGCTCTGCGGGGTGTAATTTTGGCTCCCTACCCTCTGCTTTCTGAAAGCTTAGACACCTTATATAAATTCTGGACTTTGAATGGATATAGATAAGAGAAGACTGCAGATAAACAGATGCAACCTATGTATGAGGATTTGTTTCATCCCTGTGTATCACCTTAGGCCAATCCCTTCACTGGGTATATGTAAAGGTTTACAACAACATTACGTTTTTTTTTGTCTCTCTTGACTGTGAGAATAGGCACAGAGTCTGCATTCCTGGGTTTAGTAGCCATAATACACTCTGTTAAACTGTCTTAAAGTGACTGGCGCCCACCTGTTCACAACCTCATTATAAGTCAAGGATTCAACCCTGAGATGAAATGTCAGCCCACCTGATCCCTGGGTCCCTAATATCCTCTAGGGATAAGGGGGTGCTACATATGTTGGGACCCTTACTTTTTAATATCTCTATTAATGATATAGGGTCTGGGATTAAAAGTACTATTTCAGTGTTTGCAGATGACACCAAGCTATGCAGTGGAATAACGTCCTTACAGGATGTCCAACTTATAAGCCAACCTCAATGCACTATTTAATTTGGGGACTATGTGGCAAATTAGGTTTAATGTAGATAAATGTAAAGTTATGCACTTGGGGGCTAAGAATATGCCTGCATTATACATGCTAGGGGGAGTACAACAGGGGGAATCCATAGTGGAGAAGGATCTAGGGGTTTTGGTAGATCATAAGCTTAATAATAGCTAGCAATGCCAAGCTGCGGTTTTGCAAACAAAATATTTTCTTGTATTAAGAGAGGTATGGACTCCAGAGAGAGAGAGAGAGAGAGATAATTTTGCCCCTGTACAAATCACTAGTAAAACCTCATCTGAAATATGCAGTTCAGTTTTGGGCACCAGTTATCAAAATGGATATCAGGGAACTGGAGAAAGTGCAGAGAAGGGCAACCAAACTGATAAGAGGCATGGAGGAGCTCAGCTATGAAGAAAGATTAGAGGAACTGAATTTATTGTCTCTTGAGAAGAGGAGATTAAGGGGGTATATGATCAACATTAGAGCTGCACGTTGAATCGTCAAAAGGTCGCAATCTCGATCCAACCCCCCTGACAATCTCAACCTGACATTTCCTCGATTCTATGTGACAAGGGCAGAGCGGCTCAGCTGTCAAAAAAAAAAAAACAGCCAGTCAGCCAAGTTTTCAAAACATTCCAGGCACTCTGCCAAGTTTCAAAACATTTGTGAGCTAACTATAAACATTGCAATGTTTTGTTCTAGATCAAAGGAATTAACTTCCGTCTGTAATTTAAGTCAGTTTTACCACTTAAATACCAAACTTTTTTCTGGCACTTGTTGATTTCAAGTTAGGCCTCATACACACGGGCGTTTAAAAAAACTAGCTGTAACGTCAGCACCGACGCCAGGAAAAAAGCAGCGTTAAAACGTGATTTTATCAGAGTTTTGCATTGATTTGAATAGAAGCCACACCAGAAATCGGATCATGATGATCCGACTTGAGGTGCAACTAGTATGCTAAGGATCTTGAAGGGGAACCCCCCAAAAAAATGAAAAAAAAAATTGCATAGGGTTCCCCCTCCCAAGAGGTACCAGACCCTTCGTTCTGGCATGTGGTATGGATTTTAAGGGGAACCCCCACCCTGAAAAAAACTACGTAGAGTCCCCCAAAATCCATACCAGACCCTTATCTGAGCACGCAGCCTGGCAGGCCAGGAAAGGGGATGGGGATGAGTAAGGGGGGGGGGGGGGGGGGGCTTTGGGGCAGGGGGGGCCCCTGCCATGTTGATGAGGACAAGGGCCTCTTCCCGACAACCCTGGCCGTTGGTTGTCGGGGTCTGAGGGCGGGGGCTTATCGGAATCTGGAAGCCCCCTTTAACAAGGGAGCCCCCAGATCCCAGCCCCCATCCTATGTGAATGAGTATGGGGTACATCATACCCCTACCCATTCACCTAAAAAAAGTGTCAAAAAAACACACTACACAGCTTTTTAAAATAGTTTATTAAATCAGCTCCGGCATCTTCTCCCCTTTCCGGCTCTTCTCCCTCTCCAGCATCTTCTTTCTTCTGCTCTTTTGCGGGGCCTTCTTTCTTCTGAGGGGTCTTCTAGCTTTTGCTCGGTCTTCTGTCTTCTTCTTTTTTCTGTCACTTGTTGATTTCAAGTTAAATGTAAATTGAATGCCCCTGTCCAAAACAATATGGGAAGGGACCACATGGAGGCGGAAGATTTCTTTAACAAAAATGGGAACCAAAGCAGGAGCTGAAGGAAGACCTGGAAGAGGAAAAAAATGGGCCATCTTAGAGAACCAATCGATTACCACCCAAAAGACTGTATTCTTCTCAGATGGTGGGAGATCGGTGATAAAGTCCATGGCAATGTGAGACCAGGGCTCCTTAAGAATGGGCAGGGGCATGAGAAGACCAGCAGGAGCTTGAGTGGAGGACTGGGCACAGACATGACAAGCTTTAACGTAGCCTTTGACATCCGAGCGCAGAGTAGGCCACCAATAGTGGCAAATGATGAGCAGAAGGGATCGGAGGAACCCAGCATAACCTGCTACCTTCATGTCCCCAGCGAAGGATCTTAGTTCAGTGGGGACAAAGGTCTTGCCGGGAGGAATCTTTGATTCCAGAGTGGTGGAATGGGCCAGAATACATGAGGTCGGAATGATCGGCTCAGGTTCAGGGGTGGGCTCCTCGTCCAGAGTATCAAAAGACAGAGAGAGTGCATCAGCCCGACTGTTTCATAAACAGGTTTGTACGTAATCGTGAACTTAAAACGGGAAAAGAAAAGACTCCACCTGGCCTGTCTGGGATTCAGTCATTTGGCATTCTGTAAGTACTGCAGATTTTTGTGATGAGTGAAAATTGTTATGGAATGAGGGGAGCCCTCCAAGAGATGACGCACTCCTCTAACGCCAATTTAATTGCAAGAAGCTCCCGATCACCAAGGCGTAATTTTTCTCTGCCTGAGAACATTTTTTGGAGAAAAACGCACATGGCTGACGTTTTTTTCTCAAAGGATTGTAGAAGCACAGCTCCTACTCTAGTCGACGAAGCATCCACTTCAATGCAAAATGGATCCCCAGGATAAGGTCTCCTCAAGAGAGGTCCAGAAACAAAGGCTTGTTTCAAATCATGAAACGCAGAGACAGCTTCAGGAGGCCACTCCTTGGCATTTGCACCCTTCTTGGTCAAGGCAACAATAGGCACGGCAATAGAAGAGTAATTCTTAATGAACTGCCTATAATAGTTGGAAAACCAAGAAATCACTGTGTGGCCTTGAGGCTGGCAGGAAGAGGCCAGTCGGTAATGACCTTTTCGGGATCCATACAAAGACCCAAACTGGAGACATAGCATCCCAAAAACAGGACCTCAGAACATTCAAAAGAACATTTCTCCAGCTTGGCATACAGATTATTCTCTCTAAGGCGCTGAAGTACAACCCGGACATGGTTTCTGTGGATAAGCAAAAGTTCCGAAAAGATGAGAATGTCATCCAGATAGATGACAACAAATTGATAAAGCAGATCCCTGAAGATTTCATTGGCGAAGTTTTGGAACACAGCTGGGGCGTTACCCAGCCCAAAGGGCATAGCCAAGTATTCATAATGGCCATCTCTAGTGTTAAACGCGGTTTTCCATTCGTCACCCTCCCTTATCCGGATAAGGTTGTATGCACCCCTGAGATACAACTTGGTAAAAACGGAGGCACCCTTCAATCTGTCAAATAGCTCAGATATTAGGGGTAAGGGGTATCGGTTCTTGATTGTCACCGCATTTAAGCCTCGATAATCAATGCAGGGTCTTAAGGTGCCATCCTTTTTGGCAACAAAAAAGAATCCTGCTCCTGCAGGCGACGAGGACTTCCGGGTTAAACCCTTTCTCTAGTTTCTCAGCGACATACTCTGACATGGCCTGGGTCTCTGGAATGGACAGGGGATAGGTAGGGCCCCTGGGCAGAGTCGCTTCGGGAACAAGGTCAATGGACCTGGTCAAGGTCAAAGGACCTGTGAGGAGGAAGCACTTCAGCTGACTTCTTACAAAAGATGTCCCAAAAATCGCTATATGCAGCGGGCAGGGTAGAAGAAACTGAAGTGCTGGCAACAGAAAGTCTCTCTTTTGGGGCAACCTTGAGTAGGCAGGACAAAAAACAGTATCTGCCCAGAAGTCCAGTCAACGTGTGGTTAACGGAGCTGTAACCAGGGAAGACCCAATATGATAGGGGTTGAGGTCTTGGGTAGGACAAGAAAGAATATCTCCTCCTGGTGAAGTATTCCTACTGACATCCTAACAGGCAGGGTCTGGAAGTGGATAGGGCCCCCTGGAAGAACAGTACTATCAATCGCCGAGACCACCAATGGGGTGGCGAGGGGCGAAAGGGTGAGTTTCATGGAAGATGCAGTTTTGCCGGCCCATAACGTTGCCAGCAGCTCCGGAATCCAGATGTGCCGGGACCGAATGAGAAGAAGCACCGACATGAAGGAACACGGAAAGCAGGAGATGTGAAGGTGATGTTTCTGGGTCCAATACTCCACCTTCCAGATGTATTAGACCCGAGCGTTTCCCGGATGAAACAGGCAAGTGTCACGAAAATGACCTTTTCCCCCACAGTAGAGACACGGGCCCAGAGTTCTGCACCTAGCACGTTCCTCGGGAGATAGCCTGGTCCAACCCAGCTGCATAGGTTCCTCAGCTGGCAGGGGATGCTCCATGGATCGCAGAGGGCAGAGCTCAGGCTGACTAGGGACCAAGGGGTGCTGGCGTCTTTTTTCTAGGATCCTCTCCTGGAAGCGAATGTCAACCTGGTTACACAGGGAGATCACGTCGTCCAGATCAGCGGGGATGGTAATTTGTCCTTCACTCTGTCAGAGAGGCCCGGTAAAAAGGTTGCAACCAAGGTCTCATTGTTCCAGTTCAGCTCAGCAGAGCCACAGAAGAGACACGACCAGGTTCCTCAAAGATGTTCCGAAAGAGCTTCAAGAAACAAGACAGACTAGAAACCACGGGGTCACTCTTCTCCCACAGAGGGGCAGCCCAGGCTAAAGCCTCGCCAGACAGGAGAGAAATAATGTAGGCCACCTTCGCCCGATCAGATGGAAAGTTTTGAGGCTGGAGCTCAAAATGAATGGTACATTGGCTGAGGAACCCCCT
The DNA here is from genome assembly GCA_018402905.1 of Glandirana rugosa. NCBI lineage: Eukaryota > Metazoa > Chordata > Amphibia > Anura > Ranidae > Glandirana > Glandirana rugosa. Next base: position 1,988,565 of record BLSH010553235.1, on the reverse strand, counting down.
GTAGGCCTTAGAGTCCCCAGTGTAAGGGGACGGAGCTGGTAACTGCAAAGGATTTGTGGCTGCGAGTGTGACTTAAGCGAATACAGCCCCAGGTTGCAGTTGCGGTTGTTGAACTGGGGGTCCTAAGGAGGCATGAAGCTGCTCAAAGCAGGAACCCAAATCCTGGAGAAATCGCATCACCTGGGTCTGATTAGTCTCCTGGGTCTCAAGTCTGCGGACTATGCCATGCAGTGAATCATCTGCGGGTAGCGGCACATCAGCCGGGTCCATGGCCGATCAAACTGTCAGGTCACCTGACGGCAGGTGACAGGTGCGCACCGTTGGGTTCGGGGCACACCGCTGCTGTGACTAGGGCTCAGGATGGTGCAGGGAAGTGGGACTGCTGGAACTCTGACATAGATTGCACAGGGAGTTAGAGCATAGGTTTCCCCAGGGCGCGGAGTCTAAGAGCCAGCAGGTGTTCAGGTGGTGAAGATGGACTTGGCTGCAACTGGATCCAGGTCGCGGCCCCCGGGGTCCCCCAGCTCACGCTCATGACTGGCTGCAGGTGAATGGAGAGAAAGCAGCAGTGCAGGATAACAAGAGAAAGCCAGTGGGAAAGCCAAGGGTCTGGGTCACAGGCAGAACAGGGAAGGTAAGGAACAAGCTGAGATCGGGGTCACTAGCAGACAAGGAAGGTCAAGAAAGCCAAGATTGGTACACGGGAACAAACGAAGAGCACGCGGCATAAGCACACACACCAAGCCAAACACACAATATTAATCAGCATCACAGGCTTGCACTGCCAGGTGTTAAATGATTTTCCTAATTAGGGCCTGGGGTGGAGCCCAGCTGAGGAAGGCTTACAAAAGTACACAGGTGAGGGAGGCAATGGACATATGCAGAAAGGTAAGCAAACAGACAGGACATGAAATGTTATTGCAGGTTCATGACAATGGGTAGGAGTACGATGTACCCCATACTCATTAACATAGGGTGGGGGGCTGGGATCTGGGGCCCCCTTGTTAAAGGGGGCTTTCAGATTCCGATAAGCCCCGCCCACAGGCCCGGACAACCAACGGCCAGGGTTGTCGGGAAGAGGCCCTTGTCCTCATCAACATGGGGACAAGATGCTTTGGGGTGGAGGCCACAAAACACCCATAATCCCCATGCTGAGGCCATATGGCCTGGTATGGTCCAGGAGGGGGGCGCCCTCTCATCCCCACCCCCTTTCCTGGCCTGCCAGGCTGCGTGATCGGATAAGGGTCTGGTACGGATTTTAGGGGGCCCTATGCCGTTTTTTCAGCTTTGGGGTTCCCCTTAAAATCCATACCAGACTGAAGGGTCTGGTACCTCTTGGGGGGGAACCCTACGCAATTTTTTTTTATTTTTTCCGAGGGGTTCCCCTTCAAGATCCCCAGCACACAAGTCGCACTGCAAGTCGGATCATCATGATCCGACTTCTGGTGCGACTTCTATTTAAATCAATGGGCTCCCATAGTGAACCATTGATTTTGAATAGAGGCAGAGAAATGCCTGACGAGGCTTAACGGGTTTTGAGCAGTTTGTAGGCTCAGGTCAAAACAGCTCTACAGCGCTACAGCTTCCGAACGAGCTGGTCGTGGATTTTTTTTACAGCTCAAAAACATCAGCGGGTGTATGAGGTCATTGAATAGCATGGAGAGGCGTTTTAAGCTGTAAAAACAGCTCAAAAATGTGGCTGTAAAAACGGCCGTGTGTATGAGGCCTTAAAATCATTATTTTTTTGCTAGAAAACTACTTAGAACCCCAAACATTATATTTATATTTTTTAGCAGAGACCCTAGAGAATAAAATGGTGATCGTTGCAATATTTTATGTCACACATTTTATTTGTGCAGCGGTCTTTCAAACGCAATTTTTTGAGGAAAAAATTACACTTTCATGAATTCTTAAAAAAAGAACTAAACAGTGAAGTTAGCCCAATTTTTTGTATAATATGAAAAATGATGTTACACCGTGAGAATCGTGAGAGAATCGTGACCTTTATTCTAAGCAAAAGAATTGTGATTCTCATTTGGTCGGAATCGCGCAGCTCAAATCAACATATATGAATACATAAGTGATCCATATAGTGAACTTGGTGTTGGGTTATTCACTTTAAGGTCATCACAGAGGACAAGGGGCACTCTTTACATTTAGAGGAAAAAAGATTTAATCTCCAAATACGGAAAGGTTTGTTCTCAGTAAGGCCTTATACACATCGGGACTGACGTCAGGCAAAAATTGGCGTCAAAAACGTGATTTCGTCAGATTTCGTGAGCTTCAGTGAGCATCAGTGTCTATAGGTGTTTTGTTAAAAAAAAACATTCCTCTGTTATTTTGTAACCTGTAAACGCCAGCGCTAAAAACGCTGGTTAACGTCGCTACGGCGTTAATGCGCGTTAGTGAGCATTTTTCCGGCTCAGCGTCAAAAACGCCATATCGTTACAGCCTAAGAACGCTGACATCATCTACAGCTCAAAAACGTCAGCGGTTTTATGGGACCATTGAAAAACATGGAGGGCTGCAAAAAACACTAAAAAACGTGGCGGTAAAAAACGTCCGTTTGTATGAGGCCTTAGAGCTGTGAAAATGTGGAATAGACTCTCTCCAGAGGTGGTTTTGGCCAGCTCAGTAGATTGCTTTAAAAAAGGCCTGGATTCTTTCCTAAATGTACATAATATACACTTGCAATCAGAAATATTCAACCCCTAAAGAGTTTTAAGGATTTATAAATAAAAATCTTTTCAAAGTGCAGGATTCTGCTTTGGATGGCTTCTTATTCAGTTTAGTGATACATAAAATCAACACAGAAAATTGAGAAATCCCCAACTTATAAAGACTAACGTTCACATATAATACATGTAAATCCTTTCTTAGGTCCGGAAAAAATTTCGTTAGATGACTCGACCGGTTTTGGTGGAGACCTCTCTCAGATAAGGTGTAAAAGTGTCGAGATTCCGGAGTATGTTTGCCTGCAAAAAATGGCGGTGCAAAAAATCACAAAAAACGTCGGGAGGTACAAAAAGTTACCAGGGTATTTTGGCGACTGCAAAAACTCGACATCTACTACAGTCGCAAGAATCCGACATTGCTATACCGCAAAAACTGCGACTCGGCCTTTTTACGAGTGATTGCGCGTAATTG
>BLSH010553235.1:1939781-1950612 GCA_018402905.1 Glandirana rugosa | reverse complement strand
GGTCTAACTGTTCCATGCAAGTATTGGCTTTAGATATACTTTATTAACTTGAGACATGTACTAATTTACCTTGTATCATTGACCAATTAGGAAAAATTCTCTTAGTCTAGAATCAGATTAATTTTCCTTTAAGACACTATGCCCACTGGGCAATTAGCTCTGATGCATGAGGCTCCGTTGTTTAGGTGCAGCTGGAAGGGGCTGGACAGTGCACCAGTTCTACTATTGTTTTGGGCAACATGCACCCCCTGGGATGAATGCCCGGAAAGCAAGTAATCTGCACTCCAGGCAATTTCCTTGGACCTGGACGCATTCTGCTCTAAACATTTGTAGCACTTGATGCACTGTCCAGCTACATCCAGCTGCAGCAGCTGTAAGCTGCTCATAGACTTTACAGACTGCCAGAAGCAGGGCTGGGCAGTGCACCCATACCTTCCGCCTGCACCTAAATGCCCAGGGCCTCATACATCAATGCTAAATGCCTAGTGCACATGGAGCCTACATGCAAAAAAGTGAGTAAGTGGAATATATGCAAGTCACATAAACTTACCTTCATTTAAATGTTTCTCTCTTTATGCATTCTGCAATTCTTCTTTAGGTAATCATGAAACGCAAATCAAGCATTTACATGTTCAGCCTAATTGTGCCTACTTTGTTCCTTTTGCTCCTGGACCTTCTATCTTACTTCATTCCCAAATCTTATCATGAAAAAGCCAACTTTAAACTCACAGTGCTCCTGGGCATATCTGTTCTGGCTATCATCCTTAATGATTACCTGCCTGCTTCCACCAATGTACCACCAGTTGTTGGTAAGAATAGAGCTTGAACACAAATGCAATGTTTAACCACTTCAATGCAGGGCACTTTCCCCCCTTCCTGCCCAGTTATATTAGGCAGCAAATAGTGTAGTGAGTGTGTAAACATTTATTAACCACTTTAATATGGGGCACTTTCACCCCCTTCCTGCCCAGGCCAACTTACAGATTTCAGCGCTGCCACGGAAGACTGCGTGGTCATGCAACACTGTACCCAATTAAAATGTTTATCTTTTTTGAGACAGATAGAGCTTTCTTTTGGTGGTATTTAATCACCACTCGAGTTTTTATTTTTTGCTAAACAACTTAGTTTCTGTTATAAAATTTTACAAATAAGTAATTTTTCTTCTTCACTGATGTGAGCTATTGAGGCTGCTCTGATGTGAACTGAAGCAGCACTGATGGAGCTGCACTCGGTGCCCTGATTATCAGTGTAATCAATGTACTCACTGTGCCCTATCAGACCTAACTGTTATCGGCTCTCCTTTCCTCACACAGAGACAGCATTTGAGGAAAGAAATGCCGATAACCGATAAGTCTTTTTACATGTGACCAACTGTGATTGGACACAACTGATCACATGGTAAAGGGTCGCTGTGTCCAAACGACACAGTAGTCACAGAGCGTGCCTGGTGTGTGCCCCATGGACATCCTCCCAGAACTGGAGAACCGCACTGTGGCCATCTTTTGGCTATAGCGCAGTCTGGAAGCAGGTGAAGGAAGACAATTAGCAACTCACATAAATTAAGACAAATTATGCTTATCATGGTTCTCAAAAGGATTCCCAGCTGGGAAAGACACCAGGGAAACTGTCACAATGGATACACTGGATATGGTCTGGATTGGACCTGCAATAGAGTGTGTGGAAGGTCTCATGCATTGCAGTCATTGGTATAGCTGGGAGGAGGAGGCAACCAGGATCCCAAGATGGAGCTGCTGCTGCTGCAAGGAGTGGGGGCCAGGGTGACCAGGAAGCCTCAGGACAGGAAGCAGCACGTGTGTATTTATGGAGCACAGGCTAGGACATGGGGTGATGAAACAGGAAGAGGTGTCGAGGAGTGGCCTGCTCCCAAGCTCCATCTTACATCAGTGATTATGCCAACAGAAGTTCTGTTGACCTACATTCTCCTTTGTGCCTCCCTCACTGGCCAAATTAGCTTTGTTATCCTGCTGTTGTTAGCTCTTGAGAATCTGTGGTGTTTTGGCCAACAAGGGAATGACTTCCATTGAGTGGCAGCTGAACCTTAAAGATTTGCCATTGCCAGAACCATCAGTGTGACATTGGATTATGGGTAACATTTTGACATTGAATTTCTTCATGCTTTTGTGGTATGTTCAGCTCAAAAATTAAATGAAAGCAATTTGTATTGCACCATATAAGACAAAGTATATTTAGCCTTGCAAAGAATGTTTCCAGGCTTGTCAACATAGTAGCATTCTCCGATAAGCCTGTGACAGAAAGTTGTCTTTTAGATCTTGGGCTACAACTGGCATCCCAGCTTTACCTCCACTGTACTGAATGAGAGGTAAGATGGTGGTGCCTAATAAGGGACAAATCAGGGCTCTGAAGACAGACTGAAGTAGAGTTTTTATTCTCTAATTTTACACTGGTGAGATATTAGCTAGATAGGAAAGAAACGTGTTAGGTTAAGTATCTAATAACACCAATTTTGCGTCAATAACTGATTAGTAACAACCTTCTTTGGGACAGACATACACACTGCAATGTTGTGTTGGGAATGTACTGTACACCTCTGTGGGTTAGAGGTTTTGTAAACAGGTCTATAAACTGTATCCTGACACACATTATGCTCTTTTTCAGTGATGTTCTTCGTGGGAACAATGTTGCTGATGATTATGGGGATCATGGAAGTTATCTTTATAATGTACATTGGTGGTAAAGTCCAGAAAACAGAAGTGACTCCTAAGAGGAAATGCCCCTTCTTTGAGGGTAATGAATACATCCTATTCTCTTAAAGAAAACCTGTGGTTAGTGTTAAAAAGTAAACAAACACAGCTATTGTTCAGAAGATACCCTAAAGTGCCAGCTTCTACCTTTTCAGCACCATTTAAGTCCCCAACACACTGTAGTGGCATGCTGGAAAATGGTAGACATCACATGCCCACCCCACTTACCAGGATACAACTGTTCCTGGGTGACCTATCCCCATAACCATGGAGGTAGGGGCGGTGCCTGTGTAATCATGGATTGAAGAGGAGGGGTTCTACATCATATTAGAAAGGTGGGCAGCACTAGGAAGGTAGGAGCAGTCTGATGTCTGCTATATTACAGTGTTTTAGGTTTTATTTTTTAACTGACTAGAGGTAGCCTTCAACTGTTGAAACATGTGGCAAATATCACAGTAATATATGAAGAACGTATATGACCAGCAATAATGTAAATGAAGAGAAACACATTTAGGTCACTTGGAGTAAAAATACTTAAAGCGGAGTTCCACCCTGTTAAAAGTCAGCAGCTACCAAAAGGGTAGCTGCTGACTTTTAACAATCGGCCACTCACCTGCCCTACGGTCCAGCGATGCGGCCGCCCACTGCCTCGGTCCTCTCCCCCTCCTTCGTGTGGTGCCGGCATAGCAAGTGTGGGTGCCCGGCTTTGGCTTCAAAGCCGGGCACGCACTGCAAATGGCCGGTGTATTTTCTGGGACCTGTGACATGTCCCAGAAGATCGGGGAGTGGGGGAAGGTGAACTTCCTTCCGGCTCCTCGGCGCCAGGAGAGGAAGTGGACCCTCTGTGAAACCCCCCCCCCCAAAAAAAAATGCCAATTACGGCATGTTAGGGGGTCACCTCCTCTTAAAGTGGAAGTTCCACTTTTGGGTGGAACTCCGCTTTAATTTTACAATACAGAAGATAGAACCATCTTGTCAACAATTAAAATAAACATATCACAACCCTGGACAATTCAAACTGAGCATATAATGTTGTGGCAATGATCAGATGATCCAGAGGGGAGACTGGAACCTCAACTTCAAGCTGAATTTTGCTAATTAGTTTACCTGATTGTATATCTGGATCCACTCATTATTGAGTGCTCAGTGGTGCAATCAGTAAGGTAGCTTCTGGTGTTTTACCCCCAACCAGTCTTCACAGAAATGGTCACACCTGGGGCAACAGCTCTGGACCCAGAAAGTGCTTCACTGCTAACTTGGTACACAAAGGGCTGGAAAGTGCTACAATGCAGAGCCCAATGCACAAGGGTAACATCCAAGCCAAACAGGGTACGGGTACAGCCTCCAAAGCAATTGCTGAGAAAATACTGATCCAGATAGCTGCTTTAAAACACACGCACAGGTGTAGTGAGGAACCTTGCTTGACGAAACTGAAAAAAAATCTCCATAAAATGAAAAATGTGAGCAGCAGTGCTAAATAAGAAAGTACCCAAGCTCCCAAGACAGTAGCAAAAAAAAACAGCCATTTGGGTATAGCATACAGATCTGCTATACTACTTTTCTGTTTGCCAGTGCCCTAATCTCCTGTAGGTGGCAGTATAACCTGGCTGTTTGTACATTCCTGTGTACCTCAATGGATGATGAAAAAAAATACATGGGGGGACATTTATCAATTCTGTCACAAGGCAAAGCAATGCTAAACAGGTGCAGTGAGACACATTGTGAGACAGATTTATTATGAGGCTACATACAGCTTTAGTCCTACATTCCTTCATTGTAAAGTAGTACTTGTGACTGAATGAAACCTAAACGTCCACTTATTAATTAGGCATCCCTTTAAATTGTAGATCTGGCTTATCTTCAGTAATAAATCTAATAATCTAGTAATAAGTCTCAGAGCTTTGCAAACTGTTGCACTTGGCTGTCCAGGAGAACAGATACACAGGTCTGAAAACCTGTCGCAGATACTTTGCTGAAGGAGATGCAATCTGATTTGTGACTAATTGTGTTGCTCGTTTATTGGATAAATGTCCCCCATAGTCTTCCAGTTTGCTTTAAAATTTAGCTATCCTATCTCCTGCCATTTACTTTGTCAGTAGATTAAAACTTTTAGAAACCTACCTATGAGAAGTGAGCATATGTTGAATTATCAACCAATCAGCTTTCAACTGTCATTTCTATAAGACATGTTTTGTAGGAGAGAAAACAAGAAATGTTCGTGTTAGCACACCTTTCATATTTTAACACTTCACTTCTATTTTTAATAAACCCCGGAGGAGCAGATTTGTAAAGCAATCTTACCTTAGCAAGACACCTTCTTTAAGGTGGTTCTAATTTTAGCCTTATGCATTAAGGTGAAAAACCTTCTGTGCTGCAGCTGCCCCTCAGACCCCCCCCCCCTTTTCCTTACCTGAGCCCATCCGATCCAGTGATGTATACAAGTGCAGAGGCTCTCGCCGTTGTCTCTTTCCTCATTGGACAGATTGATAGCAGCAATTGGCTCCCTCTGCTGTCTATCAAACCCGGGGTTTTGCAGGGAGCAGGGCCTAGTCCCACTGTTAATGGACGCAGCAGTGGGACTCGGGAGCGAGCTCGCATGGTTGCCTCCAAGGAAAGCGGCTTTCACTGGGGGGCACCAGAAGCAGTGGAGGAGCCAGGAAACCCCAGAAAAAGAGGATTAGGACTGCTCTCTGCAAAACCATTGCACATATCAGGTAAGTATAGGCATGTTTGTTATCTTCATTAAAAATAAAAAAAACAAAGCTTTATAACCACTTTAAAAGTGCAAACAAAACCTGCACATTTATGAAGCATATGGCTGTGCTTTAGAATTTAGCTCTTTACTTCACTTGCTTCAGTGTGTAGAATTCCAATCCATGAATTGGGAGAATAATTAAAGGTATGTAATCAGCCTTTCACAAATTGTTGAGTCTTGAGTGCCGAACACCTGGACAAATAACTGTGTTCCTCCTTGATCTATTTCCAGAAAAAGCCTCTCCGCTGGGTCCTTCTTTGAGGGCACATGCGCTCCATGTCCCCATTCATTTGCTTGAAGGCCTTAAGCGGTCCAGTCTTCTTGAAGAGCGCTGGATTGCGGAGGAAGGTATGTATTTATCCAGAAGAGTAGCACCCAAGGAGGTGGGGGAATGGATAAAGGACGATTGTACCAATGGTAGTTGTCCTTAACTTCATGACATTAGTGAATAATAGATATGTTGGAGCAGGGTGCAATGTAGTTAAATGTCCATACTGAAAAGATGTGTATATTTTTTGCCAGGACTCTTCCCCAAGTGTTGCTCCAGAGATATACAACCAGTGGATGAAGAGCTGGTAGATGGGGATCATACCCCTTCTGTATTGGAAAGGATGCTTCAAGATGTACAGTTGATAAAAGCGCACATCGTGTCGCTGCAAAACAAGGAAAAGCTGGACGCAAAACGGGAAGATACACAGGAGAGACTGGAGGTGTGGCTGTATTACAGTCATCTGGTGGTAGTTGCTGCATTTTTTGTAACAATAATCATCAAATGGACCACATAAACTTTTATGACTAAACCAAGGGGGATGCTTTAATATTGTTTGCCACTGTCCAATAAACATAATATACTGATAACTAGAATGTGACGAGACCCTTTTTGCTTCTGCATTAACACTTTTGCTGCCAGAGCCATTTTTTAAATTTGTGCACACATACTAAAATGCACATTTCAATCTCAAAATAGGCTGCGCCAATAAAATTGTGAAAAAATTCAGTATTGAAACGTGTCCATTGGCAACGCTATAAAAGCCTTTAGAGGTCATATTTTTAGCATTAAACTGTTACTAAACCCAGTAATATGAAAATAGTTAATCTACCCCCCTACAGTGCCCACAGCTTATAAATCTTCTTTTTACATTAAAATACTGCCACTATATACCTCTTTCGCTGATCTGTATACCACGGTTTCCTGATAATCTGCAGTTTCTCCATTGGTGTGTCAAGTAGGAGATTTCCACTCTACCCTGATTACACGCCCACATGTGTGAGGTCAATATCATGTGACCTGGCGGGCCGTGACCTGCGCATGGAGCTGTGAGGACGCACCTGAGGGGAGCTCCGTGGCCATCCTCACTTATTTACTCCATTAACACCAATATTTTAGCAAAATTCAATCCTACAAGCATGGGTAAGAGAACGGGAAAGTCCCTACCCCCGAAAGGGACCCCCTCGAGCTCAATCAAGAGATTCCTGGCCGCTGAACCGGATGATTCACTCGCGGGAGACGGACTAGGCCGCTCGCCTCATGGGGGTAGCCCCGCCCCCCGCCTTAAGCCGGCACATAGACATGCGTCGCCTGCCTCCTCCATAGGCTCGGACGGAGAAGAGTCTTCTCAGCGCCAACTCGACGTAGCGTCCCTGGTGAGCGGGCTCCCAACCAAGTCAGAGCTAGCCTCTATGCTACACGGCCTGGAAAAAGCTATCAAGAAGGAGGTCTCAGCAGTTCGGTCAGATCTCTCACAGGTACTGGTACGCGTGGAAGAATCCGAACGTCTTGACCGCCACGCCGCGGTCATCAGATCCCTACAGGCCACGACGCGCAGCCTGATTCTGGCCCAGAGAATGGCGTTATAACGGATCGAGGACCAAGAAAACCGGAATCGCCGGAATAATATAAGGATCAGAGGCCTACCGGAGGCTACCAAGGACGAGGACCTTCTGCCTTCCATAAGGGGTGTGTTCAACAAACTACTAGGCAATGAAGCGGACTTTCCACTTAAAATTGACCGCGTCCACTGCGCCCTTCGCCCGCGCAATCTGGCATCTGAGACCCCGAGGGACATCATCTGCCGGGTCCATTACTTTGAAGAGAAAGAACGAATCATGAAGAAGGCCAGAGAGGCAGCCTCTCTCGATTTTGATGGCGCTACCCTTTCCTTCTTTCCAGACCTAGCGCGCGAGACACTTGATCGTCGCAGGGCGCTTAAACCCCTCACGGAGAAGCTGAGAAACAACGGCATCAACTACAGGTGGGGTTTCCCAGCTTGTCTCATAGCTAACCGAGATGGAAAGATGGCTGTCCTTCATTTCCCGGAGGACCTGGAAAGATTTTGCCTAGACGTCAATATCACCCCCCCGGATCTACCTGGCTGGAATGAAGATATCCCTGTTCTTCCAGCACAACATGAAGAACAGTGGCAGAAAGTCTCCCACGGCCGTCGATCCAATACCTCGGGCCTCCCCGCGTGAGACACAACACCCCGGAGTTCGGATAAGTATGCTGTTTTAACTATACTTACATGACTCACCACCCTTTCCAAACTATCGTTTTTTTTTTTTTTTGTTGTTTTTTAAACTTGGTTTTCTTTTTCCATTTTTCTCTTGTGTTTTGACGGGTTTTTTTTCTGACTTTTTCACTCCTGGTGCCGATACCCCCTTCACTCACCTGTTTACTTACCGGAGAGCACCTTCCTTCATGATAGCCCCCTGGCCCGGGGTTGACACCCTACTATCTGAGCACGGTTTTCCGTCTGTTATCCTCAACGGAGCTGACCCGCATTAGTTGGCCACACTGGTTTGTTTAACTTTGTCTCTCATGATGATGCTATTGTATCACTGGCCCGGAGCTCCCCACATGTCCTTGTTCGGGATACAACACCCCCATGACTTATTTTAGAACGGCGGCCCGTGGGGCCTCTGGCTCTCTCGCCCACCATCGTGGTGCGGGGGGGGGGTCGGGGACCCCCGCGGCACCGCCGTCATGTGCACGCCTGCAGATCGCGTGCCCTGATTGTTTCAGAATAATGGTTTTGACTACTTGTTTATGCTCTTGTCTATTTCTGTTTTTCTCCCTTTTCTCCATATCTTCTCCCTTCCCTTTCGACCCCTCTCCTGTCTCCGGATCCCCTGTACACTTCGTTAGAGACGGTGGCTCCCTTCGTGAATCCTGATGGCAACACTTCAACTTATCTCCCTCAACGTACACGGTCTTTGCTCCTCTGGCAGGAGACACAACCTCTTCCGAGAACTTAAACGCCTACAAGGTGAGATCGTATTTCTACAAGAAACCCACATTACACACCATACTAACGTGAAACTATACTCTCCTAAATACCCTACCTGGTTCTATGGCCTATCCAACGTTAGAAGGTCTAAGGGAGTTGCCATCGGGTTTCACAGGGATACCTCCTTCTTAACAGAAGAGGTTCTCGCAGATGATTTTGGTAGATTTATCTTTGTAAGAGGAAGCCTGGGTGGTACACCATATACTTTCGCTACACTTTATGCTCCGAACCATGATCAGGCCACTTTCATTGCAAACACACTCTCCAAACTTAAGGACTTCGCCCGTGGCTGCATAGTTCTTGGCGGAGACTTTAATCTTGCCCTTGAGCCCATTCTTGACACGTCCCTAGGCTCATCCTGGGTTCCCAGCAGACGCTTATCCTTTGTCCGTAAGCGCTTGCTGGAGCTACAGCTGATGGACCCTTGGAGAATAGCTCATCCCCATGTCAAAGATTTTACATTTTTCTCTAACCTTCACCAATCCTATTCCAGAATTGATTATTTTTTCATTACCCATCATCACCTAGGTCTGGTAGCAAACACCAAAATTGAGTCCTCCCCCATCTCTGATCACGCCCCAATTTCCCTAACACTCACTACTCCTCTCGCCCCCACCAAAAAATGCAACTGGAAACTAAATGAAGAGCTGATTACTGGGGACCTGGATAAGAAGGAGGTCGGTGAGGCCCTCAAATTTTACTTTCAGGAGAATGCCATCCCAGAGGTCTCCCCTGGAGTCGCCTGGGAGGCTCACAAAGCCCACATACGAGGCAAACTAATTGAACTTGGCTCAAGGAGAAAGAAAGAGAAGCTTCACCGCCAATCCCAACTGCTCCAGGACATCAGTAACTTAGAGCGTAATCATAAATCCCAGCAATCCCCTGACATTTTTTGCGAACTCACTTCCAAACACAATGAACTGAAAGAGCTATTCCACGTGGAGCAGAAATCTAGATATAGAGTTATCTCTCAGCGACTTTACGAGTGGGGAGACAAACCAAGTCGTCTCCTCGCCCGTTCGTTGCAGAAGGCCAAAGCTCAATCTTTCATACCCAAGATCAAAACGGCCAAGGGCTCCCTAGTCCACGACACCAAAGACATTGCAAAGGAATTCCATTCCTTTTATCAAAAATTATACCAAGTACAATCTATGACCCCCGACCCCATTGAGAAATCTTCTCTGATTAATGAGTATCTGGCACGAGCCAAATTGCCTGCGCCTTCCCCCCAATCTTCTCAAAGAGCTGGATGATGATCTCACCCTCGCGGAGTTTAAAACAGCCCTGAAAAGCATGGCCAGTGGCAAATCCCCGGGCCCAGACGGTTTTACGGTTTCCTACTACAGAACCTTCTCTGATATCCTCCTCCCACACTTGTTGCGATATGCTAATTCCAACTCAAACACCCCGACACTTAGATCGGAAACCCTCCACATCACTATTATCCCCAAGCCAGGAAAGGACCCAAGCCTATGTGGCAGCTATAGGCCAATATCCCTTTTAAACATCAACGCCAAACTCTACGCTAAGGTGCTTACACTTAGACTTCTCCCCTTGATTCCTCAGTGGGTATCCCAAGATCAAACTGGGTTTATCCCCGGCAGAGAGGGGCGCAATAATTCACTTAGAACGCTCTCTCTGATCTCGTATGTGCGCTCACTGTCCCAGCCCACCCTGCTGCTGTCTACGGATGCAGAAAAAGCGTTTGACAGGGTGGACTGGGACTACCTTATGGCGACACTCTCTTCTTTAGGACTAGGACCCACTATGTTAACCCGAATCTCCGCTTTATACCAACATCCCACAGCTCAATTGAAAATCAACGGTTCCCTTAGTGCACCCTTCACCCTACACAATGGTACCCGGCAGGGCTGCCCCCTATCTCCTATCCTTTTCGCCCTCTCCCTAGAAGCCTTCCTAGCTTCGGTACGTAACAATCCTAGTATACACGGTATAAAAGTAGGTCCCCGAGAACACAAGTATGCTGCATATGCAGATGACATCCTATTTTACATACAACAACCCCTCATCTCTCTCCCCAACCTAATGGAAGCCTTCAAACTATT